>JANAVB010028198.1:5948941-6380422 GCA_029216955.1 Iris pallida | reverse complement strand
TAATCCTATAATCAAGCTAATCCCTTCTCCAACTCAAGTCATGACTCAACTCTAAGTATCTAACTTAACCCCATACATATCTTCATCTATATAGGATTACCCTCATAATCTATATGGTTAACCTAATCATCTAGTTAGGGTTTAGTCAAACCTTAGTCATTAAGTCTTTTAAGTCTATCCAAGCCATTCTAGGTCAATTAGGTAATGGTTGACCTATAGTTGACTTTGGTCAACAATGGTCAATTATCTAGTCAAACTATGTCTACTAGTCACTAGTTAAACTAGTCATTTTAGGTCATCCTAGTCAATTCTAGGTTAACTAGGTCAACTTTGACCTAAGGTTGACTTTGGTCAACCCTTAGTCAAGAAGGGTCACTTATAGTGTTTTAGGTCATTAGGGTTAGCCCCAAGCCATAGGCTAGTACCTTGGCCATAGGCTAGTCTTATAGGTTTTCATAGGCTAGTGGTGTAGGTTTCATATAACCTATATCTAGTAAGTTATATATATATATAACTATATATATGAATAGACACTATCTACCTACTACCCACATATCAAAATATGAATACTATATATAATACAAACCCACACTCACATATATATATATATATAATGACACTATATATATCTAATACAATATATATATATATATATATATATATATATATATATATATATAATATATATATATATATATATATATATATAAAATATATATATATATATATACATATATATAAAACTTATATATATTACATATATATATATAGAGAGGGAAGAGAGAGAGACATAGAGTGATCAGTGAGAGAGGGAGTGAATGAGAGAGGGGACAGTGAGAGAGAGACTGCTGTTCAGCAAGGGGGGTTTCCAGTATCCCTGGAACCAGGAAATGCTCCCCCCCCACACACAGTGACATATATACATATATGTATATACATACACAAACACCTATACACACAACCAAATATCCTCAAAACTCACCCACACTCTCACATACATATATACTACATATACATATACTAAAAACATACTAATACATGTATAAATCAGATCAAAATTAGGTTTGAAATTCACTTTTTAAAACTGGGAAATTATCCAAAATCTGAAATAAGTGCACTGTACACTCGAAAACAGGTAAACCCAAAAACTCACACGAAACCGAGCTATGGCTCGAATCTCTAGGTTGGTAACTGGTGCCCCATACATACCCTAGTGTCCTAGGTACCTGACACGACACCACGACACGAATTGAAGTGTCCACGACTCACAAAACCCAATCGGGTAAACACAGACACACACACGCAAACACTGTGTCGTGCACGCGTGCAACTCACTCTAGGACACGACACACACACACTCGTGTCACGTGATCGTGTCAGAAGGTGCGCCTAGGGATAGGGTACGTGTCCAACACCCTGATTCGTGTCTACGTGTCGTGTAGAAAGGACACGAGACGCGTATCAGAGACCTAAAATCGTGCATTCAGACTGCGTCGTGCACGCGGTCGAGTGTCTCGTGTTCACGACACAGGACACGACACACCATGTGCTTGTGTCCTGGTGTTCGCCCAATGATGGGCTACACATGTGTCAGCCTGATACGTGTCCACGACTCGTGTGCGTGGGACACGAGGCTCGTGTCCTAGTCGAAAATTCGACTGAACGTGCGTGTAGGTGTCCAGTGCGTGTCCCGTGCGAGTGAGTTTTCTCACTCGACACGACACGAGAAGTCGTGAGATTTTGGGGGCATGTTCGCAGACATTGCCCCCGTGTCCATGCCAAATTTGGCGTGTCGAAGTGCTCTGTGCAGTGAGCACGAATAGCGTGGTAGCAGGGCACTGTGCGCAAGCCTCGTGCAGTAAGTTCGTGTCCGTTTTGGACACGGATACGACTCAGAAACGTGTTCAGTCCACTTGGGTTGTGACCTACTAGTCTAGGGCTACCAGAAAATATAATTTGTTTTGGAAAACAACAACTTTTAAACCATAGTAACATTTCACCAAACACTGCAATTAAGACACAGACACGTGTCCGATACGGACACCAAACCAACTCTAAATCCTACCAAACTTAGCCTACAGTTAGGGTAGTCCTATATGCATGCATTTATGAAGAGAAAACACAATATTAACATGGTTTAGGGACATTTACCTATGAGTGCAAATTCAATAAAACAAGGTTTTGGGGGGGGGGGGTGTCCTCTTCACTTGATGGTGCCCAAAATGCTATGCAACCTAGCTAGCTAGCTCCCCTTAGCATCCTCAATAGTAGGGGGTCCCAATGCAAGAAGTTTGGCTCAATTTGGTGTTGAAATGGTTAAATGGTGAGGGTGTGAAGGTAGAGGGAAAAACTAGGTTTTAAGTGTAATGAAAGAAGCTTGAATGAAGGGGGGGTTTGTTTATATGGAGGGGGTAGGGTTGGCTGCCATGGGGGGGGGGGTGGGTAGGGTAGATATTTAGGGTTCCTTCTAGGTGAAGTAACTTAACTTCTAAGGTAAAGACCAATAGATCTTTCTAGGTTTCATGAAAAATATCCTATAAAGCAAATATCTAAGATATTTCAATCCTAAGATATTTACAACATAAAGTAAATATCTACACTTAGTCTTCTAGGTTAGTGGCTAACCCCTAGATTAGGCTAAACTAGGTTAGGGCTAACATGACACTAATTAAATAATTAAATAATAATAAAAACACATAAATCCAAATAATTCCTAATAAATCCTAGAAAATTACCAAAATACCCTTTAGGCTAAAAAGCCCTAATTTGATGTTCTAAACCTATGGCTAGGCTCACATGATCATGGTTAGTTTTTAGGTTATGAAATATCTAGGGTTTACACTAGGGTTATACTAGTAAAATCACAAAGTCATAAGCCATGACTTAGAAAATAATTTTAATCTAACTAAAAATCACCAAAATTCATAACATGACTAAATCACCATTAATAAATAATAAAAATAATAAATTTTCAAAAATACCCCAATTTCAGAAAACTGGGTCTTACAAATTTAAATACTATAAAAATTATACTAAATTAGCTAAAGTAACATAGTATCTAAATACTATTTTTCCAGAATTTTAACAGTACTCTAAGTATTTTCAGAAATCCAAAAACAGCATTGCACACGATTGAAATTAATTAATTAATTATCTGCGTATTTTGTCCATGTATATAATTTGAACCGAAGTTCAAATACAGGATCCAAGGCCATGAATCAAGTCCAATATGACTTGTACATGTCTTGAATGTGTGAAAACACATTTGGGCCCAAAAACCCATGCTAGGCTTGGACACCAAATGGTTGCAGTAATTTAAATACACCCAAAATACAAAGTAGTAATGTGCAAAATAATTATTAATATTTTAATAAGGTAAGTTATACAAAGTGAATATATTACACTATGTAAAATACATATATCTATGTAAAGGAAAATACTTAATTTATAAAAATATATATATATATATATAGATATATATATATATTTTTTTTTTTTTTATTATATATATATATATATATATATATATATATTCTATATATATAATATATATATATAATATAGATATATATATATACAATTATATATATATAAGGAAACACTTAATTATAAAGTGTAAATAATATAATAAATACACATGAAATATATACATATACACATATGTATATAAATACAATATAGATATATTATATATATAGATATAGATAATATATATAGATATATATAATATATATATATATATAATATATATATATATATTATATAATATATATATATAGATAATTACTAACTATAAAATATACACACAAGAAAATATATACATATATACATATATGTACATAAATACATAGATATATACATACATACATACTATATTTAATAAAGTACTAAATGAAGTATAGATATATTAGATATATATATATTAGATGATATATATATATATATATAGATATATATAATAATATATATATAATATATAATATAGATATATATATATATATATATTATATAGATAGATATAATATATATATATATATATATATATATATAAACAGCATATATGTATAAACAGCATATATATATATATATACATAAATTAGTATGTATAATAATACATATATTATATACAAATATAGTATACGTATACATATATAATTATATATATAAAACAAAACAAAAGAAAAGAAAAAGGAAAGGAAAAGGAAAAGAAATAACAACAGGGGGGTTCGAACCCTACCCACAGAAAGGGGGGTTTAATACTGCTGCGCTGGCCAGTGGGCCAGTTAGCCCACTGTGTTAGGATTAGGAGTAGGTTAATTTTATTTAGGTTTTAAGTGATTAAATGATAAAAAATATAATACAGTCCTGTGTCCTGACAGTTAGGGACACAGGTATTTACGTGTCTGGGTCGATTCGACACGCACGACACGAGTTTCACGTGTCCAGTTCCACACTCGTGCTCGCCAGGACACGGCGAACAACATAGGTGGACACGAGCCTCACACGACACGGTTTGACACAAATACTCACGTGTCCGGTCGTCGAAGGGGGGTTTCGGTGGTCGTGGATGGCGGAGGAGACGTCGGGACTGCGGCACTCCGGTGGCGCTGCACTCAGCTCGTCGGGGCGCGTCGAATGGTGGCGGTTGTGGGCGGTGGCGCTCGTCGGGGGGGCTGGACGAGCGTTCGTCGGAGCTAGGGCTACGGCTAGGTTTTTTCGCCGGAGTTGGGGCTCTACGGTGGTCGGGGGTGTTCGTGGTGGTCGTGGTGGGTTAGGGCTCGGTCTGGGGTGTCGAAGGAGGGGTTTTATAAGGGGTTGGGGCGGTTCTAGGTCGGTCGGGGCAGCCGAAAAATGGCGGGGGGTCAGCCGACGTCGAGTCGTCGGTCAGTCGGGGGCAGGGATGGGTAGGTTAGGGTTTTTAGTTTGGCCCCCTAGTTTTAGAAAGTTGCACACAGGCCCCTAACAGAGTATGAATGCAAATATAATTTGCATTTCACATATTAAAACAATTTAAATAATTACAAAACTGTATTAAAACAATTCTAATAATTGTAAATTGATATTAAAATATTTAAATAAATTACAAAACTATATTAAAATAATTTAGAAAATTACAAATCAATATTTTAGTAATAAAAACTCATTTAAAAATTATTTAAAATTCTAGAAAAATTTCTAAAAATCCTAATAATTATTTTAAGGCTAAAAAAGACATTAATAATTAATTAACAGTAATTTAACTAAAATTTGAAAAACAGGGGCTTACAAGTCTTTTTTCCTTGAAAAATTTCGTTTTCGAAATTCACAAAGATTGAAGACCCTACAATATTCTATCATAGCAAGCAATACAACAAAATGACTAAGGCTGCGATTGAAACTAACCTCTAAGGTATCAAGCGGGAACGGGTGGTTCCCTCGCAGCGGTTGGATCGAACAAGTAAGGGTATCTCTCCCTCATGTCTGACTCCCTCTCCCAAGTAGATTCACCTGGGGAGTGACGGCTCCAAGCTACTCGCACTAGGGGTATAACCTTGTTCCTCAGCCTCTTCTCTCTCCTGTCTAATATCTCCACTGGCTGCTCAGAAACTGTAAGGCTCGGTCCGACCTCCAACTCTGAGTGATCTAGCACATGACTGGGGTCTGGAACATATCTCCTCAGCTGAGATACGTGAAAGACATCGTGAACTCCTGCTAGGTTGGGTGGAAGTGCAACCCTGTAGGCTACCTCTCCGATCCTGCCAAGTATCTCGAATGGCCCGATGTATCTGGGGCTCAGCTTCCCTCCTCGTCCGAACCGGATCGTCCCTCTAGTAGGTGATATCTTCACTAGCACCATATAACCGTCTGCAAACTCCATCGGCCCGCGACTAGCATCAGCCCAGTGTTTCTGCCTATCCTGAGCTACTCTGAGCCTGTCTCTGATCATCCCGACTTTCTCTGTTGCATCCGTGATCATCTCTGGCCCAAGCATAACTCTGTCTTCGACATCATCCCAAAAGAGCGGTGTGCGGCATCGTCGTCCATATAGCGCCTCGAAGGGAGACATACCAATACTGGCCTGGTAGCTGTTGTTGTATGAAAACTCTACCAAGTGCAGATGGCTCTTCCATGATCCTCCAAAGTCCAGCACGCAGGTCCTCAGCATATCCTCCAGTATCTGTATCGTCCTCTCGAACTGCCCATCTGTTTGCGGGTGGTACGCCGTACTGAACTTGAGCCTGCTGCCCAACTCCTCCTGCAAGCTCCTCCAGTAGTAGGATGTGAATCTGCTGTCTTTGTCTGACACGATGCTCACCGGTACTCCGTGTAGGCAAACTATCTGCTGCATGTATAGCTCTGCCAACTTCTCGGTGGAAAGCCCCACCTTGAAGGGTATGAAGTGCGCACACTTCGTCAGCCTGTCTACGATGACCCAAATGGCATCCTTCACTTCTTGGGAACGAGGAAGCCCTGAGACGAAGTCCATCGTAATATGTTCCTACTTCCATTCGGGAATGGGTAACGGTTGCAACAAACCGGCTGGCCTCTGGCGCTCCGCCTTGACCTGCTGGCAAACTAGGCATCTCGAGATGAAACGCGATACATCTCTCTTCATTCCATGCCACCAAAGATGTTCCCGCAAGTCACGGTACATCTTGTTAGCACCAGGATGAATAGAATATCTCGATCGGTGCGCCTCCTGCAAGACTGCCTCTACCAGCTCTCCCTTCGGCACGCACAATCGGCTGCCATGCCTCAAGGATCCATCATCTGCTATAGTGAAGTTATCTAGTAATCCAGCTAAAGCCTGGGGTCGAAGTCTGCAAAGGCTCTCATCTGTAGACTGTGCCTCCCGGATCTGCTCCATCAAACCTGACTGAATGTCAAGCGCCATCATCTGTATCACTGATCCTGGCCGAACTAGCTCGATACCGAGCTTCTCCAGATCCTCCCGTAAATGTCGATCAATCATCAGGTACCATGCCATCGGATGCCTGCTCAGCGCATCCGCCACCACATTTGCCTTTCCGGGGTGATACTGTAAATCGATGTCGAAGTCTTTCATCAACTCCAACCATCGTCTTTGCCTCATGTTCAGCTCTTTCTGCGTGAACACATACTTCAAGCTTTTGTGGTCAGTAAAGATCTTCACACGCTCTCCGTATAAGTAATGTTTCCATAACTTGAGTACAAAGATCACCGCAGCTAACTCTAGGTCATGGGTAGGATAATTCTTCTTATGAGTCCGCAATTGCCTAGATGCATAAGCAATCACTTTTCTATGCTGCTGTAGGATACATTCTAGCCCCTTCCCAGAAGCATCACTGTATATGGTGAAACCTCCAGATCCTGAAGGTAATGTCAGAACTGGAGCGGTCGTCAGCCTCCTCTTCAGCTCCTCAAATGCTGTCTGGCAGTCCTCTGACCAAATGTACTCTGCGTCCTTCCACGTCAGCTTTGTCATGGGTTCAGCTATCCTAGCAAAGTCCTGGACGAACTTTCTATAATAGCCTGCTAAACCCAGAAAGCTCCTGATCTCTGAAACTGACGTCGGAGCCTTCCACGTCTCAATTGCAGCAATCTTTCTGGGATCCACCGAGATTCCATCTCCAGTGACTACATGGCCGAGAAACTCCACTCGATCTAAAAAGAACTCGCACTTCGACAATTTGGCAAATAATCTCTCCTGCCTCAGAATCCCTAAAACTATCCGCAAGTGCTCTGCATGCTCCTCTGGCGTCTTCGAGTATATCAGGATGTCTTCGATAAACACTACGACGAACTTATCCAGATACTGGTGAAATGTCTTATTCATCAAGTTCATAAAGACAACTGGCGTATTTGTGAGACCAAATGGCATCACCAGAAACTCGTACTGCCCGTACTTCGTGTTGAACGCCGTCTTCTGGATGTCTGCTGCCCTGACCTTCACCTGGTGGTACCCGGATCTCAAGTCTATCCTGGAAAACACCTTTGCCCTGGTCAACTGGTCGAACAAATCATCTATCCTGGGCAGAGGATATTTGTTCTTGATGGTGATGGCATTCAAGGCCCGGTAGTCAACACACAACCGGACTGTACCATCCTTCTTAGGCACAAAGAGCACTGGTGCTCCCCATGGAGAAGTACTGGATCGAATAAAACCCTTTTTCAACAGGTCATCATTCTGCTTTTTTATCTCTATGGCCTCCTTGGGATTCACTCTATAGCAAGCCCGGGATACTGGTGATGAACCCGGCACTAAATCTATAGTGAACTCCACATCTTTGTCAGGCGGAAGTCCTGGAAGATCCTTTGGGAATACATCCATAAACTCCCTAATGATAGGGTGTGGCGGTGCTACGTCCCCGACTGTCGCGCAACAGTTCGGCTCTAGGCTGATCTCCGGCCCTGTCCTCCTGACTCTGAATGGTGCTGTGCCTGGGGGACTGAACAAAATACTACCCTCATGACAATCTATAGATGCATGGGCATAGCTAAGCCAGTCCATCCCCAATATGATATCATAACCGGAGAGTGGCATCACAAAGAATCGCTCCTCAAACTCTCTCCCGACTATCATAATAGAGCATCTATAGCTAGCTCTAATAGGCACTGGTCCTCCTCCCGTCATTACTCTACTAATCTCCGCAGTAAGTGTAGATACTAAGTGATGTGCATGCATAAACTCTAATGACAGGAAGCTATGAGATGCACCAGAATCAAACAAGCATAGAGCTAGAAAAGTATGCAAATAAACATGACCTGTGATGACGTCAGCTAAGTAATCTGGCTCCGAAACCTGCTCCGGCTCCGGCTCAAGGGCTAGGATATAAACCTTCCCCTGAGGTCCCTTCTGCTGCTGCAGATGCTGCCCAAACCTCTGCTGCTGAGTCGGGAGTGGTCCTCTAGGCTTCGCTGCTGGGCAGTTCCGAAGCTGATGGGTGGCAGACCCACAAACTAAACACTGACCCAACCTCTTCCTGCAGACGGTGAAGTCATGACCTGGTCTTCCGCAGAAAGAACATATAGCTCCCTTCTGCTGCTGCTGCTGTCGGGGTCCCGGGGCTCTAACTGGCGGGGGTCTGATAATGTGGTGTAGGGGGACGATAAGTCTGCTGGGGTGGCGTCGGTGCTCTCTGCTGGAAAGCCTGACGCTTGGACGGTCCCTCATGATGTACAGAAGCCGGCCTCTTGCTAGACAGATGACGCTCCTCAATGCTCCGGGCCAACTCTAGGCTCTGGTAGTAGTCAGTCGTACCTTTTGCCACTATAAGAATGCCAATGTCTGGAACTAGACTATGGCAAAACCTACGGGTCATCTTCTCTGGATCTGCAACCAGACTAGGAGCAAAACGGCTCAGGCGACTAAACTCTGCCGTATAGTCATCAACAGAACGGTTCCCCTGCTGGATGTTCTGGAATCGTAGCCCCATGGCTACTCTAGCAGTGGTCGAGAAGAATTTCTTCTTGAACTGGGTCTTGAACTGATCCCAAGTGGCTCTCCCCCTCGCAAACAACGGCTCATTCCGGAACCAGACTCCTGCTAGGTCTATCAGCAAAAATCTCGCTGCCTCGACCTGGAGGTCATCCGGCATCCTAACTCCCAGAAGCTTCCTCTCTACCGAATCTAGCTAGTCATCTGCTACTACTATGCCCTCATTCCCTGAGAACTCCTTGGGATTCAGACCCATGAAGTCCTTGATCGTCCCCGCTCTCTGCCGTGGCTCTACATGTGGTGGGACCACGGGACGTCCCTCAGAACGCTCCATGCTCTGGCGGAGTAGGGTAGTCTGCTCCTGATGGGTTGTTAGGAACCCCTGAATCAGAGTGAGCAGCTGGTTCCCGTCGATTGTGACGGAAGCCTGGGTGGGTATTGTGATAGGGGGTGGTGGAAGTATCGGGTCCTGCTGGGCATGTGATGTGGAAGGTGGTTGTGGTACCTGGGTTTGTGGATTTGTGGAGTGGGGGAATGTGGTAGGTGGAGGTGTATCAGTCGACTGGTCAGCTGACTGGATAAGGAGGGTCCCATTCTCGGGGGTAACATACTGGGATGAACGAGTAAGCACCATCTAAATTACAAAATAAAAGGACTTATAAGGACATTTTTTTTAAAGTAAGTAATCATATGCAAGGAAATCTAATTATAATAGCAAACATGTGATGTATTTCTTATGTTGCAATCCTAGCATTCCTCTAGGTGTTCTAAGCGTCATTCCTAATGTTGTCTAATTTTCTTAAGTTCCTAATTGCAGGCATGCTTGGTACAATAACGTAACCAAACAGTTTAGTCAGGACCTGCATGGGCCACCACTAAAAACATGTTACGATCCGCTACCCAAATTGTTGGGCCAGGCCGAGTCATGCCCAGCCTACGTTGAGATAAAACGTAGTAAGCTGTTCTAAAGACAACAGGATAAGACTAAATGTGCTAACAGTTCTATAAGTGAAATAAAGTCATAAATGCTCCAAACACAAAAGTCATCTCATATAGAAATAAGTCCAATGTACAAGTGATCTGAAATGTAAAACTGGATACATATCCAGTTACAAAATATGTAGCCTAATACATGACTACACTAAATATCCCAAACAGCTAAGCAAACTAGACGAGTCTCCCCGCAGGAACATCCTCGTATGGCAAAGCCGGGTCCTCGACAGTATCTCCATAATATGTATCGCAGAGTAACTCCTCCTCAGTAAGGACACCTACAACGTTATCCTGTCAGGACGGAAGCAAGTACTGAATCTAACAAACTAGCATATAAAACATAGAAATGAACATGAGAGGAATAACTGGAAATATGGCATCACATAGTCTATCATGGTAAGGACACATATGTCATAGAGACAGATGTATATGTAATGTTTAAAACTGTAGCAGGTACGTGATCGGTCAATAGGTGTACAATGTACTGAGGCACAATGTAAATAAAATGTACATACGTACAAGTGCACAAGCATAGGTGTACATCCGTACAGAAATACGGGATAATGGCCTACGGCGCAGTATCATATAGAATGAACTTTGCTCGGTACGATAATGGGGGTATAATCACATACTCAGCTACTAGTTTTCCCATAACCCATATTCTATCATGTGAGAGATACATAAAAACTATTCTAAGTATGGTAGTAACTGGAAGTACAATATGTAGAGATCTAACTTGCTACCCCAAGGATCAGCATTTAACATGGTGGGGTTTGATGTTCATTTATGTGACAATATGTAAAGTTCGTAGAAAGTACTTGCCTCTAGCAAAGCAAAGTAAAACAAGCTGCGATAAAAGTGCTATGGATGTCCGGTAACTCGTCACTGTAGAAATAAATACATAAACTTAGCTTTTACACTAAGCTAAAACGCTAAGGCACTAATATGTGAAACACGACTTGTGACTGGGCACCTAGCCAAAATGATGATTTTAGCATAGGAGACCAATGTGGGGTGACACACTACTTTAACTAACTTTCTAGGGTCTTTACACTAGTGAGGGGTGGGGTTCATCATGGCTAAAACTCAAAATAACACAAAAAGTTACAAGTCGTAATTAATCAATAAATAAATCAAAAGATCATTGAGTTCTAACAATTTTAGAGATAGACAAAAAGCCTAGTTTTACTTAAAGTAAAGTACCAAAAAGATCCTTAATAATTATAGAAACTTATTATAATTTTTCTGGAATTTATTAACCAGTACAAATATTTTATAAAAATCAGTTTTCCTAAGTATACAGAAAATGAGTTTTGGTTCCATAAGCCAAACTAGTGGCAAAACTATAATTTAAATACTATAAAAATTATACTAAATTAGCTAAAGTAACATAGTATCTAAATACTATTTTTCCAGAATTTTAACAGTACTCTAAGTATTTTCAGAAATCCAAAAACAGCATTGCACACGATTGAAATTAATTAATTAATTATCTGCGTATTTTTGTCCATGTATATAATTTGAACCGAAGTTCAAATACAGGATCCAAGGCCATGAATCAAGTCCAATATGACTTGTACAGGTCTTGAATGTGTGAAAACATATTTGGACCCAAAAACCCATGCTAGGCTTGGACACCAAATGGTTGCAGTAATTTAAATACACCCAAAATACAAAGTAGTAGAAGTGCAAAATAATTATTAATATTTTAATAAGGTAAAGTTTATACAAAGTGAATATATACATACATATGTAAAAAGTACATATATCTACTTAATTTATAAAGTATATATATATATATACAATTATATATATATATATATATATATATATATATATATATATATATATATATATATATATATATATATATATATATATATATATATATATATATATATATATATATATAAGGAAACACTTAATTATAAAGTGTAAATAATATAATATATATACACATGAAAATATATACATATACACATATATGTATAAATACAAATATATATATATATATATATATATATATATATATATATATATATATATATATATATATATAAACAAAACTATATATATATATATATATATATATATAATATATATGATATAATATATATAGATATATATATATAATATATATATATATATATATATATATATATATATATATATATATATATATATAGTTATTTTATATATATATATAAAATTTACTATATATACATATATACATATATATATATAGTAATATATATATATATTATATATAGATATATATATTATATATAATATATATATATATATATATATATATATATATATATATATATATATATATATATAAAATTTACTAACTATAAAAATATACACACAAGAAAATATATACATATATACATATATGTACATAAATACATATATATACATACATACATATATATTATAATAAAGTACTAAAATGAAGTATATATATATATATATATATATATATATATATATATAATATATATATATATATATATATATATATATATATATATATATATATATATAAACAGCATATATATATATATATATATACATAAATTAGTATGTATAATAATACATATATTTATATACAAATATACGTATACATATATCTAATTATATATATAAAACAAAACAAAAGAAAAAGGAAAAAGAAAAGAAATAACAGCAGGGGGGTTCGAACCCTGCCCACAGAAGGGGGGTTTAATACTGCTACGCTGGCCAGTGGGCCAGTTGGCCCGTTGTGTTAGGATTAGGAGTAGGTTAATTTTATTTAGGTTTTAAGTGATTAAATGATAAAAAAATATAATACAGTCCTGTGTCCTGACAGTTAAGGACACAGGTATTTACGTGTCTGGGTCGATTCGACACGCACGACACGAGTTTCACGTGTCCAGTTCCACACTCGTGCTCGCCAGGACACGGCGAACAACATAGGTGGACACGAGCCTCACACGACACGGTTTGAGACAAATACTCACGTGTCCGGTCGTCGAAGGGGGGTTTCAGGGGTCGTGGACGGCGGAGGAGACGTCGGGACGGCGGCGCTCCGGTGGCGCTGCACTCAGCTCGTCGGGACGCGTCGAATGGTGGCGGTTGTGGGCGGTGGCGCTCGTCGGGGGCTGGACGAGCGTTCATCGGAGCTAGGGCTACGACTAGGGTTTTTTGCCGGAGTTGGGGCTCTACGGTGGTCGGGGGTGTTCGTGGTGGTCGCGGTGGGTTAGGGCTCGGTCTGGGGTGTCGAAGGGGGGGGGGGGTTTATAAGGGGTTGGGGCGGTTCTAGGTCGGTCGGGGCAGCCGAAAATGGCGGGGGGTCAGCCGACGTCGAGTCGTCGGTCAGTCGGGGGCAGGGATGGGTAGGTTAGGGTTTTCAGTTTGGCCCCCCTAGTTTTAGAAAATTGCACACAGGCCCCTAACAGAGTATGAATGCAAATATAATTTGCATTCCGCATATTAAAACAATTTAAATAATTACAAAACTGTATTAAAACAATTCTAATAATTGTAAATTGATATTAAAACATTTAAATAAATTACAAAACTATATTAAAACAATTTAGAAAATTACAAATCAATATTTTAGTATTAAAAACTTATTTAAAAATCATTTATAAATTCTAAAAAAATTTCTAAAAATCCTAATAATTATTTTAAGGCTAAAAATGACATTTAAAATTAATTAACACTAATTTAACTAAAATTTGAAAAACAGGGGCTTACAGGCATGGCCACTATTATTTGCATTGGCCGCATAAGAATTATTGTATGACTTTTATTATTATTATTTAATATAATATTTGCTGGCCGCATAAGAAAATGTTTGTGAGCCGCATTAATTCTTGCTGGCCGCATATGGGAGCAGTGAGCCACATGGCTACTATTCATTGTCAGCCGCATATGGCCAACACAATGTTAGCCGCATGGCCTTTGCATATTTTAATGTATGTATTAGCTAGCCTATATTTAATGCAATAGTATTTTAATACATTACATTTGCTTGCAAATGCAAGCTTGGCCGCATGGAAATAAATGTTGAGCCGCATGGATATGAAACATTATCTAGCTTGCATGCATAATGCTAGCTTATATATTAATGGCTTTGCATGCATTAGATATTTATGGCACTTTGCATGCAGCTAATGCATGCTTATATGTTAATGGCCCCTTGCATGTATTAGATGCATGTATATATAATTAATGGCATTTGCATATTTAGCCACATGCATAGGCATTAATTGTATATCTTTAGCTTTGCTTGTATGGGAAAAACATATTTGGCCGCATGGGATCATTTATGGCCGCATGACCATTTGCATATTTAGCCGCATGTGGCCTTAGCCATTATTTGGCCGTATGGCCCCTTTTTGATTTATTTGCATGCTGCATGCTTGCATGCATTGTCAAGTAAATTGCTAGCCGCATAGGCCCAATGGCCACTTGTTATTTAGCCAGCCGCATATATACATTCATGGCCGCATGGCCATCTGTATATTCCTGGCCGCATATGCCCATTGCTTGCCGCATAAGCTCAATATTTTATTTGCTTTAGTGCATGAAATTATTGACTCTTGTACAGTGACAACATTTATTAATTGCGGGTCCCACTATATTTTGTCTTATTTATCTTTACAATTATATTATTATGATTAATTATTGTGTGATTCTAAGTTGCTTCCCTAAATCTGAATTGTTAGTGAAATGATTGATAGTGACTTCCTAGCCGCATGTAATAATTTTTCTGAGCCGCATGGGTCCTCCATGGCCCTTGCTCCTGCTAATATCTAATTACCACTTGTATGCTTGTGCTATTAATTTAAGTGTGTTTCCTGACACGATGGTGACCCATTGTGGTGCACTTTTGACAAATGACATGACTTGATAGTGGCCCGACGTGGCGCACTCCTGACAGTGAACTTGACAAATAATTTGACATGATAACTTGACATGATAAACATGACTTAATAGTGGCCCGACGTAGCGCACTCCTGACAGTGAACTTGACAAGTATACCTGCCATAATATTTTTCGAAATGCTGATTGCGACGGCTAACCTGACATGACAAGTATGAATGACCTGGACACCGTGGACGATTGTGCTTGTACAAATAAAACCGTCTTGTCTTGCATCATGTCTAGGACGGGGACCCCTGAGTACCACGGTCAGGGGTACCTACTGATTTGACTAAGGCTAATAACTAGAATAATTCAGTAGACATGAAGAGATTCCCAGCTACAGGCAATTCCGTTATCTGGGTGCCCCACTTGAGATCTGTAGCCTGCCGTCGAGTAGGGCACATTTCCAGCACACTGTCATGTGTTGCACCCCTATTGTACTAATATTCGACCTGGATAACCTGGATGGTCTGCAGGGTTTGTGGATGTGGAAGAATCTTACTGCATCTTGCTAGTAACTAGGCCTGTGATAATCCTAGTTAGTTAAAGTATCAAGCCGTACTTATTGCTTGGCCGTGATTGTTGGATGGAGTTCAATCAGTCTAGTCTTGTCTTGATCCTGTACAAGATTGTTACATGTCCTGATTTCTTATTTTATCTTGCCGATAAATGGTGGAAGAAACCAAGTTCTATTCAGACGAAGGATTACAACCCCGGTCCTTGTTTGGTTTACGGGTTGTAACCTGGTTATCTGAATAGTCCCACGGTTATCTCATCGTATTTCACCTGTCATACTTTTCCTTAATTACTATATTTTATTATGTAATTATACCCTTGTGCTAATTGCTGGTTTTAGTTCTTAAGTGAAGCCTCCTTTGTGGCACTTGCTCTTTCTGGGGTCTGACCCAGCTGGTTTTGTATGGCCAGATATCAGAGCAGCTTCAGAGGATCTACCGACTTTTCAGCCAGATGGTGACCACTAGAAGGAATCCTAGCAACGAGTGGGTTATTTTTGGCTCTCCCACTCTATTGTAAAATTATTCTTTTGTGGCGTTTAGCCGACGAGGAAGTGTTAGCTCGTGAACATTTTAATTACTGTCTGCCTACGGGCTGTAACATGATTGGCAACCTAGGGTTGATCATGTATGACTAAAACTCTTGCTAGTCCTCACATTTTGTAACGACTAGCTTCATGATCAGCTGAATATGTAATGTTTGGGACGCCTTACTATTGTATATTTGGTGATCTTACATCTTGTAACATTTATTTGCTTGCTTGTGATTGAGACACTAGGCTTGTTCATGACCTTAAGAGACTGTTGGCTTGTAGATAAACCCTCATATATCTAGACAGCCGTGACCGTATAGTGGAGTGGATCCCATTTCATTATACGTAGCCCCCGCTCTCCAGCGTTCTGGTTCTGGGGCGTGACAGTCTGAGACAGGGTGATCCCATTTTCCCTGCCTTATTTATTATAGCTCATGATGCCCTCAGCAGAAAAATTTCTAATATTTGCCTCCATGGCTACATCAAGTACTTCTCTGGGCGTAGAGATAGCCTTCCCATATTCCATCTCTTCTATGCAGACGATAGTCTCATATTCCTCAACGGGGGCATCGACAGCATCGACACCCTTCTGAAGACGATTTACGACTACTCGAATACTTCGGGTCAGGAGATAAATATGGGTAAATCGACGCTTATCGTCTCCCAGAAGGATCCCAGTTCCGTCCGGGCGGAGGAGATTGCTGCGAGGACGGGTTTTACGATCACGCATATGCCGATCCATTACCTGGGGGTGCCGCTCTTTAAAGGCAGAGCTAAACATGAATATTTCTTCAACATGATGGAGAAATTTGAGAAAAGGATCTCGGAATAGATAGGAAGATTTCTGTCCTTCGGGGAGAAGACGTAAGCCCTTTAGATTTTTAGGAATATTTTAAATTTTAAATGATTTATTTTCGATAAATATTTTTATTATAATTAGTTTTGATAATTAAATATACTATTCGTGAATGTGATTTTTGGAGCGCCAGAGACGTCAACCTCTCGAAACGCTCTTTATGATTTTTCGTCTAGACAAATTTATCTTCATGTTGATATATCACGTCCCACCCAGACTTGTTCCCTTGTGCTCTATTTACATCGCAGAACTTTCGGATCAAATTAGGCCATTTGAATTATTTTTAATTATTATTAAATTCTCACTTTTATTTTTGATCATCATGTGTACCTTACCGTGACTTTTAATTTAGGAGCACAAGACTAGTCATTTTCTCTAGACCAATTTGTCATGCATGGTCTACTCGAGACACTCTTCACCCATTACCTTCATGTCCCACTCAGACACACCCTCTTGTGCTTCATTTTTATCGTACAACTTTTCGGACAATTGACCCAATCCCGATTTACCCCACCGAGTCCCATTTAATTCCAACTTGAATTGGAGACGCTATTTTGACCCAAATTGGTCGACCCAAGTTATGAACACGGACCATTTTGAGCCTACTACACACATGCCACTTGTGTCCCATCCAATTGAGTCCCCGTGTACTATTTATTTATCAATGATTATAAATGGCTAATTTAAGTCATTTAATTATCGGGACACAATTAGACCCAATTGTGACCCAACTCGACCCATCGGGACTCAACCCAAGCACCATGACATCTCTCCTACATCATACACACACACACACACAATACCCTAACAATTCGACAAAACACCAAACACACAAACCATCACCATCACTATCACTTCTCTCTCTCCCTATAATTTAAACACACACAACAATCACCACCATACTCTCTCTCTTTTCTCTCTCCTAAACACCCCCTACAGCCGAACAACACTCTCCCCCTCCCTCTCTCTACACATCACTATCACTCTCTCTCTCTCTCTCTCTTTCTTCCTATAATTTAAACCTACACACAACCCAACACCCATCACTATCACTCCCTATCCCTATATTTTAAACACACACACACACACTCACCATACTCTCTCTCTCTTCTCTCTCCTAGCCTCCCTACCCGACAGGAGCAACACCCCCCCTCTCCCATTCGGTCCTCTCTCTCCTCCTGTTCATCATCTCTCTCTCACACTCTCCTTCCACTTCAAAACCGAGAGCTCCCCCCACTTCTCCTTCTTCATCATCAACTCACCACCACAATCTCCTTCACTCTTCACCACCATCTCTTCTCCACCACCACAGCCCGTACCACCACCACAGCCACTCCTCCACCACCCCCACGGCAGCCTCCTCCTCCCCTTGGTCGAGAACACCCACCACCACAGCCACCATCATCTCCATCACCCCTCTTTTTTTCTTCCTCTTCATCATCATCTTCACACAACCACCACCACTCACCACCTCTACCACACTCCCACACCCTCCTTGGCCGACCATCCTGTAATGCCCCGATCCGCACGGTGCATTATGCTGAGCCGTTGACTCGAAAAGTAGCGTTGACCCGATTGCGTATCGATGCGAATCGATACAAGAGTTGCGTTGTCCCGAGAAACGTATCGACCCGAGGTACGCATCGAGTAATAACGATGCAAGTGTTAAGTTGTCCCGAGCAACGCATCAAACTAAGTCGATGCGAAGAGTTGCCTTGTCCCGAAAGAATGCATCGAGTGAATTGATGCGAAGCGCCGCGTTGCCTCGAAGGATAAGTGCGTTGAGACGGATCGAAGATTCTAAGAAATCGAATCGACCAAGGCGCAAGTCCGAATCGATACAAGTATTGATTTTAGTTGGTTTCATGTACAGGCTATACGTTTACGCTGAAATATTAGAGGTCGATCTTTTGCCTTATTCAGTAAGGGGTCCGCGAAAGCAAATTGTCGTCTTGCGACGGACTGAGACTTGGGCATGGTAAGCCAAGTCGGACGTATAATTCAATGAAGCACGAAGTGCTCGAATGGCTAAGTCAGGAGAGTTGCCCGTGCAACGGAGTTATGAAATGAGCCACATCGGCTCGACGAAACGGCAAAGGCGTATCGACTCAAGGTGGGGGGATATTAACTCTCTTACCTACTCCGTCATGCTTAAGTAAAATATATATCCTTGAATGCTGAGTTAACCTATCAACGCCACGGGCGTGGCTCGATAGAGATATAAACGTAGTGCGTGTCGAACACTAAGATAGAACAATTGAAATAAATCGTACGACAGACGTACGAGTCGCTATGGAACATTGAGTATCGCAAAGGCGAGCGCCTCGGTGCGCAAGCCGCAAGAACATGGGATAACTGTACTCGGCGAGTGCCTTAGTGCACGAACCATACCGTGCCTTCGTACACGAGTTAGAACGTCTAGAACATTGAAAGACAATAGGCGAGCGCCCTAGCGCGCAAGCCAAGGACATTGAATACTAAGTCATAGAACATCGAAAATACGGTCAAAACGAGCCTTCGTGCACGAGATAATAAAAGATGGCTTCGTTGCGAAAGAATACAGTTGTGGCATGAATGTGGCGGAACTGTCGGATATGACATAATGCCTCAAAAGATGTTCGGGACCTTCGGGTCGTTCGGTTGACGAGCATTGAGTTGAGGCATGATGACATTGAACATTGAAATGAAGTATGAAACGTAAGAACATAAAAAGTTAACGGAAGAAATACGAGATGATAATGCGGCATGGTGCCTTCGAAATGTTCGTGGCCTTCGGGCGTTCGTTGAGGACATTCGGACGTTGTGCCAATTGAAATAGAGATAAGTGAACTTGCTTGGTTGTATGAAAGATAAGATTCGTTGCATGGTCAAATGGACTTAAAGATATAAAAGCCCGTGCATGGGTATTCTCTCGAACGCGGTGCGCCAGGGCGCTGGGACCGTTCGGCCTAGGAGGGATTCATTTACTGTATTGTTGGTGCACTTCAATTAGATGGGTAGCGACCGTCTGGTGAATGTGATAAGCCACTTGTTGTAATTATTTCGGTGGCCTCGGATATTGGTTAGCAACCGCACAGAGTTAACATCGTCTTATGTTTCGATTCGATAAATATAAGTCCATTCTAGTCCGGAAAGCTAGTGACCTTCATATAGTTAAGGGCGATGGGTTTGGAAGTGCAAGGTATATATATATCCGGCATGGATGGATCCGAATAGAGGGCACTTATAACATGACAGGGAAAACGGATAGGCGTATTCACCTTGCGTCGGTGCAAGGGCAGGTGCGTCGAATATTGCTAAGTCGTGCCACGAAACAAACACGAGATTGCTTGCCTGTTTACTTATGCGAATTGAATAACATGCTTGCCATGCTTTACAGTCTTCGAATATGCCATGAACTAATTCTAAGGAGAACATAGAAAGAGAACTAAATTGTATGTTTGCATGAATCAATACAATACTAAATGTCGATTTGTTAAGTGTGTTTTTGATCAGTACAACGAGGACGAAAGTACTAATCCCCCACTAGTTTGCTAGCAGGTTCAGGGATTTGTCTGCTCGCGGCGGAGCTTCGCTTGAACGTGTTGAGGCTTGGAATGCCGAAGCGTATTGAAGCACGCGATCGCATTGACGCTCGGATATGCAACAGGATTGATACGGCCGAGATATAGAAGGCATAATGTATAGAATGGTTAAATCCTTTGTGGGCAAGAGAGAACCTGAGTGTTGTAGCCAATCTAGCAAATTCCGTTGGGCTATCGAAAGCCTTTGTAATCTGATTTCGAATATGAATAAAGAGAATCGTTTCGTATACTCTGTTTTTCTTTCGTTGTTAATATTCAACTCAAAGATAACCATTTGAGAACTTGTCATCTTGCCTTGCACGAGTGCAACTCCAGGCTCGTGCGGCATCACGTCCCATGCGAGGACGAAGATTCGGGTGATTCCGGGTCGGGGCGTGACAAATTGGTATCAGAGCTCTAGGCTCAATTTCCTCTGAACGCTTGCTTCATTTCAATTCCAAAACGTTGTCCACCACCAATCGAAATCACTCTTGACTCTACTCGATGCCGTACTGGATGTTCCATACAATAAGTCTAATACAAATTATGTAATTTTGCCGCATATTTTTTTGGAAATTACATGGTGTTGCGAAAAAAGTCGTGAAAGGTTTGTTGCTGCAAGTGCAACAAGTTGCGAGATGTGAATTCAAGGATATGTTGCCGCGGATGCAACATGTTGTGAATTGTAATTTGAGATATTCGTTGTTTGCAATGAACGATACGAGAAATGTTGGTTGCATCGATACAATGAAAGTCGTGGAATGTTGCTGCAGCAATTGCCACGCGTTGATTGTAAATGATGCGTTGAAAAGAAAATAAAAGTTGATATGGAATGTGTCGAACGGATTCACATATCGATTTCGAATGTGCGTTGCGATGAAAAGCGATAAGTCAATATCGAATGTGTTGAACGGATTTGAGCATTGATTTTGAATGTCGAAAATAAAATGTTGCACGAGGTGCAACAGATATCGAAAATAAATCGATGCTCGAGGTGCGGTAAATATCGTAAATAAATTGTTGCACGATGTGCAGCGCGTGCCGAAAGAAAAATTATTACACGTGGTGTAACGCATATCAAAGTAATCGCTGCACGAAGTGCGACGGATATTGAGAATGAATTTTTGCACAAGATGCAACGAAAGAAAACAAAAGTCATATATCGAGAAACGAAATCGGTTCGGTTGCGCACCGAGCTTGTGTTGGCAAATTAATGCATTGGCCGAGTTATTTCGGATTTTGATTAATCAAAGTTACGGTTGTGATCAAGCACGATCACTGCAAAAATCGTGAGTCGGAAGAGATCGTTGGTTCATAAGGAGTACGTTGCGACGGAAGTAACTTGATTTCCGGGTGGTATATGGCATACCACCGATGCAATGAATGGCTCGATTCCGAGTGGTATATGTAATACCATTTGTGCGATGAATTGCATCGACATATTTTGAGAATTGTGGAAGGTTTGTCCGCAACGGACGGGATAGCACCGAGTCTCGAATGAGAATTTGTACGACGGCATGTTGATGCAAGTGTTCTTCGATGATCGGTTAGAACGGTAAGGCGAGACTTGTAACATTGAATGATATGTCGATTGAAAAATTTATGTGTCGGTCGAATGACGGGAACTAGCGAAACGATTATACCTTGAGACAACAATCGGATCGACGGAATAGGAAACTCGAAACATTGAAATCGAACCGCACGACTTGCGATCCGATTGAAATATTGGACGAGGCGAATCGAATCGTACGACTTGCAATTTCGATAGAAATGTTGGGCGATAAGAATTGTAATCGAATCGCACGATGTGCGACTTTGGTGAAGAGTTGGTTGACGTGAGTAATCGTGCCTAAGAAATAGTTGGTTACGTTACGGCAAAACTCATTTGAGTACGACTGGAAACATGCAAAACTTAGAGGGCGAGATCGTATGACTTGAGGGTTCGATGCTGGATAATTGGTAACTCAGTTACGCGATCGAAGTATAGCGGGATGCGGCAAATCGGAGAACGGGTCGATGCGTATGGAAAAGTTCGTTGCGAACATGGATGTATGCGATGCGAGTTAAGTTGACGTTGAAACGGATTCAAAGTTGACCCTTACGTTATCGAAATGGATATGGCGTATCGAGATCGATACGTAAGGAAATGTAAACGATGTGAGAATACAAAATAGAGTGTGTCTCGTGCTATGAAATTTTATAAGTAACGATGCGAGAATGAACGAACTTGGTTGATCATAAATTTTATGATTGATCAGGACGAGACTATAAGTCATCGACGATTGTTCGATGAGTATGGCATCTCGTGTGTCGACCGCGAAATAAGATAGACTCGAATTCGATACGAGTAGATGTTTCATAAATTGCGAAATCATCGACGACAGTACGTGACTTTACTCGGAGGATAGTTGCGCATCATTTGCGCCGATAGAAATGGTTATGTACAGATTTGGATAGTCGCATAGTAATCATCGGAACGTGATTTGGCTCCGAAATAAGATATAGCATGGTTCGTAGTAAACTGTCCTTCGGTGATGATCCACAATTATCGAGCGTAGCTTCGGGGCAGATGACCCTAGAAGACTTGACCGCCAAATCAAATTGAATGTTACAGACCGTAAGATGACCCATGCGATATCGCATATGAGATTGCATCGACAACAAATTCAATGTGGTGCATGTTGACGTTAAGTCTAGGCGATCGAGAATTATTGGAACAACTTTCGATTGAGAATGATATAGTTAGATTTGAGTATTCGTCGGATGAATATTTGAATGGTTATGTTGGTCGACGATCAAACAAGAAATTTACCAACGAACTTGGTGATTCGGATAGGCGATTGCGAGAGTCATGCTATGCACGAGAGGGAACGATAAGGAATGACTTACGAGTCATGTCGTTAGATTTGATTCACCTTACAATTTAGCTTGTGTGGATCAAAATTATGTTCGATGTTACGAGACAGATAAGTTGGAAATTTGGCTAGTGAATTCCTACTCGTTAGGAATCGAACGTAAGGCGCATCATAAAGACCTTGGTGTCAAGGCGATCGTTGTCTTGAGCACTGTCGCCTTGATATAAACTGTTGTGTCAGATAGCTTGTAGCCTTTGTGCAATGTCAATTTAAACTTGCGTCGGGAGAAGCTGAGTACGGTGCCTAGGTAAGTAACCTAGCGGACGTAGCCTTGAATGTTGATGCATTTACAAGTCAACAAAAGAGAATCATGTCGAGATAGGATACGAAATGAAACATCAAAAATCATTGGATAGTGATGCCGAACGCAAGGCGTTGCAGAGACTCGTTGTGATCGGATGCGTGACGGCTTGACGCGACGCGTAGAATTGATAGTCCCAATGAAACATACAAAGTGAGAAATACGATTTTTAAATCGCATCGTGTGCTTGACTTATGTTGGACGATCGCGTATGTATCAATATGCATGTGCGCTAGAATTGCGAGAACAAGTAATAGAGCCAAGTCCGATCGAGAATACGAGATGGCAAGTTATTGAAAATAAGAAGTTACATGTTTGCGTTGTTCCGATATCTTACAACTGAGCTTGGTTGAAATACATATATTAGTGGAACGCCTAAAATATGTGTATGATTCCAAACTAAGTTGTACGATCCAAATGATAGTGAGACGAGATCGTGGAACGATCTAATAAAACCTTTAGAAATTTAGTATTGGTTTCGGTTCGGGACGAAGCTTGTTTTGAGTGGTATATTATGTAATGTCCCGCTCCGCATGGTGCATTATGCTGAGTCGTTGACTCGAAGAGTAGCGTTGACCCGATTGTGTATCGATGCGAATCGATACAAGAGTTGCGTTGTCCCGAGAAACGTATCGACCCGAGGAATGCATCGAGTAATAACGATACAAGTGTTAAGTTGTCCCGAGCAACGCATCGAACTAAGTTGATGCGAAGAGTTGCCTTGTCCCGAAAGAATGCATCGAGTGAACGATGCGAAGCGCCGCGTTGCCTCAAAGGATAAGTGCATTGAGATGGCTCGAAGATTCTAAGAAATCGAATCGACCAAGGCGCAAGTCCGAATCGATACAAGTATTGATTTTAGTTGGTTTCATGTGCAGGCTATACGTTTACGCTGAAATGTTAGAGGTCGATCTTTTGCCTTATTCAGTAAGGGGTCCGCGAAAGCAAATCGTCGCCTTACGACGGACTGAGACTAGGGCATGGTAAGCCAAGTCGGACGTATAATTCAATGAAGTACGAAGTGCTCGAATGGCTAAGTCAGAAGAGTTGCCCGTGCAACGGAGTTATAAAATCGAGCCGCATCGGCTCAACGAAACGGCAAAGGCGTATTGACTCAAGGTGGGGGGACATTAACTCTCTTACCTACTCCGTCATGCTTAAGTAAAATATATATCCTTGAATGCTGAGTTAACCTATCAATGCCACGGGCGTGGCTCGATAGAGATATAAATGTAGTGCGTGTCGAACACTAAGATAGAACAATTGAAATGAATCGTACGACAGACGTACGAGTCGCTATAGAATATTGAATATCGCAAAGGCGAGCGCCTCAGTACGCAAGCCGCAAGAACATGGGATAACTGTACTCGGCGAGTGCCTTAGTGCATGAACCATACCGTGCCTTCGCGCACGAGTTAGAACGGCTAGAACATTGAAAGACAATAGGCGAGCGCCCTAGCGCGCAAGCCACGGACATTGAATGCTAAGTCATAAAACATCAAAAATACGGTCGAAACGAGCCTTCGTGTACGAGATAATAAAAGATGGCTTCGTTGTGAAAGAATACAGTTGTGGCATAAATGTGGCAAAACTGTCGGATATGACATAATGCCTCGAAAGGTGTTTGGGACCTTCGGGTCGTTCGATTGACGAGCAGAGTTGAGGCATGATGCCATTGAACATTGAAACGAAGTATAAAACATAAGAACATAGAAAGTTAACAGAAAAAATACGAGATGATAATGCGACATGGTGCCTTCGAAATGTTCGCGGCCTTCGGGCGTTCGTTGAGGACATTCGGGCGTTGTGCCAATTGAAATAGAGATAAACGAACTTGCTTGGTTGTATGAAAGATAAGATTCGTTGCATGGTCAAATGGACTTAAAGATATAAAAGCCCGTACATGGGTATTACCTCGAACGCGGAGTGCCAGGGCGCTGGGACCGTTCGGCCTAGGAGGGATTCGTTTACGGTATTGTTGGTGCACTTTATTTAGATGGGTAGCGACCGTCTGGTGAATGTGATAAGCCACTTGCTGCGATTATTTTGGTGGCCTCTGATGTTGGTTAGCAACCGCACAGAGTTAACATCGTCTTATGTTTCGATTCGATAAATATAAGTCCATTCTAGCCCGGAAAGCTAGTGACCTTCATATAGTTAAGGCGATGGGTTTTGAAGTGCAAGGTATATATATCCGGCATGGATGGATCCGAATACAGGGCACTTATAACATGACAGGGAAAACGGATAGACGTATTTACCTTGCGTCGGTGCAAGGGCGGGTGCGTTGAATATTGTTAAGTCGTGCCACAAAACAAACACGAGATTGCTTGCCTGTTTACTTATGCGAATTGAATAACATGCTTGCCATGCTTCACAGTCTTCGAATATGCCATAAACTCATCCGAAGGAGAACATAGAAAGAGAACTAAATTGTATGCTTGCATGAATCAATACAATACTAAATGTCGATTTGTTAAGTGGGTTTTTGATCAGTACAGCGAGGACGAAAGTACTAATCCCCCATTAGTTTGCTAGCAGGTTCAGGGATTGGTCTGCTCGCGGCGGAGCTTCGCTTGAACGCGTTGAGGCTTGGAATGCCGAAGCGTATTGAAGCGTGCGATCGCATTGACGCTCGGATATGCAACAAGATTGATGCGGCCGAGATATTGAAGACATGAGTTATGAAGATCGAGAAATGAATCTTTCAAATGAACTGCGCAGATATCAGATTGTGCATCATACAGATTGCGTACACTAGACTGCGCACACTCTCAAGCGCGCAGGCTGACGTAGCAAATAATCATCATTACCTGACAAAATCAAATCTTTCTGACAGCTGACAGCACAAAGAACGAGGAGACTGTTTGTTTATTGCACCGCACAGCGCTCGAGAACAGCTGTACATGCAGCACAATCCAGTGCCTGCACAATCCAGTGTCTGCGCAATCCATTTTAGCGCAATCCGAAGTCAGCATAATTCATGTGGCGCACTTCATCATGTCAACTGACAAAAGTATACGTGGCATTCATGCCATCAATTGCTCGTTACGTGGCAACCATCTTCACACGATCATGCGCATTTCAATCAAATGATGCCATGTGTCCAAGACAGTCGGCCCACGACCAGACAACTGCCTGCACAATCTGATGTTGCGCAATCCAGTTCCTGCGCAATCCAACTTGCGCCATTCAGAATAACTAAAAAATTAGTTATTTACAGAACTCTATAAATAGAGTTTCAAGTCTTCATTCAAGGGGATCAGATAGAGAGATCAGACATAAAGTTCAAAAATATCAGAGAGTTCAGGAGTTCTGGCCCAAGTGCTACTGCATTCTTCCGAGGCTTTTGCCTTCAACTTCAGAGGCTACCTTCTTCAAAGTTCACATCGTCCAAGGGATAAAGCAATCGTCTTCTAGATTGGATTCCTACAGTTGTACTTTCCCAGAATTCTTGTAATCTTTACAAAGTTTGTATCAATAAAGTTTCATACTTTTGTTTTTGCAATCATGCGCAAACTGTGTCTGCGCAATATAAGAAAGACAACCCTTTGGTTAATCTTTCTTCTTCTCACAACAAAGGGAAGAGTGCTGCTCATCTCCAACACCCTGCTGCTCCTGCACAATCCACTGGGGGTAGTCTTTTGGCTATTCCTCCTCCTCAGAACAAAGGAAAAGGCCCTTTGGTCTTTTCTCAAACTTCCTCGGCTCTTGACTTGGAAGACAACAGAGGAAAACGCTCTTTAGCTAACCATTCTTTACAAAACAAGGAAAAGGCCCTTTGGTCTTTTCTCAGTCTTCTTCGGTCTTTACCGTAGAAGATCACACTGAACGTGCCTCGGCATCAGTCAGTACAAAAATTCTTTCAAACAAGGATTCTTCTCTCCATGTTAAAAGAACTTGTACTGATCAAAGAGGTATTCTGCCTACTCCGGTAGCAGAGTTCCAAGATCTTCCAACCCTCAAGATCTTCTGTTCAAGACAGAAAAAATTGCTGGTGTCTCAAACAGAAACTCCTGGGGGTGAGTTTGCTGATCTAAGAACTTATCTCAACAGGCCAACTTCGGTGAAACGTAAACAGCCAATACCGAAGACCAAACATCATCAGAAGTAGACTTCAAGGATCAAGATTCTGGACACATATGCCAATGAAATGAGCACTTCCCTGTACACTCAGGGGACAAAACATTTGAAGAATCGGAATCATGTTCCGAATGTTATCAAAGAACATATCCCTCGAACTTTTTTTCTTCCCGTTGTTATTTCCGATCTCCGAGAACACCTCAAGCAAAGGCGGGACAACACTTCAACACTCCCAATTCAACCAAGTGATCATCATCATTGTAATCACAAGGTTGTTTTCAAGTGTTGTTGTCAAACAACTAGACGATCTGTCTTCGATCGCCTGAACTTTTCTAACTCTGAATCTATGTCGGAAGATGAAGATGAGGTTCTGTACGCTTCCGTCAACATGACTTCCAGAGACTCTGGGGGTAGTAAGTGATCTAAGCACGGAAAGCCTCGCAAGCCAAGCCAACAGTATTTGGATTTACTTCAAGAATCCTCTGAAAGAGTATTCCAACATACCAGATTTCGAAGCCGAGACACAATCGGTCAAAGGAATCTTCAAGATCCTTCTGAACGTCTTCTTCCTTCTCACTCAGGAGATGATTCTTTCTCCGACTATGATGCATACAGCAAAAGCTCAGAATAGACATTATCTTCTATTGTACCCAGAGAAGTGACAGCTTACGTTGTCAATGAAGATCCTGATGCTTCCAGTTCAGCTAGTCAAGAACAAAGAATAGCTGCACTAGAAGATAAGCTGAAGGCAATGGCGGAAATGGTCGCAAGTATGCATTCCATCATTGTGGCTCAGCACACAGTGCCATCGACCGTACCGCCTGCAAATCCTGAAATCATAGCATCGTCGGTGCCTGCTAATGCAAGGCTGGGGGTAGCATCTCTTCCAGTACCTCCTGTACACGTCCAACCTACACCCAGTCAGTCTGGTACCGAGGGTAGTGCTTATCATGTTGTTCCTCCTCCTAACACTGTGGTTCAGCCTGCTCCTTCTACATCAGTGGAAGATGCCAATGATCTGTGAAGCTCCTGCGAACTCAGTTCGAAGCTTTCAAGGAGAAGGACAACTTGCAAAGATTGGGGATCAAGCAACCTTACCCAGTTGAATGGAAGGAAGTCCCGTTTCCTCCAAAGTACAAGATCCCAACTATCTCGCTGTTTGATGGCAGCACATCTTCCAGTCAGTTCATCAACCACTTTGAGGTTATGACTGTTCAACTTCAACCAAATGACGCTCTTCTTACCAGAGTATTTGTCAGCTGTTTAGCCGGCGTAGCATACGATTGGTATAGAAGCTTGTCCGATGGTTGTATCACCTCCTTCTCTGGCTTAAAGCAAATCTTTTTGGAATGATTTTACGAGGGGATCAATGACATGACTATGTCAGCCCTCAATAAAATCAAACAAAGGCACAATGAAACTGCTGAAAGTTTTATTGAAAGATTCCGCCGAAAAGCTTTGAAAATGCCTCCGGGAACTCCGGCTGCTGTCACCATAGACACCTGCAAGGCAAATCTGTTGCCCATCATCAGCATGTGGACGGGGTCTACTCAGTTCCAAGATTGGCCATCCTTCATTGTCAACGCTAAAGCAGCTGAAGTTAGCGCCGACAAATTCAAGCAGCTAGGGGTACAAATGTCTAACCCCGACCGAAATGAACATCAAACATCAGGCGGTGGCAATCACCAGAACAACCGCAAACCAAAAGAAACTTTGAACATCAATTTGAACAAGAACAAAGAATCTCTGGCAGTTAACGTAGCTTCTCCTACGTCTACTTCTACTCCTTCAGCACCTCCACCGAGAGAACCTCGTCCTAAAGTAGAGTATTCCTTTGACGAGAATGACACAGCGAGCATCTTTGATTGCTTAATCAAAAGCAATAAAATCCAACTTCCAGATCCAAAGAAGCCCGATAAAGTTGGTAAGACTGATCATCCCAAGTACTGTGTCTATCACAGGTTCATCGGACATCCCACTCGAGCATGTTATGTGCTCAAAGGCAAAATCCAGGAGCTGGTCAACGCTGGCGTCGTCACTCTGCAACAAGACGAGAAGACTGTTACTACAAACATGGTATCAGTTCAGTTCGGTGACTTTCCGTCCCAGATGGTGCAGCATGGCGTCATTCCTATCCCCAAAGCTACTTTTGCGATTGAGAATCTTCCTCCTCCACGAAGTGAAGGTCTCGTCCCCTTGTCTCTTGATAATAGCGAGATTATATGGATTCATCCGGATCTTGCTTCAGAGTTCAAACTTCCTTCTTCCTCCAAGAAGAAAGATCGCTCCAAGGGCAAGACAAAGACTTGCAATATGGTGTCTTTTGACCCCATAGTTGACGAGGAAATCCTGTTGGGCACCAGGTCAGGGAAAGCTTATCTAAAGGATTATCCTGAAGCCCAAGAGAATCCTGCTTCTTTCTCTGAATCTGCCCCGGTGTAGCCTGCTTCTACTGAGGATATTCCTATTACTTCCTCACCGGTGGTGATACCCATTCCTTCCAAACCGACGGTCGCTGACAAAGGCAAACAGCAAGTCCGCTTCGATAAACCTTTGAAGAAGACATCTCCTTCTGGACTTGAAAAGCCTTACAACTTTGATATCTTGGCTCAGTTGGCCAATACACCAGCCCGGTTGTCAATTTTTGAGCTCTTGCGCCTCTCTAAGGAAACTCGGGAAACTCTGAGTGAAGCTCTCATGCAAGCTGAAACTTGTCTAGCCCTTCTAAAGAAGCCTACAACGGAGCCTGTCTCTTGCCTCCATTGTCATAGCGTGTTGGAGTTAATTCCAAACATAACTTTCACTCAAGATGACTTATTAATGGAAGACAACAGGCATGACCGTCCTCTCTACTACACAGGATATGTCGACTCAATGAAAGTCGATCGTATTCTGATTGGCCCAGGGTCTGCCCTTAGCATCATGCCGAAGAAAATGTTAGATGCGCTGAAAATCCCAGTGCATAGTCTCTCCAGTACAATCACCACCATCCTTGGGTTCAATCAAGGAAGGAGTGAACCTTTGGACAAGATTCGCCTAAAACTCCAAATAGGCAATCTGCACACAAAAGTGACCTTCTATATCATCGACAATCATGGTTGTTCTTATAATACTTTATTGGGGAGACCATTCCTACATGAACACAACATTGTTCTATCAACTCTTCATCAATGTTTCAAATATGTTGATGACAATGGAGAAGTCCAGAAGGAGGTTGCTGAACTCTATCCTTTCAAAGACGTTGAAGCGTACTATAACGACGCTCGCATGTACAGGGATGAATTCATGAAGGTTGTCTTGTCTCTAGATACTGAAGAAGAATCAGAAGTAGTGTCCAAAGATACCCTTATCATACCTGTTAAAGGGCGTGTCTCTCGTCCTCAATCTTCCAAGCCACTGGCTGTTCACTTGCCAGTTCAGAAGAAACCAACAAATGATGATCAAGATCAAAGGGAGCTCACCTCTTCTGAGCCACTTGTTATCGACTTACGTCGTAACAAAGATAAAAAGCAGCCTGCTTCTTCTGAACCCTTTGTTATTGATTTAACTCATAACAAGGACAAAAGGGAGCTCACCTCCTCTGAGACACTTTTTATCGATCTCTATCGTAACAAGCCTTTTTTACGTTCTTCTTCTCCTCCGCTTGTAATCAATCTGACCAAGCCTGCTAAGGCTAAAGGTCTTGTTGTAAATACGAATGTACAAATCAATTAAAAAGCGTCTACTTTCCAGTATACTGATGTCATTTATCATACTAAATGCTATTTGGATATGTTAGATAGCTTCCAATCATTTACAATAGGAGTTGTACAATCCCTTCAAACGGAAGTCTCTTTTGAACACCCAGATGATTCATATCGAATTGTTCCTGCTCGAAAGAAAGGCGAAAGTCCAATACTTTTTAGTAAAGGACCAGAACAACAATTTAGCTATACGGATGATAGCAAAGTTAACGACACGGGGCATCTTTGTAACTCCCCTTCCCGAAATTTTTTTAAAATTATTTTATTATTTATTTTATTTATGGTGATTTTCAGATTTTATAAATAATTAATTATTGGCTTATTAAATTTTATTATTATTATTAATATATTGAGGTTATATAATATTAATATTATTATTGTGGTTATTGAATATAAATTATTTATTATTAATTGTTATCATTATTTTATTCTTTATCAAAGATGTGGGCGTATATATTAAGGTATAATATATATGTATGTAGGGATATATAGATATTGTATATATATTTGTATGTATTCTTTATCAAAGATGTGGGCATATATATTAAGGTATAATATATATGTATGTAGGGATATATAGATATTGTACATATATTTGTATGTATATATAATTATATATAATAGTGTAATTGTAGTATATATAATTATATATAATATTGTTGTGTGTGTGTGTATATATATATATATATATATATATATATATATATATATATATATATATATATATAAATATATAAATAAATATATGCATATAAATGTATATATATACGTATATAAATGTATATGTACATAAATGTATGTATATGTGTATACGTATGTATATGTGTATATATATACACGTATGTGTGTGTATATACATATGTATATACTTATTAGATATATAAATAATAAATAGAAAGAAAAGGATATAGAGAGATATATATGAGTGAACAGCCCAGCTGAGCCCATAGTCCCTTATTTAAATCCCCTCAGCAGCGCAAATAAGCAGGCCTGAACCCGACCCACCCATATCCTCAGCAGAGAGCCACAGGCCCTTTCCCCCTGAACCCGAACAACCCAGTCCACTGCTCGACAACAGTACGCGTATTGTATATATATGCGCAGAGTGGAGGAGACGATCGAGCATCAACCTAAACCCTAGATGAGTACCACTCCGCCGACCCCCAGCCTGGGCGAACCCCCACGTGTTGTGCGCGCCACCGCGGGCGCCGCCGGCCGGCCAGGTCGCCGCCGACGCGTGCGCTCAGGCGAAACAGTGGACAGCCGACCAAATACCAACTTTCGTGGCCAGCGTTCTCCCTCCACGTTCCACTGATTTTCGAACCAATTGTGCAGGTAAACTCACAACCTATACGAGTTTAATCTCCTTCAAATAGTTCTTAAATTAGAGGCCTAGATCGTCCAGAATATCGACGCAAAGTTGACGGAAAAACCTGTCCCGAAACAGGACAGGAAGCAGTCCAATCACCCACATTTGACGATCGATTCTGATCGATCCAATGACATATTAGAAAATCTATTTGAACACAATTATAGACAACATGTAGGGCTCCACGACCCTTTTTGCGGATTTGAAAATCATCGACTGAGCGTCGAGAAATCGGATCCCAAAGTTACCGAAAAACCTGTTTTCAAAACTTAGAAAATGCTCCACACGATGTGCGTCACGCCAATCCGGACGACGTGGTCGCATACCAAAAGGATCGAAAGCTGCGTAACAGCTTTGTGGTCGTGTGGGCTTTGACGGAATTCAAATTGGTCGCGTGTGCGCGACGAATTTGATGCGTATCCGTCGAAATTCACCGTATCGTGCACTTTGCAAATTCTCCAATTACTTTGTGCACGTTCGTCAAATCGAGACAAAAATTGTGCCAACAGGACCGTATTATTTTTCTGGTCCTGCATGCCAAGTTTGGTCCGATTCTGAGACTGTTGATAAAATCACCGTTTTGCGGGCCCGCGGTTCCACTCAACGGGCGATTTTGTGCACGGCCCGCCGGAATCCAACTTTGGACATACAGTTTGGTTCGTATCAGAAAACTGAATCTGTAGACATGTAGTTTGACGACTTTAGAGACCGTTGACTCTGGCACGCTTTTCGGTGCAAAGCGGGTCCAACGACGGATACCGTTTTTGCCCGAAATTACCGTTTTGCCCCTGTGTCCAGAATTGGACTTAAGGACAGGCAATTCTAGCTAATTTGACTATTCTGAGAACGTTGGTACTATTTATTTTAGCATCCGGAGACTTCTGTATGTGTTGATTGATTGTGGCTCATTGTGTGGTATAGTATTGGTTTCTCCAGCTAAGGACCTCAGGCAAGTGCACTTTCTGATTGCTTTTCGATTCATAGTAGTCTTTTCATTTTATGTCTATACATATATCTTGCTTCTTGTTGACACGCTCGTCACACGGAGTAGTCGGGAGGGAAAATATCTTAGTAGGCATGTGGACTACCCAGAAAATATCCCAAGATGTCTATTCGTGAACAATAGCATCTGCACACGGCACGTATAGATGCCGAATTTACCCCCTAGCCGTTCACATGTCGAAACAGATATTTCACACCACCTAGATAGATAGATGTCTTTTATTAGTTTTCCTTGTTTACTTCTCTATCGTGCTATGTCATCAGTTTTCTTACAGCTTTCATATTCCATATGATATTTTCATGTTTTGTTAATTCTATTGTGTTTTACATTGCCGTCGGTTTGTGTACTTGTTCCAATTCTGACTGGATAACCAACATTTTTTAGGTTTAGCCGCTATCACTCTTAGCACTGGGAAGAGTTGGGTATGCTGAAGACAACCTAGAAATAGATAGTCATTGTATCATTTCATTAATTGTAAAACTTTGTATTTTTCCTTTAAATATAAATGTTGTAACTGTTGTAATAACTTAGAAATTGTGAATGAGCAGCAAATGTGATTTTTGAGCATTTATATTCTTGCAGGCTTGACAGCGTTCTACCGCCGAATCTGCGGCGTAGGCTGGCTTGGACACGTCTCGTATCCGAAAAGCGGGTGCGGGTCGTGACAATCTTCAACTTCGTCGTTACAGTCAACAATCAAAAGACATCATTCGAAAGATGGGTTACGACTTCAAGAGCGGCCTCAACTACGGTAAAGGACGGAGAACTCCTATCCGTACGACTGTGCCGAAAGAAAAGTCAGAGATGTACTACAGCAGGACCAAAAGAGGTCTTGGATATGCTTCTCCTCCAGTGTTATCCCCAGCAGGCTCTGAATCTGATAGTGAAGAGCGCTCTAACTTCTCTGATTCCAGATCGTAGAATTCTGACACCAGCATTGGTCAAGTTCATCGGTTAACTGTATCTTCTAACATGGTCTCCGTTGAACTTCCAGAAAGCTATGATGGGGATATTGAAGAGAACCCTGAAACAGATCCGTGGGCCCAACGAATGAATACCCAATAGGAACTCCTATTCGAACAAAGAGAACCTCCTACCGAAGATCAATTGGTTCAAATTGATGTAGGAGAGAACGAATCACCTCGTCCAATATTCATCAGCAAGAACCTTCCAGAAGAGGATAAACAAGAATTAATTCTTCTGATTAAAGAATATATTGATGTCTTTGCCTGGAGCTATGAAGACATGCCAGGACTGGATCCTAAAGTTGCTACTCACAAATTGAGCATTCTGCTGAATGCAAAATCGGTCAAACAACAACAACGACGTTTCAAGCCAGAAATGATGGACGCAATCGACGATGAAGTCAAGAAGCTCATAGCTTGTGGCTTTATCAGAGAAGAGCAGCATCCTGATTGGATAGCCAATGTCGTCCCAGTTCTAAAGAAAACTGGCAAAGTTCGAGTTTGTATTGATTTCCGGGATCTTAATGAAGCATGTCCAAAAGATGAATTTTCTCTCCCTATCACGGATGTCATGATTGACAACACCTGTGGGTTCGAAAGAATATCTTTCATGGACGGATTCTCTGGATATAATCAAATTCGGATGAACCCTGAAGATGAAAAGCATACTTCTTTCCGCACTCCTCGTAGAGTCTATTGTTATACTGTGATGCCGTTTGGTCCCAAGAACGCTGGTACAATATATCAACGAGTCATGAGTACCATCTTTCGAGATCATCTATGCAAGACTGTCGAATGTTATGTTGACGATATCGCTGTCAAGGGTCGTCTAAAAGAAGATCACATCCGAGACTTGAGAACTATCTTCAATCTCATGTGCCAACATCAACTCAAAATGAATCCCACCAAGTCATTCTTGGGTGTCTCTAGTGGTAAATTTCTCGGGTTCGCCATTACCTCTAAGGGTATACAGTGGATCCCGAGAAGATCAAAGCCATTCAAGAGATGCGTCCTCCACGTAACCTAAAAGAGCTACGAGGATTCCAAGGTCGACTTGCGTACATCAGGAGATTTATTTCGAATCTGTCTGGACGCTACAGACCATTCACTCAACTCATGAAAAAGGGTGTATCTTTCGTTTGGACCGAAGAATGTCAACGAGCATTTGACGACATCAAAAGGTATCTCATGAATCCACCAGTCTTGGTGCCACCAATTTTCGGCATACCATTCTTAATGTATGTCCGTGCTATGGACCATTCATTGGGTGCTTTACTTGTCCAAAAGAACAAAGAAGGTCATGAACAGGCCATTTACTATCTTAGCTGTACTATGATTGGTGCCGAACACCGTTATAGTTCGGTCGAAAAAGAATACCTAGCTCTCATGTTTGCTGTTCAAAAGACTCGGTATTATATCATTGGTCAAACCATTCATGTCATATCCCGAGTCAATCCTCTTCGGGTACTCATGAAGAAGCCCAGTACACTCAACTCTCGGCTGGCTACATGGGCCATTCTGCTAGCCCAGTAGGATATGGTATATGTTCCTCAAAAATCTGTCAAAGGTCAAGCATTGGCGGATTTCTTAGCAGCCCATCCTGTTCCAGAGACATCCAAACTTTATGATGAAATTCCAGATGAGACTTTGGAATCTAATACAATCTCTGAAGAATTTTCTACTTGGCGTCTATTCTTTGATGGAGCATCCAGGATTGGACCCAATGGTGCCATTGTAGCAGGAGTCGGAGTTGTTCTCGTCTCTCCAGATGGATCAACTATCCAAAGAGCCTACTCTCTAGATGAACCATGCTCCAACAACGTAGCAGAATACAATGCTCTATTGATCGGTCTTCAATTAGCCAAACAACTTGACGTCGAGTATCTTGAAGTCTACGACGACTCTAAGCTGGTTGTTAATCAGGTTAGAGGAACCTATGAAGTTCGTCATCAAGATCTAGTGCGTTATCATGAAGCAGCAATCAACATGGCTACGTCATTCAAAGCCTTCTTCATAGACTATGTTCGGTGAGCTTGCAATACTGAGGTAGATACTTTGGCCAATCTTGCAGCAGTCCTAGCCATCCCTATCAGAAGACAACAGGTGGTGGTCTTCTCTAATCGAGAATTATTCTGTATCGAAAACAATCATAATATTGAGTTCAGTAATCTTACTGAAGTCAATGTTATCAGTGTTATCAGTGAAGATTGGAGAGTTCCTTTCATCGATTTCGTAGTTCATGACATACTCCCTGAAGATCCCAAAGAAGCTACGAGTATTCGTCGACGGTCTCTCCGATTCTATTACAACCAGACCACCAAGACCCTTTATCGTTGGACTTATGATGGCCTACTCTTGCGCTGTCTAGCTGGTGATGAAGCGAAACAAGTACTGCGTGAAGCTCACGACGGTGTCTGCGGAGCACATCAACCCGGTCCTAAGCTACAGGATCGCATCCGACGCATGGGTTACTACTGGCCCTCTATGGTATCAGATGCCATTGAATATGCAAGAAAATGTCGAGCTTGGCAAATCCATGCAGATTTCATTCATCAACCCTTAGAATTTCTGCATCCGACGGTTGCTTCCTGGCCTTTTGAAGCTTGGGGTGTGGACATCATAGGTCCTATCAATCCTCCTTCTTCTAGAGGACATCGGTTCATATTAGCAATAACCGATTATTTCTCTAAATGGGCTGAAGTTGTACCTTTGGCTGAAGTCAAGACCAGCAGCGTCATCAACTTTGTTAAACACCACATCATCTACCGATTTGGTGTCCCTCGAAGGATCATTCACGACAACGGACCTCAATTTATTAGCCAGAAGTTTACCAGATTCTGCGATGATCACCGAATTGACAATGTCGCTTTGACATCCTGCAATCCTGCCGCTAATGGATTAGCGGAAGCTTTCAACAAAACCATCATTAAGCTCCTCAAGAAGTTTGTATCCGCTAACAAACGGAATTGGAGCGAAAAGTTTGGTGAATGTCTTTGGGCCTATCGAACTACAGTCCGCAATCCCACAGGCTTTACACCTTTCTCTTTGGTGTATGGTTGTGAAGCAATTCTTCCTCTAGAACTTTAAATTCCTTCTTTAAGGATTGCCATTGCTAATGAACTCACTACAGAGAACAACGATCTTCTTCGACTTCAAGAATTGGAGGCACTCGACGAGAAGCGGTTAATGGCTCAGCAACATATTGAGTTATACCAAGCCCGCATCTCAAAGACTTTCAACCGCAAAGTTAAAGTTAGAACCTTTCAACAAGAAAAACTTGTTCTAACGGTCAAACGTCCTATGACTATGACTCACATAAGCAAACGCAAATTCGACGCGAAATGGAAAGGTCCCTATGTTGTAAGCAAAGTCTTCTAAAATGGAGCATATCAACTTGCAGAATTAGATGGTCGAGTTGCAATGATGCCTATCAATGGCAAATTTCTCAAGAAATACTATACATAAATGTAACATAAATTTATGTAAATATGATCAGACAATTCATAAATAATGTTTGATTTTTATTTTATCATAAGTGATGTTACATGATATCAAGGAAGATCATTGTCATCCTTCTCAACATTAGGATGCGGACCACTGTCGTCCTTATCAAAGACGTAATCAGCAAAAGAACTGAGGACATCCTTGCTCGAACCTACAAAGAACTTGCAAGCAGCTATCCTCATGGTTTCTTCCTCTTCAGTCTTTCCTGGTTCAAGCAAGAAATCCAGGATATCCCGCGGTGGTTTGGGTGCGGACGAACCTTCGCCTGCTTTCGTCTGCTTTGGCTGAACTGGTTCGGCAAGACGTTCTTCAATGTCCGCTTCAACCTTTGGGGTGACTTCGACCTTCTTGGATGCATCTTCGGACGACATCTTTATGTTGGAAAGTGGAAATGATCATTCCTTCCAGATTTTTGTTCTATTTATAGGCAGAGATTCTCAAGATAACGAAACGACACATTAATATCTGACGGTTCGCCCGTTCATTCATATTCATCTGACGGTTCTCCCGTTCATTCACATTCATCCGACGGTTCGCCCGTTCATTCACATTCATCTGACGCTTTGCCCGTTCATTCACATTCATCCGACGGTTCGCCCGTTCATTCACATTCATCCGACGGTTCGCCCGTTCATTCACATTCATCCGACGGTTCGCCCGTTCATTCACATTCATCCGACGGTTCGCCCGTTCATTCACATTCATTCGACGGTTTGCCCGTTCATTCATTATCATTTGACGGTTCATCCGTTCATCATTATCTGACGGTTCATCCGTTCATTATCATCATTTGACGGTTCACCCGTTCATTCAATTCATTTGACGGTCTATCCGTTCATCCTGACGATTTATTTTGTTCATTTATTTCATTCATACCATTTTCGTTCATTTAATCATCCACATCAGTCACTTATCATCCTTGATTAAGTTATCTATTGAAATAATAATATTCGACAAATTATATTCTGCCACGTCCACATTACCTCTGAGCAGATATAATGAATATAATTATTTTCTACAAAATCATCAAGAAATATATCATGTCCTACACCTCTGAATATATTTTCTATCGCTATTATTTATATCTGAATAAGATATGCAAGAAATAATAGAGCCACAACAAAATGTCTTTTATTGATCAAAATTTAAGACATTACATAGCATAAAGAAAGACAAGAAGATACAAGATGTTCTTTCTATTGAGACGGAGGCATCATCAGATTAGCAATCTGTTGTTTCAAAAGCTGCAACCGTTCTTCGCGAGATGTCATCACTCTCCTCCTGGCTTCTTCTATCCCGGATTCTTCATTGAAAGTGGGCATGGTTACCATTCGACGAGTGATTTCCGCATCATGAGCTGCTACATACTCGTCCCTTTCCTGAGTTAGAGCACTGAATTGTTGGATTGCAATCTGATGTTCAGTAGCTTCATTTTCTAGCTCCTCTTGGAGACGAGCAATCTCTGCCCTCAATTCGGTAACTCTTTTCTCTTTTCTCTCAGCATTCGAGGTTACTGATTCCAGTTTGGACTTATACTCAGCAGATTTTGTAGAATAGGCATCCAAGAGGTTCTGGAGGTTCACTCTTTCAATTGTAGCTGCCTGAGCCATTTGTTCAAACTCTGCCTGCACTAAAGGTTCCACTTCTCCCTTATTGAGCTCTTTATAGTTCTTTATGGAAGTTTCCAGCTCATTTAATATATGGTCAAGGAAAGTGGCCTGAGCCTCGTCACCTTGCTCCCGGATGGCCTTCACCAAGAAAAAGGTCGGACCTCTAACCATGTAAAAATCAGCGTCTTCTTTGTCCATCATTCTATTGATCAGAGGCCCCAAGGACTCGAAGAAGCATTTGGTAAATGATTGGATGACAAGCTGATTAATCGCCAGAGCACCAGGAGTCGCAGCTACTCCTGTTGATGACGAGGCAGCAGGACGTTCAAATTCTCGAACAGTCGGCTCTTTGAATAATAGAACTAGAGTGGAGCTATTTGCTCCTCCTGGTTGTTCCTCTGCAAAATCAAATACTGTCACTTTGCCTGTCATTGGCTATTGATAAAGAGAATCAAAAGTGAAAACAGTCTTACCATGGGTGGATCCAGCAATGAGCCTATCATCTGCAGGAACAGACTCTAGCTGAGCAGAAGTAGCTTCAGACGCTACTGCCTGGCTACTACCTGCTTCAGAGCCACAAGATAGATGACGGCTGCTACCAGCAATCGCCATAGCAAGAACCATGTCCATACACACTAGAAGTACTGGAGAAACTTCGATTTCTGTATGGAGTACAAATAAAAATGTCAGCTATCAATCTATTTAAAAAAAGATTGTTAATTTTATTTTATACCTTGGAGATTAACGGTGGGAGTTTCCTCCGGAGCCGTTTCTTCATTGGCTATTGTAGGAGCGTAAAAAGTGCTTCAAAGAAAGAGACATCTCATTCATAAGTGATCTGCTTTACGCCTAGAGGAATGGGTAATCTCTTTACGCCCAAGATTAGGCTAATCGTTTTATGTCTAAGCAAGCTGATCATTTTACGCTCGGGGCTACACCCATGGTTTTATGCCAAGGACAGAGCAGTCTACTTCACGCTGGACAAAGCTGTCAAATCTAGCATTTAATGCAAACTCTGACATGAAGATGTTAATGATGACATTTACCACAGAATTCAATGGGATTTGTCTTATACAAAAAACCATTGTTGTCGTTTATGGAGATCGAGCTACTTTACGCTCATTGAACGGTTTCTTTTACGTACGGAGGTTTACATGAGTTCTTACGCTCATAAAACAATGTGTGCGTAAAGTTTACTTGAGCCATTTTACGCTCAAGGTTATTCAATAACCACTTTACGCAGGGAACCTATGACAGAGCTATTTTTACGCTCATCTCACTGTTTTACGCTCAGAGGATGTTGGAGCTGTTTTTACGCCCTATTCTTTCTGGCCAGTATGGAACGTGGTTTGCTTACATGGCCTTCATGCCATATATTTCGAAGAACGTGTGTACATGCATCCTATTCTCACTGAAATGATGGGACGCGTGTTAACGTATGCAAAGGATGACTCTGATCATGGGTGGCAGTTGTTAGCGTAAAGACAGATCTTGGTGTCTTTTTACGCACAGAAGCCCCAGTCTATAAATAGACTCATTTTTCTCAAAGAGACGGACAGAGAGAGAACATGAGAGAATACAGAGATCAGGACTTCGAGACTTTGATTCTCCAGAGCATTCTTCTTCAACTTTTCTTCTAGAACAGAGTGAAGCAAAGCAGGAAAGCATTCAGCCTCGCCATCAGTGCCCAAGTGCGTTGATACCTTTCTGGTGACTTAGTTCTTCCAAATTGTTCTACTTCAAGCAGTAATCTTCTTCATCATCATATGGTCCAAGGAACAAAGTGATCATTTACGAATCAGACTTCCATAGCAATACTTTCCCAGAATCAAGTTTGTACTTCTTGTACTTTTTTTCGTTTTATTTTTAAAATCCAACACTTTTGTTTGGCAATTTTGTTAAGTGAAACAAAATGGCGACTCTGCTGGGGACGACTTTCTCCTCCGACGAGGAAGTGATTGCTCAATATGATGATGTTTTAGTCGGTTCGACTAAGAAGACTCTGGTTGTACACTTCGACCAGACTGCTTATGAAGAAATGCTCCGAACTGGGGGTGGTTCTCGCCACTCCAATGTTCAAAAGTCTCGCAAAGCACAAAAAGTTTGGATTCCCAAATCCAAAGTGGTTTCTGATCTCTCTGTGACTTCTGGTGAAAAGGGAATTCTTTCCACTCCTGTCGTAGGGGCTCCCGTTCGTAACGAGGCAGTCCTTACTTCAGAGTTGCACTCAAAGTGTGATGATTTATCTCCCGTTTGTAACGGAGAAGATAATCAGGTTTCACGTCCACTGCGTAAGAATCAAGTTTTACGCTCAGTGGGTAAGAACCAAATTTTACCTTCAAGGCATAAGAATGAGTCCCCCATTTGTAATGTGGCAGATTCTAATGTTTCTGAGTGTAAGAACCCATCTCCCGTCGGTGACGTGGTAGATTCACACAAATTACGCTCCTCGCGTAAAACAAAATCTCCCATCTGTGATGTGGTAGATAATCATTTTTTACGTTATACGCGTAAAGGTAAGTCTCCTGTCTGTGACAGTGTAGATAAAATTTATAATAATGTTTGCACATCTAATGTGAATATACCTAAACGCATACAGCGTAAAAATGATGTTGGTAAAACTTCTGTCCTACACCAACAACCTTCTTATACTGCTTTACGCAAAGTACCAAACTTGCAAATTATACGCCATGAAAATGGGGTCCTTCGTGCTAAATCTCAAGATTTACGCACACAACTCCAAACGCATAAAAATGTACAGTTTGGTTCTGCGAATGAAGCCAGTAATCTTCTTTATACACAGGGGACTAAACGTTTTTCTACCCCAAATGTAATAAAGAAGAATATTCCCTCCACTTCTTTTGACTTACGTGAATTACTAATGCAAAAGCGTAAGAATTCACAATCTTCGGCGATGCTCCCCCAAGAAAGACATCAATGTGGATATCATCAAGTTGTGATCAATTGTTGTTGTTCAGCTTCAAAACGGTCAGTTTTTGATCGACTGAATTTTTCACTTCAACATCAAGCTGAAGACCAAAAAGATGAGTTGTCATATGCATCAGTCAACATGGTATCTCATACTAACAGAGGACGACGTCCGAGACGAAATACGTCCCAAACCCCAGGTCAACAACAGTTCAACAGACTTCTTGATTCCTTTGAAGGAGTATATCAGAACACTCGATCAAGAAGACAAGGACAATTACAGAATTCTGATTCAGAAGTTGGGGGTACTCAATCTGTTGAGTCTGATACCGATAATGTGGATTCATACTTTTATACTAATCCCTCTATATCTTCAAGAGAGGTTGAATCCTACGCTGTTGGAGATGAACCAGAGACGTCATCTGCTAATACGGAACAACGTCTCACTGCCATGGAGCAATTATTAAAAGACGTGCTCAACATGGTGCAAAGCATGCACCAAATAATTTTGAATCAGCAAACTGCTCAACCCTCAGTAATAACTCCGGTACCAGCAGCAATACAAACTCAAGATAGTCAAGGGGCTGATATACCTTCGAATATTCAAGAACCTGCTGTTAATCAAAATTCTGCATCTCCAGATCCCATCATTCCAGAAGATGTATCACCTCCAGTGGGGGTTACGGTACACTACTAAAATATCATCAAATAGCGACGTATATTAGCGACGGCAAGAAAATACGTCGCCAGTAGCGACACCTATATAAGCACGTCGCAAAACGTCGCTCACCAGCGACGTTCTGCGACATCAATTTTTTACGTCGCTGAATAGCGACGTTCTGCGACATAATATAAATATATGTCGCCACATTGCGACGTTTAGCGACGTCATAAAGTGACGTCGCTAAGTTATTTTACTTAGGGCACGCCGCTGCCTTCTTTCCCTCCACTCTCATTCAAAAATCCCAAAATTCTTATTTTCTCCCGCCCCCAACCCCCCCCCCCCCGGCGACTCCCTCCCCCTCTGCGACTCCCTCCCCCTCCGGCGACCCACTCCCCCCGGCGACTCCCTCCCCCTCCGGCGAGCTCCTCCTCCTCGAGATCCTCCTCCTCGAGCTCCTCCTCCCCCAATCCGAGCTCCTCCTCCTCTTCCTCAGGTAAACCCTAACCTAAGTCCTCTCCCTCCTCCTCCTCCTCTCCTACGGACACACACACACACGGACACACGGACACACATCGTGTCCCCAAAGACTCGTGCCCATTGGATTCGTGTCCCCAAAGACTCGTGCCCATTGGATTCGTGTCCAGTTTTGGATGTGTTGAGTTTGGTTTGTTTTTGGACACATGGTGTCGAGTATTTGGACACGAGTTTGGTTTGGACACATGGTACAGGTCTTAGGGCCTGTACAGGCAGCAGGCAGGAGACAGTGGTTTTGGGGTGTGTGTGTTTGTATAGGTAATAAGAAAGGGTTTTCATATGTGTGAGTAATAGGATGAGCAGTGTTCAGGATCAGTCAATAGGGTATAGGTAATGGCAGTGGATTGGTGAGCCAATATAGGTAGGTAGTGAGGTATTATGTAATATGAGGTATAGATATATGTAAAGTACAGAGTATAGCATGGAAAAGGTTTAGGAATACCTAGATACTAGAGTATGGGAAAAAGGTTGATACCTAGACAATGGTATAGATGGAAAAGTGTAGTTAATAGGAAGTGGTATATAGAGTAAGTCAAGATATAGATAGGGTTAATTGGCTTATAATCTATATACATAGAGTATAGGGTTTAACGGGGTAAATTAAGATAATGACTATTTTTCAATATATGAGTTAAATATCTTAAGATATAGTTATAGTTAGGATTTTATGGTTGGTAATGGTTAGAAATAGTGGAATTAGACTAGTTTTGACCTTGGTTGACCACAGTTAATTATTTTGATCAAAAGTTAACCAAAAGTCAATCGTCGCCTAGTTTTGACTAGAACTTGTCCGAAGTTGACCAATTGACCTAGTTTGACCAGAGTATTGACTTGGGTTGACCCAGGGTTGACCAAGTTTGACTTTGACCTTGTTTGACTTTGTTTGAGTTAGTATAACCTAGTTTGACCTAGATTGCATATCATTGTTATTAGTAACTGTCCGCTACTAATGTGTCCCTAATAAGACATAATATACGAATTTGTGCCTGTTGGATAATGTGTGTCCATCTTTGCAGAATTATTTCCAAATGGATATGAATTACTACTTGCGGAATCGTTCATGGATGTACAATTGTCGTCCTGATGATATGTGTGGTGTGCGGGATGAATACATAGCGGGAGTAGAGCAGTTCCTGCAGTTTGCTAAGGCGTTCCCTCAGTACATGGACGGCACCAAAATTAAGTGTCCGTGTGTGAAATGTCATAACGTGAAATATTATCCAGAAGTGGAAGTGACATATCATTTGTACTCGAGGGGTTTCACGCCTAACTACTATCAGTGGACCGCACACGGAGAACTTGTGTCTTTATCATCAGAGCCGGAGCCTTATGTTGAGCCATATATGCATGCGGGACCTAATTTTGTTTCAGATAATCATGCATACGACGACGGGTGTGTGAACATGGTTTTCGATGCTGCGGGGCCTAGTTTCGTTCATGATGCACCTGAGGAGGCACCGAACGCCGATGCTGCACAGTTCATGGAGTTGCTAGAGAATGCAAGGACTCCATTATATCCTGGTTGTGAGGATCATTCACCGTTGGAGGTGGTTACAAGACTGTTGAGCATTAAGTCAGATTTTAACATGTCGCAAGAATGCTACAACCGAGTGTTGGAGTTGATTATAGAGATCTTGCCGGCGGATGCTAAGTTGCCTAAAGACTTCTACCGGTCTAAGAGGATAGTGAGATCGCTCTGGATGGGATATGAGAAAATCGATTCTTGTCGCAATAGGTGCATGCTGTACTACAAAGACGATAAGGACGCAGATATGTGCAGATTTTATGGTGCTGATCGCTACAAGACAACTAGTACAGGAAGGTCTACCGGTGCAAGAAGACCGACCGATTCAATGCACTACTTGCCTTTAACGCCGTGGTTGCAAAGATTATTTATGGTGAAAGAGACGGCCGAAAATATGAGTTGGCACATGCGAGAACAGATTGAAGGAGTGTTGGATCACCCATCCGATGGAGAAGCGTGGAAGCACTTTGATTGAGTGTATCCCGATTTTGCTTCAGATCCGCATAATGTCAGGTTGGGACTATCTTCTGACGGTTTTACTCCTTTTGGTCTTTCGGGATCCCAGTATTCGTGCTGGCCTGTGATTGTCACTCCGTATAACCTACCGCCTTGGATGTGCACGAAGACTCAGTACATGTTTCTAACCGTTATAATTTTTGTTCCGAACAATCCCAAGAGGAACATTGACGTGTACTTACAGCCTTTGATAGATGAGTTGAATTAGTTATGGGAAGTAGGCGCTAACACGTACGATGTTTCCAGGAAGCAGAATTTTCAGATGAAGGCAACCCTTATGTGGACCATCAACGACTTTCCGGCCTATGGAATGTCATCTGGATGGAGCACTCATGGCCGTCTCTCATGTCCGTATTGTATGAACCGTAGTAAGGCTTTCCGCTTGAAATACGGAGGAAAATCGTGCTTCTTTGATTGTCATCGACAATTTCTGCCAAAAGATCATCCGTTCAGAAGGAACAGGAATGCATTCCGTGCCGGCGTTGTAGAGAAGGGTGATCCACCGCCAAGGTGGTACGAAGCTACGATATGGGAGGAGGTTAAAGATTTTCCAAGTGCTATCGAAGATCCTACAACTGGGTACAAGTATGATGGATTTGGTAGAGATCATAACTGGACAAAGAGGAGCATATTCTGGGATCTGCCATACTGGAGTACCAATCTGATCAGACATAATCTTGATGTCATGCATATTGAGAAGAATGTGTTTGATAACATAATTAATACTGTGATGGATGTAAAGGGAAAACGGAAGACAATCTCAAGGCCAGGTTGGACTTAGAAGAAATATGCAAACGTCCTGCGTTGTATTTGATACAGCAGAATGGAAAACAGTTCTTGCCGAAGTTAATTTTCTCGCTGGACAAGGAGGATAAAGTGAGACTTTGTCGGTGGATCCAGGGCCTAAAATTTCCAGACGGATATGTGTTAAATCTGAGAAGATGTGTCGATCCGAAGGAAAACAAATTGACGGGTATGAAGAGCCACGATTGTCACGTATTCATGGAGAGGTTAATTCCGATTGCATTTCGGGAATTCTTACCGCAGGCAGTTTGGGATCCATTGACGGAGCTTAGCATATTCTTCAGAGATTTTTGTTCTAAGAAATTGCTCGTTGATCGTCTAGAAAAGTAAGAGAAGGACATTGCGGTAACACTATGCAAGCTAGAGAGGGTGTTTCCTCCTGGATTCTTCGACTCTACGGAGCATTTGCCGATTCATCTATCCTATGAGGCACGTGTTGGTGGACCCGTCGAATATCGATGGATGTACCCGTTCTAGCGATATTTGAATCACTTAAAAAGAATGGTGAAAAATAAGGCACGGGTCGAGGGTTCTATTTGTGAAGCCTATGTTCTCGAGGAGATTACAAACTTTTGTTCGATGTATTTCAAGTCTCATGTTGCAACTAATAGAACGAGAGCTTCCAGAAACGACGAGGGAGATCATGAAAGTAATGATACAATAGTGACGGTATTCAATGCTCCAGGAAAGCCATCGGGTAAGATGAAGAAGAGATATCTGAACGATGATGAGCTAAGGGCTGCGCAGGTGTATATATTACTCAACTGCGACGAGGAGGAAGTAGAGAAATTGGAGGGGTAAGTAAATAATACGTCTACATTATTTTAATAGTGTTGAGAATGATACTATTACATTAATTTTTTGATGTTGTTTTCAGCATATTTAATGATGATGTGAGGTCAGGTAGGCCACACATAACAGAAGAAGAACTAGAAGAAGAAATGAGGCATTATTTTCTATCATGGTTGAGTGCATATGTAAGACTTGAGAACTCTGTAATGACCTTTCTGTATATGCACTTGATTGAGAATGAGCTTAATTGCTTCTTTCGTGGTATTTAGGTCGATCGTCCATACGCAAGACTTGAGAATGAGTCTATCAGAACGCTAGCCAAGGGACCAATTTATGCTGCAAAAATATGGCCAAGCTACTGTGTTAATGGGTTTAGGTTCAAGTCAACAACTTGCCCGATCAGAGACAACTTTGTAGATCTTGACTCCACCAAAAACAGCTGTTTGTGTATCAGATCTTCGAACTACAAAGATGTTGATGCGGGCAACGATTTCTATGGCGTTCTACGGAAGATCGTGGAGCTGACATATAGTTATAGAATAGAGCCTGCTAAGATTGTGTTATTCAGGTGTGATTGGTTCGATCCGATTGAAGGTCAAGGTTGGAAAGTAGACAAGCACGGTCTTGTTGATATAAACTATCGGCGTCGATATCAAGCCTATGAACCATTTGTCCATCAAGTCAGGCTCAGCTCGTGTACTTCACAAGTTATCCTAAACGGGGAACAACAAGGTCGGACTGGTGGGCAGTATGCAAGACCAAAGCTAGAGATACCTTTGAGGTTGACGATATAGCTTATCAACAGGATGAACTACCTCTTGTAACAAATATTATAGAAGTGGACACGATGGAAGTTCCTCATTACACATCTAATTGTGTAGAAGAAGTAGAATTATCTGAAGAGGAAGATACAGATGAAAGTGAAGATGTAGAGGTGGAAGAAGAAGAAGAAGAAGATGAGCTAAACGAACTAGATGAGTCTGCATCAGAAGAGGATTAAAATCTGTGATGTCTATCATATAAATATGTATTTTTGTAATAATAAATCTGTGACACTTTAGTGACGTCTATCATATAAATATGTATTTTCGTTTTATTGTCATATGTTATTGTCATATGTTATTGTCATATGTTATTATCAGGTATGGCTGGACGACGCGGAGCATTTCGCATCCGGCAGCCCCGTCAGCCTCGGCGTAGGAATGGAGAGGGCAGTTCCGTACCCTCATCCTCATCTCCGAGTACGCTATTGTACCATTCTGTTCCCGGTCCAGTACCGGGACAGGGTAGTTCCAGCAGGTTGCCGACTCCTCCCTCGTCGTCCAGCCTTCCTGATCCCGCGTCCAGCAGGTTTTCGACTCCTCCCTCGTCGTCCAGCCTTCCTGATCCCACGTCCAGCATCCCTGATCCCCCGTCCAGCATTCCTCCAGTTGACGGCTCTATGGGGGGAGCCGACGCCGAGCATATGGAGGACGGCGATCAGACTGATCCTGCCCAGGCAGGAGATGAGAGCGACCCTCCATGCGCTCCCCCGGACGAGACGCGTATGGAGATTTGGACGGACGGACCTATGAAGTAAGTTAATTAATTAATATATATTTCTCAAATGATTATATGTACATATATATTCTGGAAAAATTATTATTGTATAGATATCGGCCTTCTGTAGTACAGAGACAGCTGGGGACATTTGTGAGGCAGAACTATGGTGGGGCTTGGATTAACTACTCAGATGCTTCCGCAGATAGGAAGGCCTTTTGGTTCGCCCACTTCAAGGTAAATTTTTTTTTATTTTTAAATTTTAATAATCATTTGTGTATATTATACAACTTTTGTATTTTACTTCTTGTAGAGGACCTATTTCTATCCACCACACCGGGCGGCGAGGATCGAGGGCCAATTTTCTGTCGTCGTAGCCAAGCTCATCCGTGATGCGATCGACGACCAGAAGCATCGTGATATCTCCGGAAGGCCGATCCAGGGTTGGATTACGCCAGAGCAGTGGACTGCGATGAAGGCTAGATTCAGCTCTCGCAGTTACCAGGAGCGGTCTGAGAAGGCCAAGGTGGCGCGGTCGAGCGCCGGTAAGTGGTGTGGTGGCTCCATTCTGATGACGGAGCATTTTCGTCGTCTGGTACGTTTCCTATGACGGACATTAATTTATATATAGTTCGATAGAATGTTTAATACTAATAATAGATAATATATTTTAACATGTCAAGAAGGGTGAGGACCCGAACATGGTGACCGTCTTCCTGGTTACCCATCGGAGGGCTGGGAAGTTCATTGACGAGAGGGCGACGCAGGCATATGTACATTCTATTCTTTATATTAACTGACTATAATTTAGAAAACAGGAAAATAGATATCAATATAGACTTTAGTAAACACTTACACGTTAGCAAATATGTTCTAGGCCGAGATTGTTCGGCTACAGAAGGAGGCGGCTGATGCTGCTGCTGCTGCTAGTGCGCAAGCAGAGGGAGGGGCTGGTACTTCCTCCCAGCCGCCTGCAGAGCCATCGTCGGACGAGCTCTGGATGACCGCCGTTGGCGGTCTTCAGAAGGGTACGTACTACGCTACGGGATCCTACGGCGCGTATTTGGCTTCGGAGTCATCCCGGGCCCCCTCTGTCAGTGCGCAGTCTCCGACTACGCAGGCGTCGTCACGAGCTGAGGATGTTCGTCGTCAGATCGAAGAGCTACGTCGCGAGTTGCAGCAGCAAATTTTTGATGCGGTCGAGCGACGAATCGACCCTCCGATCGTCATCGGACGATTTGATACGGTCGAGCGCAGTATACAAGAGCTGATGAGTCTGCATCAGGCTGCAGCTGCCAACTTGCAGACGCTCACCGAGTCTACGCAGCGCACAGAGCATAGACAGGTCGAGCTGGAGGGAGCGCAGAGGAGCATGTCTGCCTCACTCGTTGACTATACTGATAGGGTGGTGAGTACCCTTAATGCGCATGGTGAGAGACTGCAGTCGCTGGAGCAGATACGTCCTCCCGGTCCATCGATGGCGTCGACTCCAGACATTGCACTGCCTCCTACTGCCCCTACGGTGCAGCTCACCCAGGAGCAGTATGAGTACATGCTATCCCATATGCCTGACTACAGGGGTCCGCAGTGATTTTATTGGTTTTTTTATGAGTTGTATGTATTGGCCCTATGGGCAAATTGTTTATTGGTTCTATTTGTTGGTACACTTGGTGGGAGACTTTTTTTCATCTTCCATTTTTATTTGACTCTATTGGATGTTTGTGAGGATGTGTATCTGTGATATTTACTTTGCACTGCCTCCTATTTTTATTTGGTTATTTACTTTGTGATATCTGCGACGGGGATGACAAATATACCTACGCTGGGTTATAAGCGATGATCTGATATACAAAGGAGGTGCTGCCGAAATTTTAAAAAAATATATTGTGTATTTTTGTTATGATGTGTGTCTGTGTTTACAGTGAATGTGAAATGCAGTGTTCGGAACCATCGACAGTTTTGATTACTGTTGTGTGTGTTATCTTGGATAGAAATAGCAACAGTTCACGGTGCACTTCTGAGAGCTTCATTTTCACGTCCTTCACTTTCTCGGGACGTCGTAAAGGTTTCCGAGAAGGTGAAGGACGTGAAGAGGAAGCTCTGAGAAGTGCACCCTGAACTGTTGCTCTTTCTATCCAATATAAAACATAAAACAGTAAGCAAAACTGTCGATGGTTCGAACACTGTACTTCACACACACTGTACACACAGGCACACAGCATAACAAAAATAGATATTTTATTTTTTAAATTCTTTTTTAATTATTGCGACGTATAGCGACGTTCTGCGACAGACTGCGACGGATGGTAGACGTCGCTATACGTCGCTCATTAGCGACGTTACGTCGCTAGACGTCACTAATTTACGTCGCTACATAAGTCGGTAGGCGTCGCTAATATGCCCACGTGGATGCCATGCCAGGTCATCATATATAAAGTTTACTGCGTCGCAAGTGGTCGCTTTACGTCGCAGGTTTGGCAACGTATGACTACGTCGCCATCTGTCGCTAATTTTGCGACGTCTAGCGACACTAAAGATTACGTCGCTAATAGCGACGTTCGGCGACGAAAGTGGCATCTGCGACTTGTCTATAAGCGACGTCCGATTTTCGTCGCTAAATACGTCGCAAATTGAATTTAGCGACGTATTTTGGTTATTTAGCGACGTCTCCTGACGTCGCTATTTGATGATATTTTGGTAGTGGTACATCCAACGACTATTCAATCAAATGTGCTTCCTCAAACCAGTGAAGCTATTCAAGCAGTGCGTGAACTCAAAACACAATTTGAGGTTTTGAGGCACAAAGATCAGCTCCAGAGGTTAGGGATTAAATAACCCTATCCTCCTCATTGGAATGATGTACCCTTTCCACCGAAGTTCAAGCCACAATCCATAGTTTTATTCGATGGAAAAGCATCTCCCAGTCAATATATCAATTACTTTGATATTATGACTGTACACTTGCAGAAAAATGATGCTCTCCTCACTCGAGTGTTCATTGGGTGCTTGACGGGTTCAGCTTATAACTGGTATCGTAGCTTACCTGATAACTCTATTTCGTCTTTTGACGAATTCAAGGCAATGTTTCTTTCCCGCTTCTATGAAGGAGGTATGGACATGAACATATCCTCCTTAATAGAAATCAAAGAAAATGAGAAAGAAGATACTCGGACGTTCATTGAACGTTTCAGACAGGCTACTCTCAAGATGCCTCCTGGTATGCCAGATTCAGCGTTGATTGATACATGCAAGATGAATCTGCGACCATCTATTGCTGTCTTCACAGGTTCCCAATTCTCAGATTGGGCTTCATTTATCATAGCAGCAGTTTCTGCCGAGACCAATGGTAGGTTGGCTCGGGAACATGGGATGATTTTTGCTTCAGAAGATAAAGGAAAGAAGAGTAATCCTGGTAATAATCCTGGCAATCGTAATGTGAAAGGAAAAGATACTCTTATGGTCAATCTTTCCAGGAACAAAATGACGCCAAGTAATCAGGAATCTTCCAGATCAAAGGAAGAATACTCTTTTGACGAAAGTGATATCCCAGGGATATTTCAATGTCTGGTGAAAAGTGGCAAACTTCAGATTCCAGAGCCAAAAAGGTCTAATGAGGTGAATCTGACTGACAATCCCAAATATTGTATCTATCATAGATACATTAATCATCCTACCAGTGCTTGCTATGTCTTGAAAAAGAAGATCCAAGACCTGATAAATGGTGGCGCTATCGCTTTAACCAATGATGACCATACGGTAACAACCAACATGGTCTCTCTTCAGTTTGGAGATTTTCCTCCACAGCAAGTCCCAAATGGAATTATCCCAATTCCGAAGGCGACGATGAAGATCGTAAATATCCTGCCTGCCAGGGAAGAAAATGCAAGATTGCTGTCGCTCACATTGAAGAATGGTGAAATCATGTGGGTACATCCTGACTTAGTGCCTGAATTGGAAAGTGAAGATAAAACTTCAAAATCCAAGAAGGGCAAGAAAGTCAAAACCTGTAACATGATTTCTCATGTTATTCCAGATTCTGATGACTTGGATCATCTATGGGATGACCTTCCTCTAGAAGATAGACTGAAAGGACTAAACATCTGTCCTCCAAGTCTAGCTCCCCCTACCAAGCTCAAGCTTACCCATCAGCAGTGGCTAGCCATGAATAGTGTACCTTTATATCGGGCACAACAAGTCTTTGCTGCTTATGAAAAAGCTCCGACAGGGATTTTTCCTAATCCTCCGACAGGGATTTTTCCTAATCCTCCTCCTCCTGTAACTACAGAGACATCTATTCTTCATTCTCCTGAGGTTACAGAAGGTCTTGCTTCTTCCTCTTTTGAAACACCTGTCAAAAGTTTGCTGCCCACTCACTTGTATAGTCAGCAATCTCTTCATCTCATGAAGAAGATGGGTTACGACTTTCAAAAGGCAGAAGGTTTGAATTATGATAAAGGAATACGGCTTCTTTTACAAATTCAAAACCAGAATTCCACTGCTGGATTGGGTTCTGAAATGCCTCACAACAACCCCCACAAGAAGAAGGCTAAGGGAAGAAAAATTAAATCCTGTAATATGGTATTTCCTTCTCCTGAGTCTGAAGAAAAAACTTTTGCTGGTACAAGATCTGGAAAAGAGTACCACAAAGACTATGAGGGATCCTCCAAAGCAGCAGAAGATGTAGTGGAGACTCTACCAGTTCAACCTTCTCCTGTTCCTGTTAAACCGTCTGTGGTTGAAAAGGGGAAACATAAGACAGTACGCTTTGATATCCCATTGAAGCCTGCTTCCAATCAGGGGGTGGTGATGAAGCCTTACAAATTTGACATTCTAGCCCAGTTAGCCAATACTCCGGCTAGACTTTCTATATTTGAACTGCTTCGCCTTTCTAGAGAAAGCAGGGAGACTTTGAGCGAAGCTTTACTTCAAGCAGATTCATGCTTGGCACAACTCAAGACTCCTGATAATATACCAGTGTCATGTCCGCAATGTCATAGTATGATGGAAGCAATTCCCAACATCACCTTTACACAAGAGGATATGCTATTGAAACACAACAAGCATGATAGGCCTCTGTGTTATACTGGATATATTGGATCCACTGAAATTGATAGGATCTACATCGATCCTGGGTCTTCAATTAGTATAATTCTTCAGAGTATGCTAAGACCCCTGAGGATTCCTACTAGTGAGCTGACTTACACTAGTACTACGATAGTTGGTTTTAACTCTGGCAAGAGCAAATCACTGGGGAAGATTCGTCTGCAGATTCAGATTGGTGATCTTCGAACTATGGTAACTTTCTATGTTATCAACTCGAACGTATCCTACAATATTCTTCTTGGAAGACCGTGGATTCATGAGCACAATATTGTGCCTTCAACTCTTCACCAATGTTTCAAATATGTAGACTCCCAAGGAGTTGTGAAAACTGAGTTTGCTGATATTAATCCGTTCAAGGGTGTTGAAACCTACTTCTCTGATTCAAGGCTTTATAAACAAGAACATGTGAAAGATATATCAGACATGGCTGAAGATCAATCACCCTCTGAGGATCACTCTATTAATGAAGATCCGCCAGAGGAGCAACCTTTGAAGATCATAGTCAAGGGACGAATCCAATCCCAACCTGTCAATGATCAACCTTTAATGATCAAGGTTAAAGGAAGAACTCAAACTTCATCTGAGGAATCAATAAATATTCCTGCTAAGAGCCAAGTTCAACCTTTGATAATTAAGGTCAAAGGACGTGCTTCTTGTACGAATGATCCAGAACTACCGTTGATTGTCAATCTTGGCAAAACTACGCAGAAGACGGATGATAGTCCACTGTTGATTAATCCGAAGCGTAGCAATCAGACTGTAAATGATGTAAATATTGATCATTCTGTACTTTTTGTTATCAATAAAGATTTTCTGTTCGAGTATATGGCTGTCAAGTTTATTGAAAGAATGACTTTATCTTCTGATAATCAAAGTCATCAATATAAAAACAACATAGAACCGGAAGAAACTCTGTACATTGATCATAAGGAGAATTCTTTCCCTCCTTATACAGATGTTGGACCGTATGCTCAAAAGTTCCTAACATCTTCTCCTTATCTTCTACTTGTGGCTGCTTCATCACAAGCCTGTGTAACTTTTAGACGTCATGAAGAATCTTATTTCGTGGTTCCGTCTGATAAGAAAAACAAGCGCCAAATTGTGTTTGGCCTGGCTAGAAATATCCCGGTTGCTCAGACAGATGAGTTGAAGGATAAAGACAAAGGAAGAATCCGAATTGACAAATACAGCCAACAATCTATCAAGATTATTCAGAACATGGGGTATGATTTGAAGACTATGCAAGGTCTCAATCAGGGCAAGGGCAGACGATTACCATTAGGTGGTGATCCGTTTTACCAAAAGACTCGTCATGGATTGGGATATGACCCGTCCCACATGTTTTATGATGATATACAAGAAGAATTCTCTTCAAGCTCTTCACAATCATCAGATTCAGAGGAACTTCAATATGGTTCAAATTGATGGTGAATCCGAACCATTTGAAAATTTTCCTCGAGCCACCATCGGTTTATTTATTTTCTCTCATATATATTTTCAATAACATCCGTCTTCTCAATTTCCAGCTACCAAAGTTTGGTTAAGCTGATTACTTGTCTCTTTGAAGAGAGATTTTGATCTTTTATCTTACCAATTAGTATATAAAGTTGGATTTACTATTTATCATGTCTTCATAACCTCTGGATAAATACTAAATCTACCTTCTTTTCCTATCTATCATGTTCATTTTTGACCACTGCATAGATATTAAATCTACTTTTCTTTGGGTTCTTACGTACTGTCATGTTCATATTACCTCTGATAGTATTGTACACTCTAAACAGAAAACAAGATTACATTATCTATCATGTTTATATTACCTCTGAATAGATATAATATTTTGAGTTTAGAAAACTAGTCATGTTCATATAACCTCTGATGAGTATTTTCTACCTCATACAAAACAAGATTTCATTATCTATTATGTTTATATCACCTCTGGATAGATATAATACGTTGAGTTTAGAAGACTTGTCACGTCCATACTACCTCTGATAAGTGCTTTCTATCTTTTATCTATTGTTTAAAATTCAAATAAACGATAGGATCACAAAGCAAATCTTTCATTCATTTCTGGTAGAAACACTACAGAATGGATAAAACAAAAAAAAGGGTGACAAAACACTCTCTTAAGATAAAATGGAAACATCTTGGAGCAACTTCTTTAATTCTTCTAACCGTCTGCCACGAGAACTCATAACCTTATTGGTAGCCTCTGCACGTCGAGCTTCAGGGGTGCAAATATGGAAAAGTTCAGCGAAGGTGATTATCAAGTTGTCCTTTGCTTCATCAAGAGTTTTGATGGTCGACTCAGCCCCGAAAGCCTTTTCTTCTAAAATTGAGCTTTGGGTAAGGTGTAGATTTCGAGCATCGATCATCTTCTCCCTTTCAGCCTTCAAGCAAGCTAGCTCTGTCTCAACTTCGCGAATTCTGTCATTCTTGCTCTGAATATCTATGTTCAAAGCGTCATAAGCCACTCTGTGGCCATGCAGTACAGGTTTTATGCCAGTCAAAAAGGCTTTCTCTTTGGCAACCTTCAGACTGTGTTCACGAAGGGCTGCATTATATGTAGTCTCTCGAGCAAGATAATCAGCTGTTAAGGCATCATATTCTTCCTCGATGAGACTTTCAACAGTTTTACTAGACAGATTAAGATATTCTCTGATTGGCTGTTCAAGGTCTTCCACAATTTTCTCCAATGAGGCAGCTCTTTCAGTATCATTGAACAAAGCAATGTTCTTGATGGTCGAAGCCATTGCCGTCTTCAGTGTTTCATAATTGAGACCCTTATTTAGGACCATTGTTATCAAGGTTGCCAAGCTTTTATAAAAGGTGTCAGTATAGATCTCAATGAGAAGATCCATTTCTGTGCTGGAACTTGGCGTGGCAACAATATCTAACATATCCCTTTCTCGAAAATCAGGAACAGGTGGCGCAACAGTAGGATGAGACGAAGTCGTTGTTGCTACCACCATTATAGCCAATTGATCCCTAGAAGCTTCAGGGATTATATCTCCAATCGGTGTAACAACAGATGGAGATGGAGCCGATGATGTTACTACTGTTGTCTGGTTCCCAAGGACCTCAGTATCAACGTCTTCAATATTTGTCACTCCAGCCGTTTCTGGAGTTCTGGCGGCGGTGATGTCGGTGGGTGTGGTGACAACTACAGGAGCTGGTTCAGATTCTGACATTGGCTTGTCAGAAATTGGTACTAGATCAGTGACAACAGTAGAGGATGTTATTATCTCCTCAGTTTCTGTTGGAAGTTCAAGTATGCCTCCAACATCTCCTTCAGTTGATGGCTCCACAGGATTTTCCAATGTTTCAGCTATGGTGAAACTTTCTACAGCTAACTCTTTGTTCAATTCTGGATCACCTACAGTAATGCCATCATCACCTACAGTGGGATCAACTCTTGTCTCCTCTTTGTGCTGATCCTCAACAAGAGAAGACAATTCAGATTGTGCTTGTTGTGCCTCAAGTGATGGAGGATGTTCTTTTAGAGGCTCCATCTCAGACTCTTGCACTCCTCCTTCTCCAGCATCTGAGTTTCCTGAAGAAGAAGCTTCCCCTTCAGACTCCTCATTTTCTTCATAGATTTCTTCTTCTTGAGGAGGAAGAACTACAGGCTTTGGTACAATTATGACATCTGTAAAATGAACAAAAATAAGTTAGTATACGAAACCATGATACATAATTTCGTATAGGTTTTGTATAATACTTGGAATATGTGCATTTTTTTCATGATATGTATCATAATCACCATCCCAGTCATCATCCTCAAAGTCAAGAGCTGGTTCGTCTGATGGAATGCGATCTTGATCAGCAGTAGATACAGTAGTAGTACCCTCCGTAGCTTGTGCCTTGGACGGCAAAGATAAATAAAGCGAGGTGCTAAGACGTCCAGGAGACAAAAGTGTTACAGCTCCTGATCCCACTATCTGTGGAGAAGCTGAAGAACCTTCTCCAGGATGAACTGAGGAAGAACCGACGAGAGGATCTTCTTCAATGTCCTCTTCTGGAGTGTGAACGCTTGGTTTGGAAGGCCCTTTTGTGGTAGACCTCTTCCTCTTTTCTGGAGTTTTTACTGGAGACGTGGCGACTACACTCTGTTTTCTTTTTCGGCCTTTACCAATAATGATAGGTTCTGCAGCTGGTTCTCCAACTCCTGTCGGGATAACTACTAGAAATGGATCTGGGTTGCCAGTATCGTCAGGGATGTCTGCTGGTACCCTGACCTGCTCCTCAATATCCCCTTCTTTAGGCTACCTCAGACTACCCTTCATATTGTAACCATGGGCAAATGAACGAATTGAAGCATAGAAGTGGGCATACGTATGGAGTATACGTAGTTCTGTAGTGCTAGTGGCAGTCGAAATTCTAAATTTAGCACCAGTCCGAGCAGTACCAAAATACCTCCAACCTCTAGCTCCGTCAAGTAATTTCCCATAGTAACGGAAATTAGTCAAAGGATTACCAACATGAAGTTTGCCGTATCCAAATTGGCGAGCAAACCTACTGGGTAAGTATGGTTCGAACGCACAATTATCTTCCTTTCTGTACATCAGATGAGATGGTCTGATGCACTGAAGCCACCTAAAGACTAACTGTGGCAATACAACTCTTCCTTCAACTTCATCCTCGAACTGGACACCGAAGCAATCCGCTGGAACTTGCGGCCGGGTACAGAAGAAGTTCCAACCGTTTGAGTAATTCAGAACTGCTCGGGTATCTGCCACAGACATAGCAATCCATGTAGCCTTGCTGAATTTTTGGGGAAAAACCTCCGCATCATCACCTGGACCTGGCGGTAACAATCTACAGTTGTGATGCAACAACCAGCCCATCAGATAAGTGTAGGGCATCTCTACTCTAGGGAAAACATTCTGATGAGGAGCGTTGTTGATTAACTCCTCGCCAAAGGTCCTTAAACCTGCGTTTATTCGACACACCATGGCTGACAGCAGGTTAATCCTGACTTTAAAAACTAGACGTACTGCTGGCCATAACACACTGCGGTGAATTCTGTCAACAGTACCGATACCTGTTACAACCCATCTTCTCAACCATAAAGAAAGAAAGCCTGCCAGCAAAGCTCTCCGTGAGATTTTCTGACTACCATATCTGAAGAAGCTCAAGGCTTCAGTTCCGGCAGGAAATTCCCCAGTCTTCGCAGACAGATATTTATTTGAGAATTTATAAGTAATCATCATATCCCAAACTTTGTTAGAGGGGATTATCGAATCTATGTTGATTACTGGAGCTTTGTTTTCTTGAAACCTTTCTTTGTCTTCCTTGGATATCTTATCCTTATGGAAGAAAAGATAAGTTGTCCACTTGTTGATATACGCCAAATGGGATGGACTTTCATGCATCGTGGTACAAATCAGGTAGTGGCTCATCAGTTCCTCATATGTCTCAATTAACTGAGGGTTAGTTCTCCTGATTTCAGCAAGCTCCCTGTTGGAGGGAACATATTCTTCATATGGGTCTTCCCCCATTGGCAACTTCGAGATAAACTGCTTCTCATGAAGGGCAAGACCCATTTCACCTTTCGGGGTGGCAAAAGTTCCAGTTGAACTTATATATATCTCCATCAAGGCCAGAAATAAGTTTTCATTCGTAGGAATACCATAACTGGTGGAAGCTACTGCTTCGTATAAGCCAATATCTTTCAACTCTTCCTCAAAGTTCTTCATCATCCAAAGGCTTATCTGAATCCAACTCTGGTTGAATGGAGTTAACCATCCTGGCAGTCTGGGGTTGGTTTGAGGATATAATACAGCTTCCCTTATAAATTTATTGACAAACATCGAGATTTGTACTGGCTGTATTAAACCCGAATCTTCGCTGGGATTAGAGCCTGGCATAAGGCCAAAGATAGAAGTAACACCTCCATTGGGAACACTAGCAAAGTATCCCATATCATTGGCACGCTCTCTCTTGAAAACAATTCTACCTGGTCGTCCATGACTGTTAGGGATCAAGTTCCACAACATTTGTCGAGGATGAGTAGCATGGACGAATGCTGACAAAGGGTAATCTCTGTCCATATCTAGAAGATACATGGCTCTATTTCCAAATTTGAAAACCCAAGACTCCTTCTTGGGGTGCGTCTGGGATTTACAATCAATGGCATCTCCAAATAGAAAGGCTGGTTTTGCGAAGTGTTGTCCGTCTAGTGAACTCAACAATTCCCCATTTATCATGGATAACAACAATCTATCCCCTTGAGCTGCTATCAACTGTGCCCTCTCTGCCGGATACTCGGGGTTCGACTGAAGAAATTGGACATGAGATAAATCTTCCAAATAGTTCGAACCTACCATGCCAACTGATGATCCGAAAACTTCAGCGAGGGGGTGAACTTGCAGATCCACTGGTGAAATAACAAAAGAGATCAAGTTAGTTCGAAGTTTTTATTAAAGAGTTGATGAAAAGCTTATGAAGTATTTGTTCGACAAAATCTCTCAAAAGATTGGTCAAACTTTACGCTACCACACAGTAACATGAGCGTAATACAACTTTTACGCTGGCATGTACGATCATGAGCGTAATTAGGTTTTACGCTAGCATATCAACTGTGGACATAAACACAAATTTTATGCTGACACGTATAATGTGGGCGTATTCTTGTTAATTTTACGCTAACACGAACAACGTGGGCGTATGATGTTATTTCAGCTTTACGCTAACACGTATAACGTGGACGTAAAAAAGCTGAAAGATTGGTTTATCTTCTTCTTCCCCGACGGATTTGTTTTCTCCCAACCGAAGATTAGGGTTTTACCCATCATAGGCGGAGCCATGGCCGGGTTGGGGTTTCGTTGTGGTAGTGATGACTGAGTAGGGGTTTTCATATGATCAGTCGAAGAGGAATCAATGGCTGGTTTCTTTCCCTTGCTACCGTCGGCGGATGATTTCTTAGGAGCCATCAGATCAGAGTTTCGAAGAAAGAAAAGGCAAATAGATTTAAGAAGAGGAGTAAAAGTGTTTTCTCTCTCTCTGAAAAAGGCCTATTTATAAGAGAGATTCAAAACCGACTGTTGGATATCCCTATAATTACGCCGACTGTTGAACATTTCCGCTTTTACGCGGATGCCTGTTGCGTATCCCAAATTTTACGCTAGCAGGTCAAATCTCAACTTTTACGCTTCTGTTCAAAGTATTTCAAATTTTAGAGATATTTGAAAACTTTGAAGGGGGTCTTGTAGGAGCGTAAAAAGTGCTTCAAAGAAAGAGACATCTCATTCATAAGTGATCTGCTTTACGCCTAGAGGAATGGGTAATCTCTTTACGTCCAAGATTAGGCTAATCACTTTATGCCTAAGCAAGCTGATCATTTTACGCTCGGGACTACACCCATGGTTTTACGCCAAGGACAGAGCAGTCTACTTCACGCTGGACAAAGCTGTCAAATCTAGCATTTAATGCAAACTCTGACGTGAAGATGTTAATGATGACATTTACCATAGAATTCAATGGGATTTGTCTTATACAAAAAAACTATTGTTGTCGTTTATGGAGATCGAGCTACTTTACGCTCATTGAACGGTTTCTTTTACGCACGGAGTTTTACATGAGTTCTTACGCTCATAAAACAATGTGTGCGTAAAGTCTATTTGAGCCATTTTACGCTCAAGGTTATTCAATAACCACTTTACGCAGGGAACCTATGACAGAGCTATTTTTACGCTCATCTCACTGTTTTATGCTCAGAGGATGTTGGAGCTGTTTTTACGCCCTATTCTTTCTGGCTAGTATGGAACATGGTTTGCTTACATGGCCTTCATGCCATATATTTTGAAGAACGTGTGTACATGCATCCTATTCTCACTGAAATGATGGGACGCGTGTTAACGTATGCAAAGGATGACTCTGATCATGGGTGGCAGTTGTTAGCGTAAAGACAGATCTTAGTGTCTTTTTACGCACAGAAGCCCCAGTCTATAAATAGACTCATTTTTCTCAAAGAGACAGACAGAGAGAGAACATGAGAGAATACAGAGATCAGGACTTCGAGACTTTGATTCTCCAGAGCATTCTTCTTCAACTTTTCTTCTAGAACAGAGTGAAGCAAAGCAGGAAAGCATTCGGCCTCGCCATCAGTGCCCAAGTGCGTCGATACCTTTCTGGTGACTTAGTTCTTCCAAATTGTTCTACTTCAAGCAGTAATCTTCTTCATCATCATATGGTCCAAGGAACAAAGTGATCATTTACGAATCAGACTTCCATAGCAATACTTTTCCAGAATCAAATTTGTACTTCTTGTACTTTTTCTCGTTTTATTTTCAAAATTCAACACTTTTGTTTGGCAATTTTGTTAAGTGAAACATCTATCTTTTTCAGAGATGATTGCGCTTCAACATCCTTTTCAGGATTCAAAGTGTCGTCAGCACCTCCGAGAGACATCTGCACATCTGCATCCAAAATGTCATCAATTGTTATTGGAGATACATGTCCTTCCTCATCGCCTTCAGGATTTGGCATATCTTTATCAGTTTCGGACGATGTGTTCTCCTCATATTCTGCTGGTATCTCTTCACTGGCAGTTTCAGTGGCTTGATCAACATAATCCTCTTGTGAGCCGAAGTCACAGCCCTCTAAAGCTTCAATCATCATACGATCCTCCTTTGCGCGGAGGGTCCCAGGTGTAAGAGAAAGTTGAGTAGTCTCCGCAGCAGGTGAAGGAGATCGTACGGCATTATGCTCTTCCTCTACAATGTTATCTCTGGGCTCTTCAGCCTCATTTCTTTGGTCCAGCTCTTCCTTCTGCTTAATTTCCTCTCTCTGCTCTGGACTGGGAGTTTTGTTCCTAGACTCAGAAACAGGAGTGGGAGAGGGCATGGTGAGTCCCGCTGCAGCGTCTATCACGATCGAAGACAAAACTTGTCTGGGAGGAGAGACTGTTAATTTTCTTCTGCGGACCAACCTTTTCTTTCTATGCAGAGGTCTCTCAGGACTCTCTATGTTTATTGCCTCGACTTGTTTTTGAACAGAGGTCGGTGTGGCAGCTTCTTCCTGTTGAATTGTCTCGGCCAGCTGTCGAGATTGAGATCTGGTAGTAATCTTTTCTGAAGAATGATCCAAGATCAGTTTCTTCTTCGCAACTGAGACGGAAGGCTCCTCTCTCCTTCTCTTCTTGGCCGGAGATTTAGCAACCTTCAAAGAAACACGCAGTGGCGCGTTAATCTCTTCAGGGAACATAACGTCCCTCGAAACTTCTAAGGGTGCATCCACTGGCTTGTGCACCTCATCATTACCTGGAAGTGACATGATGACTCCTCCCTTCTTAAATCTCGTTGCAGACGCGAAGCTATTCGCAAGATTGAAGTTCTCGGCAAAAGTGTTCGATGATGTATAAAATACCGAATATGTGAACAGCATACGAAGGCCATGATTACTATTCACCGGCATCGAGAACGTTGCTTTCGTATCTCGAGCGTTGTAATAAGCCCAAGCTCGGGCTCCATCTATCAAGAAACCTTTTCCTTGTAGGCATGAGATAGCATTACCTACGTGGAATTGGTCATATCCAAACTGCCGAGCAAACCGGCTGGGAAGATATGGCTCCAAGTAGCATTCTTCTTCAAACCGATACACCAAGTGGGATGGACGAATTGTCTTCAACCAATCAAAAGCTGTACGGCTCAAAGGTTGCATCTTTGAGTCAACCATGTTGGTTGGCATCTGTTCATATCCGACGGAAGGACGAATGCAATAGAAGTTCCATCCTTTGCAAGGTTCAAAGCATATCTGCAATCTCTCAAGGAAGTGTATTTCCACTTACCTTGGGAGAATCTCCACAAAAATCTGCCACTGACTGGTCCCATGTCGGGGTCCATCAAAGTTGGATGGTGTAGAAGCAACCACCCGAACAGATAAGTATACGGCAATTCTAGCCGAGGAAACTCTTTCTCGCCCTTAGCTTTCAGCATCAATTCGACGTACAGACGGAGACTGGCGTTCATTCTACAAGTCATCGCCGATAAGAGATCCATCTTGTAGCCGAAGACTAATCGAACGGCAGCAAAAAGAACACCGCGATGGAAGCGGTCTACGGCACTTGCTCCGGAAACGACAAATCGACGGAGCCAGTATGTCAAAAAACCCGCCAGTTGGGCTTCTTTTGACATAAATCGATATCCCACTCTCATATAACTCTCAAGAATGTCTCCTTTCTTTAGAGGAGGACATTGATGATCATCCTTGATCTTGACATCCAAGTCCCCACTTTCCTCCATCAACTTCACCACCTCAGTGCTGCTCAGTGGTTTAAAGAAGTCGGGATAGCAGTTGTCATATTTCTTGGTCTTCTTTTCTTTAATATGGTTAAGGAACAGATAAGACAACCATTTGGATGAATAGCAGGTACCAGATGTACCACTTTGGTAAAACAAAGAGCAGATTTTATAATGACACAGCAGTTCTTCGAAGACTTCTACCATGGCTGCGTTCTCTTTTCGAAGTTTGTCCAACTCATCATTAGTTAGGACAAATTTCTCATACGGGGCATCCCCCATCGGCAGGTAAGAGATGTACTGCATATCGTGAAGGGCAAACCCGATCTCTCCGCAGGGAGTCATAAAAGTCCCTGTCCTATAGTTGTATCTTTCTGCTAGAGCCAGAAATAGATGCGAATTGGGGGCAAAACCGTAAACAGTGGCATGCACTGCTTGATACAAGTTAATCTGCTGAAGTTTGTCTTCAAACTTAGTTAAAATCCAGTTTGCTATACAATTCCATCTCTTATAGTCTGGGTTCACCAGTCCAGTTAATCTGAGGTCTTGATCTGGATACTTCCCTTCGACCTTCGCGAACTCATTCGCGAATATTGGAATTCTCACGGGCAATAACAAAGAAGAATTTTTCGACGGAATACAACCGGGCTTTAAACCCCTGAGTAAGACACTGTATCGTTCCGAAGAACTGTAGAACATGTCTTTCTTGTTAGGCCCCTTCTTCACATAAATCTTTCCTGGACGGGCATCCTGAAAAGGTGTGAATTCCATTCCATTTTTCTCGGATAGCTTGCATGAGCATATCGAGATAAGGGGAGGCAGCGGGAGACATCTGGTATCGAGATTGTCTTGTATTTCTGTTGGACAATCCGTTCTTCCATCCGTGGCCTCGGCTGAGAGCTCTTCTCAAAAGCTTCGCCAAACAGAAATAGGGGCTTCTTGTGAATGATGGCATCTGTCGACTCCAAAGGTTGCCCATTCATCAGACATAATAGGGTTTCGTTATCTTGGGTTACCAAGATAGCTTGGCGGGAAACTGGCAGATCATACTGTGGAAAGTGCACATGGGACAGGTCCTCTTTGAATTCCGATTCTGAAAGAGTTCCTACAAAGTTCTCATACCTCGGATCTTCTCTGGTATTAACTGCATCAAACAGAGAAAATAAAAATTCAGCACAAAAAAAAAATCAAGGATGCTACCATCAGATTGCGCAACCATCAGATTGTGCAATCATCAGATTGCGCAACCATTAGATTGCGCAACAAACAGTCTGCGCTAGCATCAGATTGCACTGGTAGTCTCGCGCAAATCAGCAAATTGCGCTGACTTTTGCCAGCGTAGTTCAACCGATTGCACAAGAAGTTATTTTTCATAAAAATAAAGAATAAACTGTTTCGTGCAAACCAAAAACCTAAAAGGGATTTTTCGATTGGGTCATCTACCTTGTAAAGCAGGATGCACAGTCTCATGTCAAGAAGGACGTCGTGCAACCCTAGCCGAAGGCTCGGCGGGGGCCTTGCCCTTGGCAGCGGTGGAAGAACGCTTGGGGGCCATGGAGATTCGATAGAAGAAGAAAGGAGGAATAGGCTCGAGACTTCTCTCTTAAATCATAAAAGCAAAGTAAAGAATGAAATGAATATTGAAGAGAACTATTTATAGTTTTTTTTAAAGAGTAACGGCTGCCTCAGACTGCGCCAAAAAAGGCGGACTGATCCATTCGATTGCGCAGACAGCTAAGTACATGCGCAACTTGATTGAAATTCAAAATTCAAAGTATTTCGAAATTTTGAATAAGTTCAACTTTCGAAAACTTTGAAAGGGGTCTTGTAGGTCCTAAAAAATTAAGTTGAACACATCAACAAAGTCATGAAGATCGAGAAATGAATCTTTCAAATGAACTGCGCAGATATCAGATTGCGCATCATACAGATTGCGCACACTAGACTGCGCACACTCTCAAGCGCGCAGGCTGACGTGGTAAATAATCATCATTACCTGACAAAATCAAATCTTTCTGACAGCTGACAGCAAAAAGAACGAGGAGACTGTTCGTTTATTGTGCCGCACAGCGCTCGAGGACAGCTATACATGCAGCACAATCTAGTGCCTGCGTAATCCAGTGTCTGTGCAATCCATTTCAGCGCAATCCGAAGTCAGCGCAATTCATGTGGCGCACTTCATCATGTCAACTGACAAAAGTACACGTGGCATTCATGCCATCAATTGCTCGTTACGTGGCAACCGTCTTCACACGATCATGCGCATTTCAATCAAATGATGCCATGTGTCCAAGACAGTCGGCCCACGACCAGATAACTGCCTGCGCAATCTGATGTTGCGCAATCCAGTTCCTGCGCAATCCAACTTGCGCCATTCAGAATAACTAAAAAATTAGTTATTTCCAGAACTCTATAAATAGAGTTTCAAGTCTTCATTCAAGGGGATCAGATAGAGAGATCAGACATAAAGTTCAGAAATATCAGAGAGTTCAGGAGTTCTGGCCCAAGTGCTGCTGCATTCTTCTGAGGCGTTTGCCTTCAACTTCAGAGGCTACCGTCTTCAAAGTTCACATCGTCCAAGGGATAAAGCAATCGTCTTCTAGATTGGATTCCTACAGTTGTACTTTCCCAGAATTCTTGTAATCTTTACAAAGTTTATATCAATAAAGTTTCATACTTTTGTTTTTGCAAACATATATATATTATATATATATATATATATATATATATATATATATATATATATATATATATATATATATATATATATGGTTACTAAAATAAATGATTCTTATATATATAAATATATATAAATGTGTGATGGAATGTAGAGTTATGTTTTCCTATACTTTTGTTAAATATGGATCCATGTATGTTCATTCACATTTCCTATACATATACTAAGCATATATGTATGTTGGTATATATATAATTATAATATGCACTTGTATAGATATGGTTCCATGAATACAATTATATATATATATATATATATATATATATATATATATATATATATATATATATATATATATATATATATATATATATATATATATTTTATATATATATATATATATATATATTTTGTTATATATATATATATATATATATTGTTATATATATATATATATATATATTTTGTTATATATATATATATATATATATATATATATATATATATATATATATATATATATATATATATATATATTCCTATGAATGTATATATATATATATATATATATATATATATATATATATATATATATATATTTATATATATATATATATATATATATATATATATAAACATGAATACATTCATAGGAATATATATATATATATATATTTTCATAGGAATATATATATATATATATATATATATATATATATATATATATATATATATAGTTTCCGTATGTGTATACTTTATATATATTCCTAGATATATGAATGTTTCCATATATAAATACTTTATATACATGCCTATATATAATGTTTTTGTTTCATATACAAACTTGTATATATATATATATATATATATATATATATATATATATATATATATATATATATATATATATATATATATATATATATATATATATATATTCCTAAGTAAATATTGTCGTACATATGTATTCCTACGTTCGTATATATATATGTACGACAATATTTACTTAGGAATATATATATATATATAATATATATATATATATATATATATATATATATATATATATATATATATAATATATATATATATATATATATATATATATACATACGAAAGTGTTTTCTTATATATATGTAAGGCTTTCGTATGTATATATATATATATATATATATATATATATATATAAATAAATAAATAAATATATATATATATATATATATATATATATATATATATTTATATATATATATATATATATATATATATATATATATATATATATATATATATATATATATATAAATATATAAGTGTTTTCTTATATATATATGTAAAGGCTTTCGTATGTATATATATAAATGTTTCCATATATAACTTTTACACATATAACATGTATGATGGTCCCTATGCAGAGACTCGTATATATATATTTCATATACACAAAACTTGTATGTATATTCCCTTGCGTATATGTAGCTTAGTCTATATATATGTGCTTTCATGAACGTATATATATATACGTAAAAAAAATATATACGTAAGTACGTATATACGTATGCACAACTTTGTGTGTGAATGGAAATTTAAATCATGAATGTTTGTTTAACTTATCGTAAATCGTGGTTGTTGTATTTGTAGGTACCCCAGACGATACGATCTTGATTACGGTGCCCGGATCTTCGCTTGCACCTCCCGGAGTTTCAGGCAAGTATACCTTGCCTTGTATTACTGGTTTAATCCATTCACATTTATATATTTGTGCACTTGGTAGAGTGGCGTAGTTGTGTGTCCGAGTGATGCCTCAGATACAGTCGAAGACGACATTGTCATCGAGTTTCATGCATTTGACTTAGTCCTAGATGACATCCCTAAGTTGTGGAATCATAGTCATGATTCCCATGACCTTGACACGTGTTACGATACGGCACTGAGTGAGTTCATACCATGGCACAGGCTTGCACATCTGGCTAGCTACCAGTGCAAAGGGTTCGTGCTCTGGTACATAGAATGGTTAGGTTGTGTCTAGTTATTGTGACCTTGCATTGAGAGTCGGGATATTCAATTGGCGGATACGACTTGTATAATTCCGAGGGGCAGGGGAAGACAATTGGTAGGTGTATGTGACAGACAACATTCAGTAAGGGCCCGTGTAGGCTCAGTGTTACCCGGTGGGGCCTCGGCTCGTGATCCGACGTCGGTCCGTGCTTCGACGCCAAATCCTTATTTACCTACCCATACGTACTATGGTTGTCTTCAAAGTGCATTTACTTAGCTGGTTAGTTCACCCTTTACAGTTATTCAGTATTTACTTTATGGCATATTTTTTCTGTATCTTGCTATGTCTCTTGAGGACCTGGTTGCTTTCCATATTTAGACGAGCACTTGCAGTTGATTGGGTGCGAACCGGGACTTGAGACAGGACTTGCTGCAGAAGACGACGAGGTGCTTCCTAAGGCGTTTCCTTGACTCAGGGTATGGTGTTGTTTAGGTTATGAGCATCATTATCTAGTTAGTCGATGCTCATGACTAGTTATTTTTTTTACTTTCAGTATTTTTATTCAGTGTTGTACTCCGTGGGTTTGTACCTACCAGACTATTCTGTTGTATTTTATTCAGACTCCATGTATTTCCAGTTTTTATATTTCAGCACTACTTTCTTTGTTCTTGTGGATGAGATTTAGATGTTACTACTTGCCTGTGTAGTATAGTTATTTTTACAGCATAGTACGCCTAAGTAAGTCCATTAAATTGGGCAGCTCACTTTAGGTTGTATCAGCTAGCCAGATTATGCCCAATCCTATATATTTTGGGAGTGGGGCGTGACAGAAGATTACCCTCCTCAAAAGTGTGCTGACTGCACTCCCTATTCACGTCCTGTCGGTGATCAAAGCCCCCAACAAACTTCTCAAGAATTTAGTGAAAGTAATGGGAGACTTCCTCTGGAACTCTAAAGATCAACATCAGACGAGATGGATTTCATGGAGCAATGTGTGTCGCCAGATGGATGAGGGAGGGCTTGGTATTAGATCACTTGACCATGTGATGATTGCTTTACATGCTAAAAGATGTTGGGCGGTGATTCAAGGCGAGTCGGTATGGGCCCAATACATGATCAGGAAGTATGGGGATCCGACCGCTCCCGGATACTCCCTACCTTACTCTCCCTTCCCACTATGGCGATCTATGATGAAGATTTTTCGCAATGTTTACTCAAACTGCCAATGGGTTCTGGGTCGTGGCAACATACCCATCTGGGGTCAGAACTGGTATGGTACATCTATCCCTAAACCGCCCGAGTTCATCTACAACCCTTTCATCCGCCAGGTGATGGCCTTACCGATGGTGTGTAGATCCTTGGAGGAGGAGGTTAATATTCGGGATTTCCTGTCTGTTGAAACCAATGCTTGCCTGGATGGGATTATTCTCAACAATGAGAAGGACATGATGGTTTGGACTCCTGACCGCCACGTGAGTTCTCTACTAAATCTTACTGGGACCACCACCGCAGGAGAAATACGATCGATTCCTGGAGTAAATTCTGCTGGAACAAGTACATCCAGCCGCGCATTGGCGCCTTTCTTTGGCGTCTTCATAGAAACGCTATTCCTGTAGAGGCTAAACTTATTTCCATGAGGATCAATCTCGCTTGGAGATGTGTGTGCTGTGCTAACCCGGACACTGAAACAAATGATCACCTGTTCATCTTGGGAGAGACGGCTCAGAGGGTTTGGCTCTACTTCGGTACCAAGGTCAATCTCCCCACCTCGCACTCCTCGATCGATCAACTTGCTCAGGTATTGCTTCTGAACTCTTCTCCCTCTTCCCTCTCCACCCCGACGGTCATCAACAGGAACATTATCTTCGCATCTGGATTATGGGAGATCTGGAAGCAAAGGAACTCAATTCTTTTTGGCGATTGGCAGAGAAACTACCGGGACATCATCCGACAGGTTACCACTCAGCTTCAGCATACCTTCTCGGCACATAATCTGGGAACGAACGGCTTGGGACGTTCGATCATGCATACGCATCCTGTTGTCCGGGGGATCAACGCGAGATGGGTGACTCCGGGGACGGGTCAGAAGCTGAACATGGCGGCAAAGATCGAAGATTTGGCGGGAATTTCGTGTGGAGGTATCATCAGAGACAACCAAGGCTCCCTTATCTATGTCTTCTCCCTATTCATGACAGATACCGCTAGCCCTCTTCCGAAAATCGACGCTCTTCTCAAGACGATTCGCTGGTGTAATGATCAGAATATCCAGTACAGTGAAATCGAAACATCCTCCAAACTTCTCACCAACATCATTGCCAATAAATCCAAACCTCCATGGGCTCTCAGATACAAGACCCGCAACATCCAACAAGTGATAGGCTCGAACACCGCCATCGTACATATACCTCCTACTGCTAATAGCGTGGTCAAAGTTCTGGCGTCTCTGGCACATGAATCCAGAATCGATCAGATCTTCGTCCACATCTCCGAACTACCATATGAGGCCAGCAACGTCCTGCTTAAGGACCTATCTGGTCGTTAGGGGGGGAGGGTCTTGTTTCGTTCCTTCTTTACCTTTTGTTTACCCCTGGGAGCTCCAGGGTGGATAGTTTTATTAATTCCCTTTTGTTACCCTCCGGAATCCCCGGAGAGGATAGATTTTCCTTTTGGCCAGGCCTCTGGCCTGGTACATATACTTTTGTAGGTTGTCGGGCTATCTCCCGGCGCCATCTTTAAGCTTAGGCTCCTACTATTTTAATAAAGTCTAATGTTCTCTTAAAAAAAAAGAAAAAGAAAAGAAAAGAAAAGGCAGTAGTGAATATGTATATATATATATATATATATATATGTATATACATATCTCCAGCCAAAAAAAAAAAACACAAACATACAAACATCATACATATCTGTAGAATAGCTGTACTACCAACCAAGTATGTATAGAGAAGCTCCAGAAATGGGTCTTCCATCTGTCACCACCTCCTCCGCCAAGCTCTCTACGTGTGCATGGCTCATCAGTCGCCCGCATGCAACCTACACTCTCTTCCTCTCTCTCGCTGTTCTTATCTTCCTATTTTCTTTGGCTTCAAATTAAGCCAAAACCAAACTCTTCCCAACAGAAGGAAGAAAGGAAAAAAAAAAAAAGAAACCTCTGATCAAGCTTAGTACTGATCACATATGGATCTCTTCAACAGCTTCTTGAATCTGGTGGTGCCCCCGGCCAGCATGGTGATGCTGGCCTTTGCATGGCCAACCCTCTCCTTCCTCCACGGAGTGGAGTGGCTCTACCACACCCTCTTCTCGGAGAACATGGAGGACAAGGTGGTGGTCATCACCGGGGCCTCATCCGCCATCGGAGAGGTGACAAAACTATAAAACTATTCTCTCCCACTCAATTACCATGTCTTAATTTGACAATTGAGAAGTATAAACAACTCAAATACAATATCTGCTCGAATAATATAGAAGGCTAATTCTAAAGACACTCCAAGTTTTACTTGGGGCTAGTCGAGTCCTGGCACTTCTAACATAAAGTATGACTGCCAACAAAGAATTTGAATATCAAGGAGGACTGTGAACGAAATTGACAGTCCTCCTTAATATTTGTTGGCAGTCCTAATCAGCCCTCCTGGAGTAAAATATGGAGGGCCTTTAGAATTAGCCGTATAGAATGATATATAGCTAGCAGTCTTGATGAATCAGTTATTGTTGTTTGAAAGTTGAGTGATCTTTCAAGTTTCAACTTCGACTTTGTCATGACTTCAGTCGTTGATTGATTCAATCAATATCACTGATACAATTCCTCTCTGGCGAGCTCGTCACACCACCGAAGCGGCAAGGAATGCTTCTAAATCTGTCCTTAATTTGTCATTCTCTTTTACTCATAGGAGTGCCAACCAATGTGCGCACTGATTAGCATCTACTGCTCTGCTTTCTAATCCCTCTTAACTTCATATCTTTATATGAAGAGATTCCAACATGTATTGTATCTCATGTTCTTCATGACATGAGCTTCGTTTCTTCATAACTCTATTAATGCAGAACTGTTTCAAAAAAAAAAAAAACTTTGTGACTTCAGTTATTGACCACAAATGTTATGTTGGCTACAATGACATGCACAATGATTGTGGCTTTATGTATGGTCACTGAGCTTTTTAATTTTTCAAGGCATCAGGTCGATCTAGTTTTTAAAATTTTCCGCACCATCGAATCCTAATTTTCCATAGAAGAGGCAGAGCAAGTGATCTACCTATGGTCAATGTGCATATGCATCCTTAGAGGAGTTTGATTCGTTGATCATCAATTAGGCCTTTTAGAAACCTATATATCATGAGTTCACTATCTGCAATAATCAAGAAATTAGATATCATTCTTTTTATTCTCAAAAAAGTTTTAGGGACTTCAATGTAGTATAGTTTTAGGACGTAAACCAGGTGCACTTTCAAGTGGATTGAATGATCTTGAGATATATTGAACTACTACTCTACAGCAAAGCTCTGTCGAAATTATGTTAATTAGGTGAGCGTGGTTAATAATTTTGTGAAAGAGGGTTCAAGGTTTCTTCTTGGGGTATTGCTCTCATAGTTCTTTGCGTATTCGGGATCCCTTGAACCTTGGGTTAAGGGGCTCAAGGACATTGTCATATCATGGACTATAGTGGAAGATTCGATTGAACTTGGTGTTTACATGGAATTCTTATTGATTGTCTGTTGTTATTATTCAGTAACTTAGCTCTCGGCAAAGATCGTACTTGGAGGATTTAGGATCATTGTTGCTAGTCCAACACACTTGTTAGTGTTAATGACCAGCTTGAGCATGAATTTGTAGTTCCTGGTACTGATTCATGTATTTTTACCTGTTCGATTGGTTATAGGCAGGATTTTACCTTTCTCCTATGAAGGAGAATCTTGGACAAAATCTAGAGTCAAAAGAAGGTATTGCCTACTAAATATGCAAAGCATAGTATTTGTAAATTCAGAGGAAATGGTTGACACACAAAGTTGATGTCAAAATTCTTCCTTGATTAGGACAGAATTTTGCTGTAATTTTCTAACTGTATCCGCAATTTTCATTTCCAAGTAAAATTTGCGACATCTCTAATTGGATTGTTTTCTTTTGTTATTGCCTAACTTTATATGTAATAAGACTATATAAAGAGAAATGCCAAAGGTTCTTCTATATGACTATGGATCACAATGCAGCGAATAGCATATGAGTACGCGAGGAAGAAAGCAAATCTAGTATTGGTTGCAAGGAGAGAGAACAGGCTCTGGGGCATAAGGGAGAACTCCTATCTTCTGGGTGCCAAGAATGTCCTCGTGATGGCGGCTGACGTTGTCAAGGAAGAGGAGTGCCGAAGGTTCATTGGGGACACTGTAAATTATTTTGGTCGATGTGAGTCTCTTCCCATATCTGCCACATGATTATTGTAGGACCAAATCAGTCTGATAATAGATGAATTTGTAGTGAGAATGCCAACAGCTGCAAAATTATTCTTGGAATGATTACAACTAGTTTCATGAATCTGCCATACTCTTGCATGTATCGAGTTAAGTTCTTTGATTCATAGTTTGGTCAGCACTTGTGTAGTGTTTTTTTTAAATAAAATGTTTTAGTAATATTAAAGTATATTTGATGACAAAATAATGTTCCAAGGACCTGATCCCCAGTTTAAGCAGACATGTTACTTCAAAATAATGATATCCAGTTACTTAGCAAGTAGATATTGAGAGATCATTTGGAATTTATTGTTTTATGTTTGATGGTAGTAGATTTTAAACTGTCTGATGTTTTTGTGCTGATCTTGTGACAGTGGATCATCTCGTGAACACTGCGAGCCTCGGACACACCTTCTTCTTCGAAGACGCTACAGACACTTCCGTTTTCCCACATCTGATGGTATGGTGGACCAAACTGCAATTTCTTAAATTTAATTTGAACTCTTTTGTTTCTAGATAGGTAGCACTAAGTAAGCATGTATCAGAAAATGTCATGTCGGAAGATCAAAAACCTTTTGTTCTAACCAATAGGACATGTATAAACTTATGTACTATATAGACTACGATACCACAACATGGTAAGGACACAACACACCTGATGGACACGACACCTAGTATTTTGTAGTGAACGGGTTGTGTCCAATATGTGTCCGATACGCATCCGACACGACATGGCCAACATTTTTTTTGAATGTATGTGCTTCCTATTCCATAAGGTAAGGATTCATATGGACATGCACATATATTGGTATGATGGTCGCAGACAGAAAATATAAATCAGGATTGCAATGCTAAGCATATTATTGTGTATCAGAGTGTTGAATTAATTAATATAATTTCGTATCAGGATATCAATTTCTGGGGCAATGTTTACCCAACATATGTCGCTCTTCCTTTCTTGAGACAAAGCCATGGGAGAATTCTTGTGAATGCGTCCGTGGAGAGTTGGTTGCCTATGCCAAGGATGAGCCTTTATGCTGTGAGTAGCAAACTCGAAGATTTCTTGTCACCAACGCCTCTGAAAAGCTGAATTATACATTTTTTGTTTGCTAATCTACTAGGCAGCGAAAGCAGCAGTGCTAAACTTCTACGAGACGATTCGATTCGAAGTGAAAGATGATGTTGGGATTACTGTCGGCACCCATGGCTGGATCAGTAGCGAGATGGGCGGAGGGAAGTTGATGCTCGAGGAGGGATCAGACATGCAATGGAAGCAAGAGAGGGAGGTAAGGTGATATCACAATTGGTTATACAACTCGATAATGATGCTCAGTGACGACACAATTTTTCTGGGTATAAGTGCATCCAAGGGCAGACCCAGGATTTTAATTTATCCTGGGGCTAAACTTAAATCGTTCTGAATTTTTTTTAAACAATGTCGTGTAGTATCTTCTTGTCAATATCTCATAGTCTCTATATCGTACCATGTCTGGCCAATGTTGAACCGTGTCTAACATACTAAAAAAAAATTGGAACCTGACAAGAAAATAGTTTACCAGATACTCTTTTAGGCATAAATTTGAATATTGAGAGCTTTTGGTATTCAATTCCACCATCGACGGAGAATCCGTAATGTGCCAGAACTCACCGAGAATGCAGAGTTCGGACGGCGAGGAAAGTGTCAGTGACGAAATTTAACGCTGTTGTTGTAGCTCCTCCTTCGGTTGTCGTTGCAGTCTGGCGTTCTCGAATATGATGTGTTTTCTCGGTTGAATCAGATGAAGTAGAGGAGAGGAGAGCCTGCGAGTTACAGAGATAGAGGTCGAGTGAGAGGAGTGAGAGAGGAGGAGAGCGCGCTCGACAGCATGGTTCTGGGGATAGGGACATATCACAGTGTACATTGCTTTGCATGTACCGTGTACACAAGATAGTGAGAGATAGTGAGAGAGAAGGGGAACTATCAAAATCCAGTTAACTGATATGAGTCGAGGACATTTTCAATATATTAATGACTACCCTTGTAAAAGAAATTGAATAAAAAAAAATATGGTTAAAAAAAGTACAAAAATTTGGTGGGCTGGCATTACTTTCCCCAAGTGAGGATAACTAATGAAACATAGCTTTGATAAACTATGGTAGATGAGAACAAGCATATAATATTTGATACTAAAACATGGTCTGTATCATAGTTTGTTGAGAAATATGTACATTTCATAAATACAAATTACAACCTTTCCTGTCTAAGTATGTCTTTTAAATTTGTGTAGGTTCCCCTTGCAGGAGGACAAGTAGAGGAGTATGCCAAGCTGCTAGTTTCAGGAGCTTGCAGGGGTGCTTCCTACGTCAAGCACCCGAACTGGTACAACGTATTCCTCCTCTACAGTGTGCTCGCGCCGGAGGTTCTCGGCTGGACGTTCCGCTTCCTCTTGAACGGCCATAAAACCTCGGTTGCCGTTGCCAGCAGTACGCCGCTTCTCGAGGCTCCGCCTGTTCGAAAGGCTCTGCCTGCGCCTCCGACATATTCGCCTGCCGCTCTCTCCCCCGTTGCTGAACGGGCCCATGCAAGGAACCTGTAACTAGTGTTGGTTTGCGGTTACAGTTAATTTCTATTTCTATGAATTTCTCTTTTTATATGTAGATTTGTTGGTCTGTAAAAACAAGTGAATTTGATGGGTGTGTACGAATAAAGCATGGCTTGAGCCATTGCTATACTTTGGATGCAGAAGTGATGTCTTCTTCTATGACCGGTCCACAATTTCATAAATCTGTTGTTGCATCAAGCATGTGCCAGGTTGAGAAGAAAATTAATCACTTTCGGCCAATACTCAAAAGTAGATAAGACTGAACTTTCATGTATCGGGAAATATGTACATTTTTTATAGATACTTTTTTATTTTTTTTGAAATTTTACGCACACACCATTGTCGGTCCCTTCGGGTGTGTCTGCTTTGATACCATTAGCCTAGAGAGCTCGGATTGTAGATACCTCTACTATCACATTAATAAATGCATACTTTACATAAATAAATGTATATTTTAAGTAAACAATTATTTTTATTTAAGATGTTGACATGAATATTTGTATAAAATGACCATTTAGATGCTATTGCCATTTTGGTCTACAGTTACGTGACGACGTTCCATTGGCAGGTCAAACGGTGACAGATCCGAGCAAATATAGGAGCTATAGAATTCGACCACGTGGCCTATGGGGGTCAAACGGTAACAGATCCGAGCAAATATGGGAGCTATAGAATTCGGCCACGTGGCCTGTGGTCAAGACTGAGGTCCAAATATCATTTCCGGTTATCATGTGTGTCACATATTAACGTGATCCCCTGGCTAAATTTGTTATTATCAAAGCTTTCAAATTTAATGGTGGAACTTTAACACAGAGTATGGACTCTGTTTGCAAGAGAAACCGTTGCAACATACATTTCAGCGGATCCCATACCAAATGTAAATAGTTGGGATATTTAAACTTCATTTTTTTCCCGCTCCACATCATCATCAGTGCTTTCTATTTAGGGGTCTCAATCTCGAGATCCGTCGGCGAATTGGGGATTTTAGGGTTAGGGTTCCGGGAATGGCTTAGGCCGTGGAGGAATGGTACAAGCAGATGAATCATCACGCGGTCGTACCTGACGGCCGCGGTCACCACCACCGTCGGGTGCACTCTCGAGGTTAGGGTTTCACTTCTTCTTCTTTTTTCTCAGATCACGAAGAAGTTTGTTTGATTCTTTGAGCTAAATAGTAGATTTTATGGTTTTTATTTGGTTTATGTCGTTTTTTTGTTGTTAAAAGGGTCGTTTCTTTGTATTTTGGGGCTTCTTCAAATCATATTGTTAGATATTTGCAAGAAATTTGACCTGGATAGTAAATTTGATGGCTCTTTTTATCGATATATTTTGGTAATTTTTGTTGGAAGTTTCTCATGCTATAAAGCTGAATTTGGACTATTGGTTGTATAAAACCTTGGCCATTTCTTTTCTGGGGCTCGACTGTGGTGGTGACATTTTTTATGGGTAATGGCTTGAATCCATCATGATCATGTTTTCTGATGGTCCTTTCAATGGTACAGATTACTCTATTCCCCTTCTTTCTGTTTCTCAACGATAAGTTACATATTTCTACATCTTTTAGCCTTCATTGAATTAGAAATGGCATAGTATCTTTTATAACAGAATGATTATTTGCGTACGAGTTAACAAATATGTTTTCCTGGATCTAGGGTTGATTGCTGGCCATACTTGCTATGAAGATGTATATCCATGGATGACAGGCCGTTCCGCAAATAATCTGCCTCTTGGTTAGTACTAAATTTGGCAAATATGAGGCCTTTCCTGTTGGCTCTATGCCCCTGCTCATTTGTAAATTGCACATCCCATCAAAAGCACTGCGTTCTGATAACCAATTTTCAGAAAATTGTGCATCTTGCTTATTAAGATTAAGACATCAACATAGTACTGCAAATGATCCAGAAATTGTGATCCTTGCTGCACGGCCTTGGTATATGCTTATACTCGGTACAACTTTCCTTTAACAGTTCAATAGAACAAGGCCCAGATAGACGAGCCAGTAGAATATGGGAACACGATTTGTAAAACAGTTGAAATCACTACGGATGGTTCAAATAAATTTACATTACAAAAGGGCCTCAAAGACGGAAGGTTAAGATGAGGCATCAAAACATGGGGAAAAAAAAAAATCAACGAATAAGAAGACGGGACAAATTTTTTGCAGGCGAAAACTTTTCCTTCCTCTCTGAATTTTTGGGTGTGCTTCTGCCTCTCTAGGCTACATTATTGTCACTGCTACTGCGGTCTAAATCTGAACGACTTTGAGAGGATTCTAAATAGTCCATCAGGATTATCAGCATGCACCTGAAGTTTTTAAAGCACGAGTGAGGTATGCAACTGGAACGAACTTGTGCCACAATAAGATCAAGTCTAGATATTATAGCTATTCAGCATCTAAAAAACAATGCAGCATAGAGCATGTGGGTATTTGTACATGGATGGTCGAGTATAATGGACACATGTCATTCTAGTTAATCTAGCATTTGGACAGGACCAGAGCTAGATTTTTAGTCTGTTGGAGCAACAAAGGAAAAAAAAAAAGAAGTGTTCCCTAAAGATGTGTAAAAGTTCCCACCAAAAGGAATAATCCGCTTTTCCCATGGCATCAAACCCATTGTCGGTCGGTGTGTCACGTCCTAATTTTCCAAGGTTGTCGTGTCAGATTCGTGTGTGTGTGTGTGTGTGTGTGTGTGTAGGAAGAGGTAATTGTTTATGTTCGCTCCCACCGGGATTCGAACACCGCCCACTTAGGCCTTATGGCTCCACTCTAGCCACTTGAGCTAGTAAGTTTTGACACACTCTCTCTCTCTCTCTCTCTCTCTCTCTCTATATATATATATATATATATATATATATATATATATATAGAGAGAGAGAGAGCCAATGATCCCTAGCCTAGTGGTAGTGGTGAGGCATGCGGCCCAAGTGGTCAGGAGTTCGAATCCCAGTGGGAGCGATTCCAGAAATTAATTACCATAACTCCAAACATAATTGGAAGCAATAATCCGCTTTCCCATGGGATCGAACCCAATGTCGGTCAGCGTGTCACGTCCTAATTTTCCAAGGATGCGGTGTCATATTTGCATGGTGCCGTGTTGTTGTATCCGTGTCGGTGCAACATAGTAAATTTGTAAAAGTAAAAAATAACTGCCAACTGGTCCTTGCAATGTTTAGCTGACTTACCCAGTGTCCAGCATCTTCAAGCACATGCATTTCAACCCCGGCACCCTCTTTTGAAGCCAATTGTTCTGCCGCATGAATGCGTTGAAGATCTTCTAGAGCCCATCTATGTAAACTTCTCTCGGCTTTCAAGAAGTTAACATGAACTCCACGGGGCACATTCTCGACAATTCGCCTGCCATATTAGAAAAATGTCACATGAATGTTTAATTTTGACGAGTCTTATCTTTCAATTCAAAATGGTTAAATCAGAAAATGTAAGGTCTTAAACAGGAGTACCATAGATTTGTTTCTTCATAGGACTTGAACATCTCCGAGATGCCCTTCAAGTCAAAGGCCCATGAGAACACTTGTGATAATGATGAACCAAGCTGGCCAACTGGTTTGAGATTTGTAACCACCCACTGAAAAATACACCAAGAGAAAACCTTAGGAGATGGTGGCCTCCGTGTTTAAATTAGCAAAATTTACTCAACTGCAGAAGTACAACTAAAGATACTTTTAATTCTTTAACAATGGCATGCACATAGGCAAAGTGTATCAGTTAAATATTGTTTTATTCATTATCAGCTTACAGCCTTACAATTTAAATGTGCCAGCTAAGTCACCTAATATTTTCAAATTTTAAAAATCACATAAACAACAATGAAAATGGGAAATGATTTGCAAAAGTCGACCAAAGCTACCTAGAAATCTATAAAATTTATAAAACCTTTGAACCAGGATCTCACTTAATGAGATAAGATCGTGCCAACATTGCTATACTTTAGATTATTTAGGTTACATCAATAATTCTAGGTTACATCAATAATTCTACTAGATCAAGTCTAGATAAATTGATCTCGATCAAACAGAATCGTTAAAAACTCATCAAGCTTCTGAAACTACATAATTTCCTCTATGATATTAATGAGGAGCAATCAATTAGCATTGCTCCATGGCCCTCAGTTTCGTATTAACCTATTAAATATTAAGAATCATTTAACGATGACAAACTGCATCTTTTAGGTCTGAACAGGTTTTCCATCCAAATCTAATGCACAATGGCCACAAGACTTCACCAGTATGCTAGTTACTGTGTAAAAATGGTTCACTGTTTAATGGTGACTCGTGAACCTGGGTGTTATATGCATAATTCTGAAGATTTGAATGCCCTTGAATACCCTTGAATACTCTGTACTGTTCAAAAAAAATTTCATAATCTAATGAAATAATACATCATGAAGGCCTTTAATCAGACCCTACAATTAGAAGAGGTCAACCAGTCCATTTAGCTGTTAAGAAGACCCAAGTTTAAGTTTAACAAAGACTCAAAAGTATAGTAATACCATTAGTTTCCTGAAATGTAAAAGAAAAAAAGAACATATATATATATATATATATATATATATATATATATATATATATATATATATATATATATATATATATATATATATATATATATACACATTTTTTGTTGAAAGATTTTTTTTTCTCTTTTGAGACTATTCAAGGCACAATCTCATAAATGGTAAAATCTAGTTCAAAATTATACCCGTGCTACGTCTATCGAAAACCCTTCTTGAATAAGAGTATCAACAACTTCCTGCTTCGAAGAAATCTGCCACAAAGAAAATGACCACTGACTAATCAGAAGTTACCATATTACTGTTAGACGAATGTAGACCATTTTCTGAAGTGATCTAACTATTTAATGCATAAAGTGTCAGGCACATAAGCAAGGATCAAAAGTAGAATTCACTATCAGAGACAATTAAAATAATGGCAAGAATATTATATAGGTGTCTCTTGATCTACTCTACTGTCAGGTTCAAAGTATTGACGCACTGCAGGTGTGCATAAGCATGACTATCAGTAGAAATGAGAATGTTTATACAACTAAGAGGTATATATTGCCATACTAATCAGGTGAAGGATAATAGAAACCGGTAGAAAATAACATAAAAGATTAAGCTAACTTTCTCTACAAAATCTATTTGTGTAGTTGGAATATTATATTATACATCCTATCTGCTTGTAACATCTAGGAATATTCTATATTAGTATAAATCTTATATTTCTCCTGCTCATTCTACAATATATGAAACATGGTTTTTCTCAACCCACCTAGGTTAATTAATGTTATACCCCTGCCCCTATAGTTATGTTCCTTAAAGTATAAATTAAGAAGAATCATACGCCCCTTCAATTTACTTCATATTGGTATTTGGATGAACCCCAAGGGACAAATAACCTTTCTTTAGGAAACATAATGAAATGATATCTCATTATATGTTTCGGCAGTCAGATACTCCAGTGTGAACTGTAATCATTATAATCATTTGACCCGTCTCCAACGGACACGTGTTCAGTGGAGCACGAGGAAGCTCAGCAAAAGAATTGCCCAAATTCTTGTGACCAGGCTCCAGCTGTGAAGTAGACATTGTTGAATAATATTAATATTAACCCTCACCGACGTTCTAGGGTTTTGGTGCAGGTGGCAGGGACTTTAACAAACATCAACCCTCTCTCTGGTGCCAATACTAGCCAATGTAAGTATCAGCAGAGGATGCATCGGGCTGCTTTGTTCCACCTCCCTGCTGACAAGTCTTGGTCCTGCTGACTAGTCTTGTTCCACTTTGTCAGCAGGACCCAAGTAATGGATTTGGAACAAGACTAGTCAGTAGGACCAAAGCAAAAATGAAATGTACTGCAGGGAGGATGCTCCAGGATTGGACTTCCAAACATCTTCAATTTCTAATACTCATTGAACATTTTTAGTTCAATCTATTTCATGTCTCCAGTCCATTTTGGGTTTCATTTCGTTACCTTGGCAACAATCAAACATCAAAGATCATATGCAACAAAGAAGGGCAGTTTCACGAGGAGGTCCATTTATGCAAAATTGCAGATGGTTCTAGGATGGCATCAAGTACTATATGGCCAAATATTTTAAGGACTTATGGGATTCAGCAAGATTTTTTCTAAGGGCACCACAACTTTTACTAGGGGCTAGCTCTTACTTGGGGGCAGCCCAAGAAGGTGGAACTTTTGCTAGGGGTTGCCCACAATTTGCTTGGGGCTAGCTCAAAAATTAGGATTTTTTCCTCTTCTCTTTCATCCTCCTCCTCCTTCCTCCTTCCTCCTCCTCCCCCTCCTCCTTCCTCCAGCGGCGGCGCCACCACCACTACCAGCAGCCACCGCCTCCGCCTTCTCCTCCTCCTCCGCCTCCTTCTTCCTCTGCCTCCTTTCCTTCCTCCTCCTCCGCCTCCTTCCTCCGCCTCTTTCCTCCGTCTCCCTCCGCATCCTCCGCCTCCCTCGCCGAGGACTGCCAACTTGTTGGCAGTCCTAACAGATGTCAGGACTACCAACTTGCTGGCAGTCCTAACATATGTCAGGACTGCCAACTTGCTGGCAGTCCTAGAACTGTCACTAAGTTGGCAATGTTAGGACTGCCAACTTGCTTGCACACACTTGCTGGAAAAAATTGTGCTAGTACCAAGTAAAAAAATGGATGGCAAACTTGTAATTTTTTTTGAACATTTTTTGGGCTAGCCCCAGTAAAAAGTTTGGTGCCCTTAGAAAAAACCTTCAGCAAAATACAGTTCGAAAAAGTCAGCAGAGAGTAACATCTAGTACATGTCTAATCACATGGCCACCTGCATGTTTGGTAGCTCCAGACCAAACAGTCATCATACCTAATTGTCCCTAGCTCTGATCAACATCTTTATTCATCAAGGTCCACTGTCAAGACTAGAAAAAACTTTAACCTCGAGATATTTCAATTCATAACTAAATAATGAAGATTGCTTTGGAACCTATGCTCTTTGGTTCTATGTTTGTCTACACATTTTTAGGGTACTTTAGATAATGCGATTTTTTGATATTTTTGTAAGTCTAGATTTGGACTAAAATTTGACATCAATTTGGGTAGAAACTAAAAAGTCTACATAGGTGTGTAAATTCATCCATGAGATGCACATGCAATTTGAAGTTAGAAGTCTAACTAGGTCAAATAACAGTATCCAATTACTTTCTCAACTTGTGAACCCACCATGTCTTGGGAATCAAATGGAAGATTTTCATTCTCAAAGAGAGAGAGAGAGAGAGAGAGAGAGAGAGAGAGAGAGAGAGAGAGAGAGCAATACAAGAGAAATTATAGGAGTGGAGCAGATTGATCTGGAGAGTACTATGTCTTGGAGGCATGAGTCTGTACTCTGTACATAAGTTTCTACAGGTGAAAAGTCGCAGCTGTACCCCTGAATATTTGTATTTCTGCCCCTATCTCATGCAATATTTGAAGTAGTCCTTCAAAATCTTCACACACTACTAAGAAGTTAGATTTTGCAAATATGCATCGTAAGTGCATGGCTACCAATAGGTGCAAATAGATATACTTCACCCACATGGATTTTCAAAATAAAGCAACAGAGTATGGATTATGAGAGAATTATTTAAGCTGCACATGAGACAAGCAACTGCTGTAACAGCCTAAACCAGCAAGGCCTTGGCACAAAAAGCAAATTGTAACCTTAGGAATATGATTATATTTTCTCCAAGCAACCCCGTTCAGTTTAGTTTACTAGGGCCTTAAAATGACGGCTGAGAAGGAGTACTTGAAGAAAGAAAAATACCTCATACTCACAAGTGTCACAAAGTGTAAATGATTTAACCTTCTTTTGTGCAGAAGAAAACATGGTTGTTAAAAGCTACGCACGAAGTGCAGCAAAGCGAGGGGATGCACATCGCTTCAGCCAAAGCATTGTACCTTGGCTGAGGCTATAGTTTTGGCGTTTCTTTCTAAAAATTTAAGCTGAACCCTTTAAACTGAAAATGAGAACCCTCTCTGTTATGGACTCTGGAGCATCTCCCTTATGATCCCTCTAGTCTAGACCTGGATGCCGACTCCCACAGTGACTCCTCCCCTCCACCAGCCTGTTGCCAATTCCAGCAGTCGTTACCACTCGACACCAGCACTCGTCACCAACTTCTCCCCACCAACACTAGCAGTTAGCTCATCCTCTCCTGCACTAGTCGTCAAACTCATCCTCCTCGATGACACCTATTTGCAATAGTCACCCCCTCCATGTTTGATTTATGGGTTTTTGTTTATTGGGCATTTTACGTTAACTACCCCTATGTTTCATAGGTATTACACGGACCACCCTTATGTTTTATATTTTCTATAGAAAGTTATAACACTAACTACCCCTATTTTTTTTAATAAAGGAGGGGTTGTCCGTTTAATTAGTTTCAAAATAGGTAGTCCCTGTAATACTCATGAAACATAAAGAAGAGGGGGGTGGGGGTGGGGGTAATGCATTTATTTCTTGTTTATTTATGACTCTCAAACAGGTATATTTATGACATATACATGTTTTATATTATGCATGCATTTTCTTTTTCTTAGGCATGTGCCTCGTGTATGTGCTTTGTGCCTAGTCAGCGAAGGACCTTTCGCACTTATCACCTTGGACAAGAAGAAAAGGAACACACACACACACACACACACACACACACACACATATATATATATATATATATATATATATATATATATATATATATATATATATATATATAATTCTGGCCTACACCACAACCTTGATATGGTCTTGTTGGACAGCCCATAGGCCATCAGATGTGCATATATTACTTCCACCTAAGAATATGACAGCAACTAGCCATGACCTAGGGAGTGCTAGTTTACAGTTCGGATTTTGTATAGATACAAAATTGGAGAATATATTCTCTTTATTCCTTTTGGCAGTAGTAACCGGGTATAATTTACTAATTAACAAGTACCTGTTTCGGCAATCTACTTAGGAAAGCAATCAATTCACCAGGATGATCTTCACCATCTCCACCAGGACGTACTTTCCCAGGAGTAGCATCGAGAACCCAAACCTACAAGAAGAAAGAGTTACTAGATAAAACTTAGTGAAGCCATTCAACCACATGCTACTTGGACCGCAATATTACCCTAACAGGTCTTGCAAGAGGTTTCGCAGCTTGTTCCGCCATACTCAAGGCAACTAGTACAAAAACACAACAGTCAGCAAATTACAGACAGTACATGTTGCAACAAATTGATTAATATTAATAATCAATATGCATAACTTGAAGTTAGATATACCTTTTCCACCAAAACTGTGACCAACAAGGACCCTTGGGGTTAACCTGAGTTGTCCCACCTATTTCATATGAAAGGATATTATGTTCACATTTTGAAAACAAAAAATTGCTGACTTGAAAATCAGATTCAAGAAACCAAATAGCAAGACTGTCTAAATTGATTAAAGAAAATATCCAGTTGGTCATAAACTTGATTCAAGAGGGTAAATATAATATTTCCAATTCAATGCTCGTCCTCCAAGACCATTGCCTCAAATAAGCAGGACCCAGCTGTTATAAATATATTCCTAATAGTTCCAATTAAATGTTATAATTTCCAGCACATTTACCATATTCAAATATAATTACTTCCCAACTCCGACATGAGTAATAGAATAACTAGCTGATTACTTAGATTACTCTATACATGATTATTTCCCCCGAAAATATAATGATAATAATTCCAATCACCATCAATCATGTTTTTTACCATCAACGTGGAGTCATCTAGGAGCAAAGAAAGCTCCATAAAATTTGGTGCCAGGTTCCTAGCTAAGATACCAACGAGCATGACTTGATCAGGGCATAAAACCTGGGATTTTTTTTTTTTTTTTTTTTTTTTTTTTTTTTTTTGGGGGGGGGGGGGGGGGGGGGGGGGGGGGGGTGGACACTAACAAAGAAAAATAAGTCTTTCTTTCTTTTTCATCGAAACTGGAAAAAGAAAAAAGAAGATACCAACGAGCATGACAATGTCATGACATGGGCAGGTTCCTAGCTCCATGGAGTTTTCTTTTCTTTTCTTTCAATGATCTCATGTTCTCTTTTTACTACAAGTATTATGTTTTCAGTCACTTTCTAAAGATCAGTTTAACTACAAGTATCAAGTTTAAACCTCACAATTGAAACATGTAAAAGATCAGACCTCATACAAGTTGTTTATCATATAAAAGAGCCATATAATTACATTTGCAGAACGCTCCCACAAAGTTTACCCTGTTCTCATATATAAACCCTCCTAAAAGTATATTTTCTTCAGTTTGATCACTGCCATTAGAATGAATAACAGTTAATAAGGTAACAGAAAACATACAAGTTTTAGAACATCAAGAGCAGCAGAGGCAACTGTATGTGGCCCACGCTTTTTTATTGATGCTGAATCACCATGACAACGCAAATCGACCAAAAGGAACTGCAAACAGATTGCGAGAAGGTCTTGAGAAAAAATTAGTGAAGAAGAGAATGCACATCCCAAATATCATTTACACCTATACTAACTTCTATTCAACCAAACTTCTAACATTTAGTTTGCAAGTTGTTAAGTATGAACCATGTTTAACATGTAGAATAGCAGAAAACACAAAGCAGGCAAATTACCTGCCACAAAGGAAATTCTCGTGCCAGCCTCTTCGCAAAAGATCCTGATAAGTGTCAAAACAAGACCAATCAGCATTTGGAAGATGATTCCAAGAAAATGAATGCCATTCTGACTGTAAGAGTAAAACGAGAATGATCACAAGTTATTAATGCCAAACTAGTGGGATCAGATTGCCGTCATAGGTCGGTGGGCGGCCGGAAGGTTGCCCTGAGTAAGGGTGGGGACTGAAGGACCGTCCGGACACGTAGCTTAACGAATCAGTTGCGACATGGATGGGAATGCATGCTACGAAAGTCAGGGTAGAGTACTATACATAAAACGAAAATGATCACAAGTTATTAATGCCAAACTAGTGGGATCAGATTTCCATTTAATTTATCAACAGATGATCTTTGAAAATTGTATAATCTTACAACTTTGTATAGGGGATATTGGAAGATGATCCTTGGTTGCATGAACTTAAACTGCATAACCAAAAAGTAGGTTTACCTACCCCCCAACAGTCCATTTAGGTTCTACTGCATGTGCATCTCATTCTCATGGCTACTTGACCAGGTCTAGGGACACCATCATAGAGGGTTGATGTCAGGTCAACAGTTTGTCATAAAATTTGTCAAATCTTTATGGAGCTTTCTTATGCTCCATACCCGAAGCCATTTTGATGGGAGAAGGCTTCCGTCGTGGTGGTGGTGGTGGTGGGTTGAGAAAATATAAATGACGGAAACATGTTAGCTGCTTCCCAACTAGTGAAAGCAAACTGAGTCCACTATAACATGGACTTATACTGAGGACTGGAAGGTCAACATAATGAGTTTTAAATCAAACAGATAAACTCAACTTATTATAAGCAAACAGACTATTGTGCAACAGTTGAAATATGGACAATCAGAGAATCAGAATAATGATTCTTAACAGATGGAAAGCAGAGCCTGGGTGCAGCAGAAGACGCAATGCAGAGCAACAGCGTAGAAAGGATTATTACAAACAGTATTATGATGTCAAGTTGGTGATAAAATCAGTATAGTGCTCCCCATCCCCCATCCCCCACCCCACCCCCCGCTCCACACACACGCAGTCCCTTCTCTCTCCTCAGTGCCATCTTTACCACCTGCGTGACTGACAGCACCTCAGCCCGTCATCTGTTCCTCCCTCCTCTCCCGCTCTGACACAATACTGCAAGAGCAAGTCAGATAGCCTCTACCTCAACTTATACCGTCCACATTGTTGCTTCCATTGACCCCATCAGTAAATACACCATGGAGGCCGACCTGTATCGGGATTGCAATGCCTTAAGGAGAAGGGGAACCACAACCATGTTGCCAACCACTGGACAGCCAGAATTGAAGTGGACACCCTGACCTGCATCAGGCTCACATAGACGCACTTGTTAGCAACTCTCCTTGGTGAATCTCATGACTCGATAATAGGCCTCGTCTACATAGTACATATCATGCTGGCAACTCTTGGCAGATCTCCCCAATTGCGAAGGTTTGTCACCGCACACAAGGGGGAGAGAATATGTAAAGGCCGAACAGCCCAGTATCAGTCAATGACTCACTAACTATGAGGAGAAAGACGAGAGAGAAACTTTTTAATAAATTTAAATTTTAGTTTCTTAACCAAACGCTAAGCCTGTCTACTAAGTACTAGCATCTTCAGTTAATATGGTTTACAGTTAAGCGCAAAAGAAAGTTGAAAGTATATCTCATCCAAAAAGAAATTTGTTCAGGGTATTTATCTGGGGAGTACAAGTTGAAATTATTATTCTGTAATTTGCCTACTAATTATAAGCTCAAGTAATCTCAAATGTCTAATGATGCAAATCCAAGTTTAAGTTCTTAGGTACAAAATGAATTAAAATGATCAGCAGAATATGACCTGTTAATCAGAGTCCACTTTCCAACCCAACTGGAGGATGTATACTTTTTTCTCGATATCCATACGAAAACAACAATAAGATAATCTCTATGCAATTGTATCAAAAGCAGAGGAAGATGCCAAACCTTCAACCACCAATGACTTGCTAAACACATTCAAGAAATATTTCTACAATCCCTTGCACTAAACTTCACTTACACTAATATATTGACTTGAAAATGTTGTTCAATACTGAATAAGAGCTTCATAGAATCAAAACAGAAGAATACCAATATTTAAAGAGTAGTTTCTAATCTGACAGTTTTACCTACCCCAGTTCTTCCTGCTACCAAGAATTCCATGCAAGAGAACAGCAGTTGGGGTATCAGGTGGTGACTCGCCTGTGACGGATTTCTGTCTCACCTGCACAAAGTGCATGTATATTAATTATAAGAATCGTGTCATTAAGTAGGTTCAAGGAGTTCTATCTCCACAAAACTATACAGTCTATACTTTGGTAGCATATCAAAATTTTGGATTTACAATAAGGAAGTTATTTTTAGTGAGAGGTAAAAGAGAAATAAGAACCAAGCAGGAAGGTTCCATTGGAGATGAAGGTCGAGTAGATGGAAATCTAGCTTACTTACAGAAATGGTTAAGTTGATAAATAATTCATAGCTATAATCCTACTTTATTGAATGTTTAAGAACACAAAGAAACACATTTGATGAAAAAGAACATCTGAATGAAGGTACCTTGTAGCAAGTTTAGACAAGATTAGTTAAGCAAGAAGGTTACCTAAGATAACAATACCTTAGAAATGAACAAGACCTAGTTGGCAAAATAGTGAACAAAAGACTAGATAAAGATAAAGGAGACTGACTTATATATAACCCTAGATGAGTTCTAAAGGAGGCGGCGACTCCTTTGGGGCTGCCGCAGAGAGAGAGCGTGGAGAAGACGTCGACACTCGCACAAAACAACCACCTGAACCTTTGGATGGGGGTGGCTGGACAACAGTACAAGAAGGTCTCGCACCAAGTCCCAAGGAGGAGCAAGAGGACAGGCGACCTTTACAAGTAGGCCCCGAGGCGTGCTTGTGTACAAAAGAAGGATAGGACCTCTCCTTATCCTGTCAGGAAAAGCGGTCCATTACCCATGCAAGGGGGGTCGGTGAGGCAAGAAGTAGGGGTTTCCTGAGAAGTCTGGAGGCAGGACCGGTCAGGCCATATTTAGAAATACAACATGACTTCTCGACCACGGGAGATGGCTCAGAGCATTATAAATAAATAGTAAGGACTCTCCTCCTCCAGGAAGTCACTCTCATAGACTTCACTTTGCTCTATCCATGCGGCTAGCAAGGCGATAACCCTCCAGTTCGTAGAGCCCGAATTGTTGGAGGGTGTTCGGACGGCGATGATTACATTGGAGGATAGTCATATTTGTAGTTGAATGGAAGAAGACATTGGTCTTGTATGTGCTTGGTCAGCACGTCCTTATCTTGTTATGTTGTCCCTCGTGCGTCGAGTCCGGAGGCACGAGTGGAGTAGAAGTCTTCTCTAAAGATAATGATTGCTTTTTCAACAAGTTTGTCGTAGTTGTTGACCTAGAATCCATTATTCTTGGTGGTTCGTGGATGTTCGATGGGAGGTTGGTCATAGTTAAGAAATGGGATCCCTCTCTATCTCTGGAGCTAGATCTCCTTGCATCTATGCCCACATAGATTTAGTTTCCGAGACTCCCTTTCACCTCTAGAACGAACCAGCCCTTAGTAGACTAGCAACGTGGTTGTTGTCCCACTAAGGATGGATGGCGCAATGGCTATGCATAAGAGATTGATGTTTGTCCGAGTTCTAGTGGAGATCACTGCATGTAAAGACCTGTCTGATGTGGTTCCAGTTCAACTTTCGGATGGTAACAAGTTCTAACAACTAATTACTTATGAGTGGATTTCGCTGATATGCTCGGCTTGCCGGTGTATTGGTGTGAAGACCCGACGGAGGAAGTTCTACAAGAAGTCGTCTTGGAGGTTCTTAGAGAATTATCTGCATTAGTTGCAGCGATGGCGCATGGGATGGTCCTACATGTTGTTCATTCGGTTCATTTGACCTATTCCACCTTGCTTTTTCGGTGGTAATGACAGTCCGGATCGAGATAACTCCAGAGCTGAGCCATCTAATGCTAGCATCCATTCGGTCCACTTGTCTAATTTAGGTATGGTCGAGATGGGCCAGAGAGTGCTCTGGTGCCCCTAGCAGTTTTTCCCTCTATTAGGGATAGAGACGCTTTCATGTCAGAGACTGAGAGTACGGTTGAGATCTCTTCCGGCCATGGAAAATGGAAGGAGACTTGGGGAGTAGGGGTGGAGTTCCCTTCAAGGGTTGGTAAACAATATGTTGCAAATCAATGGGTTCATGCAGAAAGCGATACTGAGGAGTCCGACGAAGAAGCTGACGGAGAGGAGACACTTCTAGTTCTAGGAGGGAGGGCAGAAGGGGAGATACAACTAACCAAAGAGAACGAGAAGTGATTGCTCCTCATACAACAAGAAGAGGATAGTTCGGCGTGATATCAAGCACGACGCAAGTTAGAAAAGTCATAGCCTGGTGTTCGTTAGCTCTCGGAGCTAAGGGACAAAATATTTGAGTGAAATAATCCACAATGAGTTGTGGTGAGTTTTTAGAAGTGTTGGGACTGAGATATTGGATGCTATGATATATATATATATATATATATATATATATATATATACACGGTGATATAGATTATTCGAGCTCAAATCCTACCCATGCAAATTAAATATGTTAAAACTTTATATAAAAATCCATATCGTCAATAATTATCTAAATCATGTGAAATATGGCCAAACAAAAAATTAAGTAATTTGGAGCTCATGCACTTGAACATAAAGTAGTCATAAATAAACAGTTTTCAAAAGAAAATTTTAAAGATTCATGGTGTATAGTATTTGAAATTCGTCACACTTAATGAGTTATTGAACATGCAGATCATGAACAGAAGGTCCGATTCTTAATATTAATTTTCCAAACTATGCATCTATTCAACTCACAATTATTGCCCGATTATTTTCTATAGCTTTGATGAATGGTGAAACAATTACCAATGATATATTAATATTTTTAGGCTATTTAAATTATATAGATAATTTCTGACGGAGTGGCTTTGGATTTTGGAAGCTCTAATATGTACATTGTAACCATAGGATAGGAACAAGAACATGTCATGCGGATTGAAAATACAAAAACTTTAGGATATGGGTACCACACAGATATGGTTATATATGCACGTTAAAAGATATCTATATAAATACTTTGTACATTATATATATATATATATATATATATATATAAAATATATATATATATATATATTTGGAACTAGGTAAATAGTTTCTGGAATCGCTCCCACTGGGATTCGAACCCCTGACCACTCGGACCGCATGCATCTCTCTTAGCCACTAGGCTAGAGGTCATTTGCATATATATATATATATATAAACACACACACTGGGTGGGTGGGGTGGGGGGGGGGGGTGGGTTTGGATTGTCTTTGTTAAAAAAGTTCTGAGATGATCAGATGCAAAGAAATGTAACTTTCTTAGATCTCAATTATGTTCTGCACAGCTCATGCGAAATCACTTTCAACCATGTTTTGGTCCCTTTGGAGCATGGACAAGTGTTGTCACGGTGAAAGGTATACCTAGAACTCAAGGCCCAAGGCGCACAACGTAGCACGTGCCTCATTAAAGCAAGACACATTTTAAAAAAATTACAAAATTGTAACAATATCCTAGTTAACAATTTATTATGTATAAAATTAAAAAAGATTCAAGAAGAATTTATAAAATTCGTAAAAAAGAATTAAAAACTCAATCAAGGAGGCTTGTTGGACTAGGCTTCAACAATGACTGGTTGTACACTGAGTAAGATCTAGCAACTCTTGTAGCGAAAGAAACAGGCATTGACATGTGTGGCCCTTATATGACATAACAGTCAAGTAGTGTATTGTCTGATATACATGTAAAGATACAAAGATTGTTGCATGGAGGGTTATCTGTGCAACCTAGCATTAGGTTTTACAAGGAGGCCTTCTACTAATTGGAATGTAACAATATCGATTCATACAGAAGAAATTGTCTTCTGTTGATTCAAACATTGTACCTACGGGGTAGAGAAAGAGGAAAAAGGCGAAAGATATCACATAGTACTTTTGATCGAAAAATCAATTTGATTTATTTTGTACCCCTAGCTCGAGGAGAAAATGAGTGAGAACCCACAGGATGAACAAACCTATGGGACTTAAGGAATGAGGGAAGGGAATAAAAAGAAAGAGGAAAACAAAATTGAAATAAAATAAAGAATAAAACCAAAAAAAGTAGATAGAAGAGCCCAGATTCTTAATTAACAAATTCAAACTCGAAAAGAATCTTTCTGGTTCTCGAAAAACGAGGGACAAGCAAAGAAAGGGATTAATCAAGAAGATCCCTTGATCTTATTAGATTAGAAGATCGTGATTTGATCCACGTATCTTTGGTAAAAAAGAATAATTTTCTCCTTTTATCATAAACAGAAAGTGTTGAAAGGAGAAGATTCTAAAACGAAGAAAAAGATCTTAATTATTTCGAAAAAATTTGAACGAGGAGCCGTATGAGGTGAAAATCTTATGTACGGTTCTGTAGAGTGTAAAGGTGACTTATCTCTCAAATTTTCCACTATCGTCCTCCCAGAAAAACAAACTATGCCTTACGTAAAATTACCAAAGAACGATTAACCTCTGGATTTGAAATCACTGCTTCTATACCTAGTATTAGCCATAACTGACGACAATATTTTATAGAATTAGTAAGAGGAGGAAGGGTTAAGGATTTATCCGGTGTGAGATATCACATTGTTCAAGGAACCCAAGATATAGTCATAGTAAAGGATCGTCAACAAGGACATTTTAGTGCATTGTAGATTCTTATTCAAGACTTGTATCATTTGATGATACCATGTGAATCGCTAAAAGCATGTGAAGTGTATGACTAACCCAATACCGAAAGTTTCGTAAGGGAACTCGAACAGGCTACCATGAGACAAAAAGTTCTTTCTAAAGAGATTCGATTCAGAACTATTATTTGTCCATGGTCCAATATTAAATTTCAGAGGTTTTTCCTTACTTTGTCTATGTCAACAAACAATTCGAAATACCTCGACTTTTTCAGAACATGTCCGAGTTAAATAGCAATGACTCGAAGCACTTCTTTTCATATTACACTATTTCGGAAACCCAAAGACTCAATCGTATGGATAAGTAAAATATATGATTTCCAATCCTAGCAGGAAAAGGAGAGAAATAGATACTCAAATTTGAATAAACATAATTCCATTCTCGATCTCATAGGTACATATAGAATTCTGTGGGAAGCCGTACTTGATGAAAGTCGCGTGTACGGCTTGGAGGGAGATCTTTCATATCTTTCGAGATCCACCCTACATTATAGGATCAAAAAGCCAAAATAAGTGATTCATTTTAGCCTTTATAAAAAGTAAAGTGATTATTGAACCTCGTTCACGCTCATGTCATGTCGAGGTATTGCAGAAGAAAAAACTGCAAAATTGGATCCAACTTATCGTAATCGATTAGTTAACATGTTGGTTGACTGTATTATGAAACACGAAAAAGAATTCATTGAGAAATCCATTGCCTTATCCAATTATCTATTGAGTTGTGAAAAAGATTCAACAAGGATGCCTTCTGCTAATATCTAGGTTGCCTAGGAATTTGGCAGTAGCACAGGATTGGCATCAAGATAACAACCATAATAGCAAAACCTTAACAATTAACAAATGGGAGGAGCTTAGGTGATGATACAACAACAGAAAAGTAAGTATCCTCTAATGGCTCTCCAACAACAGAAAAGAGAAGAAGGCAGGCAAGTAACTTATCCATGAATCCTTAATACTGAGCAACATCCTCTAACTACTCACCAACACAGAGACCTGTGCAGTGGTTCAGATCAATTGGGAAATCTGAAGGTCTAAAACCAAGTTTCCAAGTTTCCTTCAGCAGTCAGGTGCATATTTTGGTAGACAAATTGTCCAATTTGACTGAGGAACCCCAGTTCTGAGAAAATATCATAGATCTTCAAGATCCTTAAGTTCAAGTTTCGAAGTCAGAATCTTTTTAAAGCTCTAATTTCTGAGTGTTTTTTACCATAAAAACTAATTCATCCATGTAAACTATCAAGACTGATAGAATTCTTCCCCTCTCTTGATAAAGAAAGTGTGATTTGGAGTACTTTACAGTGAAGCACTGCTAACATAGCTGAGCAAACCAAGCTCTCGCTAACTGCTAGACCATACAAAGCCATTTGGAGTTTACAAACATTCCTCAAGTATCCAACCCAAGTGGAGGTTTCGAGTATACCTCTTCATTAAGGTCACTAATATTGAAGGCTTTGTAACGTCAAATTGGTGAGGATCCCAAGAAAATATTACACCCAGCGGTAGGAGTGGCTTAGTGGAGTTCAACTTTGCACCCTGGCTAACGGTCTAACAAGTCTAGTTTCATTATACTATCATGTTCCTTACATTTGATAAATATATACTCGCCTCAACCAACTAGTTTATTTTTTTCGGTAAGTCCACTATCTCGTGAGTGCCATTCATTCCAAAACAGTCATCTCATCTTTCATCATCTTTTTTCATTTTGGGTCTTGCTCAATGGAATACTAATGAATAAAGGGCAGAAAGATGAATATTGTGGTGAACTACCAGAATAATTAGATGATTTTCAATAGGATGATCAGTGCAATAAGAATTGAATTTTGATGGAAGTTGAATATTCATGCTTGGTTTTCTCAATGTAATATATAAATCAATGTCAATGGACAAAATTTTAGGAGGATTACTGAGGCATCCTACTGAAGACAACCAACATTAAGAACAACCTCAGGCCAATAATGTTTAGAGATTAAAACCACGAATAACAAGGAGAGGAAGGATAAAAGGAAAGATGGGGTTTTCTTATTTCCTCAATAATTATAAAAGAAATTACAAGTGAACATATAAAAAGGCAGACAAAACCTGACTCAAACAGAATTCTGGTTACAAAACACCAGGATTTCAGGCAGTGCCTGGAATGTAGTCCCAAAAACAAGTGACCTAGCATGAGCAGATTTTCCAGTGTTGTGACCAGGATTCCCTTTACCAAAATTATGGTCCCTAAGAACATATTTCCGGCTTTTGATGTTTCTCCCTTCTTTTTGGTTTCATCACGGATCCCATAACAATCATAAACTTACTAGAAGCCAACAACAGAACTGCATAATGTGTGCAATCATTATATGTTACATTATACATGAAGATATTTGCATAATACGGATCTGCCATACAGGTTCTTATAATTGACATTATGAATGTTATTACAAAGTTAGCCATATCGTTAATCATTCAAGAAAAGCAAAAGAAGACTCACGACACAAGTATAGTAAGAAAGTTGGATAGCAAGTAGGTAAGGAGAAAACATAGAAATAAAAGAGATTGAATTATGCAACTTTAACTGCACCATAATGATACATAACCAATTAAGTATCTGCATGCAATGTTTTAATGAAATCAGGGAACAAAACATGGGAACTCAGTTTGACAGCGGACTTACAAGACTTCCCTGAACAAGATCGTAAGCCTGCGAAGGACAACAAGAGAAAATCAATAAACTGAGAAATAAGAAAAATGCTATTACAGAATAAAATTTACACAGTGAATCAGTAAGCTGCAAATTACCAGAACTCCACTAGAGCTGGCAATGCTGGACTTCTGAAAGATTCTATTATCCACTAAAGTCATCTTAGTGCGGAAGCTTGTACAGGCTATAGAAAATTTTGACCTGGGCCTATTCAAATATAACTGGGCACTTTGATGCTCCTCTCCCTGAAAACAATCAAAAAGACAAATATCATTATCATCATCAAAGCCTTCTCCTGTCAGAATGGGGTTCACTGTGGAGCAAAAGGATTTGACAAAAAATTGAAACCGGCTGTCAACACGGAGCCGATAGATGATGGTCCATTCAAGGTGCTTTAGTCAAGTCGGAGAGAATGCCTATAAGATTGAACTTCCGAGTCACCATGGCGTATTAACGAACATCAATTTGCCCACCTCTCGCCCTATCATGATACTAATGACAGCAATAACTCGAGGGTGAGCTTCTTTTAAACGGGGGAGAATGATGCAGGTGCATCTCCCCAAGATGAGCCTATAGTGAACTCAAAGAGGTGAGTTTGAAAGCATGATGACCTTCAAGTTTTCAAGATTTAAATGCACGGGAACCTTTTTGTTTGCCAAGTGTTTTTTAGTTTATTTATGGTATTAGTTAGTCAAATATGTCTTTCCATTTTTCCTGTGTAACTTTTAAAGCTTGAAGGGGTTATCAACTTTCAAGACCATAAGTATCCTTGTAACGTAATGGAAAAAGGCAGAATTTGATTTGAGTTAAACTAAGCGTTGAATTTTCTTCTTCTACACCTCTTTGGTGGATTCCATTGAGTGTAAGAGTTTTCTCTATCTCTAAGGTAGAGTCCTCGGAGCGGTGAATTATCGTTCTTCTCTAGAGTGATGATATTTGTATCTCTAGTCTAGAGTTTTCGGCTAACCCCAGTTACCATCTTTCATTCTAAGGTGGCCATATTAATTATTTAATTTTCCTTTTCATTAATTTCTCTCCAGAACGTGCCAGCTAGGATTGGCTCGAGTTTATTTAAAAGGATTTGGTTTATCTAAATCCTAATATTAGGATTTATTTAAGAAATATTGGATGACTAGGATTTGTTTTAGGGTGCTTGATTTTAGGCTATAAATATGGGGTCTCTTTCAACAAGAAAAAATATGCAAGAGAGAAGATGCAGGGTTTTCGGGTTTTCTGAGTATGCGGTAAGGATTATGCGAGATTGTAATCTTCTTTATATATATATATATAGTTTTTTTTTCTTGATTTTGTTTCTATTCCCACATCTCTCTCTCTCTCTCTCTATTTTATATATATATGGCAAATCTAGGGTTAGGGTTTGCCCATAGGGTGCAAGGCGACAAGATTGGACCAGGTGGGAATGGATGGGACCCTGTAAAATCATCCGAAGGGCAAAGAGGGGAGGGCTCGGCTGTGAGAGAGGTGGGTAGGAAGGAATCGGATGGAGGATGGACAACAGTGGTGCGGAGGTCGCGGGACAGAGGAAGGAAGTTTCAAGAACAATGGCAACAAAGGGCCAGACCCATCAACACGCGCAAGGGACATAATAGCAACAAGATGCCTATACAGCTGCGACAGAGATACGAGATGCAAACGGGACAAGTGGCGATCGGGATGCGCGGTCAGAGGGCGACGGCTACGGCGAGTCAGGTCGGTCAAGGACAGAATCAGGGGACATCCGCAGATCGAAAAACCGCAGATCGAAGCAGCGAAGAATCAAAAAGGAGGATGATGGCTACACATGAGCAAGATAAAGCGAAAGGAATTTCCCTCGGACATGGGAGGTTGTGGGCGGAGATATGCAGTAGGGGTTTGGAGTCGCAGGAAACATCGATGCATTACATGGAACCGAATCAGGTGGAGGGGGGTCTACGTGCTTCGTTCGATGCAGAAGAGATTGCGGAGACGACGGAGTTATGGAAGAATACAATCGTAATGTATGTGCTTGACAACAAGCCATTTTACGGCCAGATACACGCGTATGCTACCAGGGTATGGAGACCGAAGGGGAGCATGATATTCTTTGGTCGGGAGGAGGGTTTCTTCTTCGTCAAGTTCGGCATGCGAGAGGATCTTGAGCGTTACTTGGGGGGGGAGGCTGGACGTTCAACGGTAGACTCATCATCTTATGTAATGTCCCAAATTCGTGATACGTATTTAGTGTACGTATACGTGTTTTGGACCCATATTTTATTTATTCATGGTTAGTTGTCTTGGTTTATTTTGCATTGGCTTGGTTTTATTGTCATTGATAGTTTAATTACTTTTAAAGATTCATTGGTTTATTTGGGCTTGGTTTATTCCTGGGTTGGTTCGGCTTGGTTCGGTTGGGATTGCTCTTGGTTCATCATGAACCAAGGGGTGAACCCCCTACCTACCACCACAACTCATATTTATTACCTATTCTTCTTTCTCTCTCTTCATAATCATCTTCTTCTTCCTCATTTACTTCCTTACCTACCAAAGAGAGGGAGAGAGAGGTCTAGGCAAGTGCATCTTGCTTCCACAAGAGAGCTCATTTCTATTGTTCCATTAGCTTCTCCTCATGTTTCTAAGACACATTAGAACTTGTTATTTTCCATTTTGAGGCTTAACTTTTTGTAGATCTAGGAATTAGTTATTTTCGGATTTTGGTGGTTTTGATCTATCAAACTTCTTTGTTTTCAAGTTTTGATGGTTCCATGTTGTAGAGAATTTTATTCTACCAAATTTTGACCTTTGAAAAGTCGGATTTGGACTTATTTTGACCAAGTTATGGACTTTTGAAGCTTTGGGTTCAACCATGGAGTTCCTGCTGTTTGGAGAAGACAGTGAGCAGTGCGCGAGCTTTTTAGCTTGCGTCACTGAGCTGTGCGCGCTCTTTAGCGCAGCGCAGTAGCCCCCATACGCTGCCTTTTGGGAGCGTATGACTCGCATACGCTGCCTTTTGGGAGCGTATGACTCGCATACGCTCGCTTGCTTGACAAGGAGTCGTATGGAGTCCATACGCTACCTTTTTGGAGCGTATGACTTGCATACGCTCACTTGGATAGCCATGAGTCGTATGGAGTCCATACGTTGCCTTTTGGAGGCGTATGACTCGCATACGCTCACTTGTGTGACAAGGAGTCGTATGGAGTCCATACGCTGCCTTTTGGGAGCGTATGACCTGAGCGTATGGCCCTTGGCTGACTTGGTCTTATGTCAGCGTGCCAGTTTGGTTTTATTTTTCTTAAGCTTGGCTCTTTTATAGTCCTGTATATTGATATTTTATTAGATATTTTACGTCCATTTTATATTCTTACGCCTTTTGTTATGAACTTGATAATCACGAATTTACTTGATATGTTTGGAATTGATAATTGAGCATGACGTGATAGTGGCCCGTCGTGGTGCACTCCTGACAAAGTACACTTGGCATGATAACCTGACATGATTATCTCGAATAGCTGTTGCGACGGCTACCTGACATGACGTGACCTGTTTAATTAATCATGACACCGTGGGCGATTGTGCTTGTACAAATAATCCAGTCCTGTCTTGCATCATGTCTAGGAGGGGACTCCTGAGTACCACGGTCAGGAGTACCTACTGCAATGGACTAAGGTTAATAATTAGTATAATTCACTACTCATAAAGAGATGTTCCCCAGTTACAGGCGATCCCGTTATCCCGGCCGCAAATGTTTGGACTTGTAGCCTGCCGACGAGTAGGGCACATTTCCAGCCCACTGTTATGTGGGGCACTCTTGATTGTCACTTTAAATGATTGAACTCTATTGTCACTCTAATGCATTATACTCTCTAGATTGTCACTATAATGATTGCCTGGATAACCTGGATAGCTGCAGGGCCTGTGACTACTTGGAGCATCTCATTGCATCTTGCTAGTAACTAGGATTGTGATAACCCTAATTAGTTAATGTAGAAAGCCGTAGGCAATGATTGGCCGTGATTGATTGGATGGAGTCTAGTCCAGTATGGTATTGTCTAGAATTGATTGATTGCAAGATTGTACCAGAATGATTGAATTATTGTCACTCCAGATTGTCACTATAATGATTGTCACTCCAGATTGTCACTATAATGATTGTCACTCCAGATTGTCACTATAATTATTGTCACTCCAGATTGTCACTATAATGATTGTCACTCCAGATTGTCACTATAATGATTGTCACTCCAGATTGTCACTATAATGATTGTCACTCCAGATTGTTACTTGACCTGATTTCTTATATTTATCTTACCGATAAATGGTGAGAGAAACCAAGTTCCGTTCAGACGAAGGGTTACAACCCCGGTCCTTGTTTGGTTTACGGGTTGTAACCTAGCTATCTGAATAGTCCCATGGTTACCTCATCGTATATCATCCTGGCATGCTTTTCCATATGTCCTGCCTTTTAGTGATTCTATGCAAGATTGTCTTTTATAATTACCTATCATGCTTTTTCTTAAATTACTGTCTCTTATTATGTAATTATATTATTGTGCTAATTTGCTGACTTTAGTTCTTAAGTGAAGCCTCCTTTGTGGCACTTGCTCTTTCTGGGGTCTGACCCAGCTGGTTTTGTATGGCCAGATACCGGAGCAGCACCAAAGGATCTTCCTGCTTTCCAGTCCGATGGTGGTCACCAGGCGTAACCAGGGCATCGAGTGGGTTTCTTTTGTTCTCCCACTGTAATATTGTAAATTATTCTTTTGAGACGTTTAGCCGACGAGCAAGTGTTAGCTCGATTGTACTTACTTACTGTCTGCCTACGGGCTGTAACATGATTGACAAGCCCCGGGGGTTGATCATGTATGACTGAACTCTTGCTAGTCCTCACATTTTGTAACGACTAGCTTCATGATCATCTGGATATGTAATATTTGGGACGCCTTACAATTGTATATTTGGAGATCTGATATCTTGTGATTATTATTAGTTGGTTGAGATTGAGACAGTAGGCTATTTTATGACCTTAAGAGACTGATGGATTGTAGTGAAACCCTCACATATCTAGACAGCCGTGACCGTATAGCGGTGTGGATCCCATTCCGTTATACGTAGCTGACTATGTCTGCCCCCGCTCTCCAGTATTCTGGTTCTGGGACGTGACATCTTAAAAGAATGGGAGCCATGATGTAAATGCGAGCTTGATCTGCTATCTACAGTACCAGTATGGGTACGATTTCCGAGTTTACCAATATCGTATTGGAGTAACTCGATGATAATGAAATTAGCCAGTCTAATAGGGAAACCAATTAAGGGCGATGAGGCAACACTGAATCGATCTCAATTGATGTATGCTAGGGTCTTCGTGGAAATAGAGGCGGGTAGGCCGTTGCTGAATATGGTGGAGTTTGAAATACCATAGGTCTTCTTTTATATATATATATATATATATATATATATATATATATATATATATATATACCGCACGCATCTCTCTTAACCACTAGGCTAGAGGTCATTTGCGCAATATATATATATATATATATATATATATATATATATATATATATATATATTGGAGTTAAGAGTGTCGATATCATAATCCTTTGTTAGTCTCATCAATACAAGGATGTCTAGTAAATTCATACATAACTAGCACAAAAAGATAAGGATTTAATATTAATATTTGACGTAAGTCGACGATAATGGAAATAGTGCGGTATCTCATACCTATGACGTTACATATCATTTACAATCTCAATATAGCTACTAGAGGCATGTTTATTCTCAGAAACCCACCATATTCTCTCTCTAGCTATCTATTCTATCTATTCTACTATATAATGTGAGAAGTAGGCTTCGCCATGAAAAATATTCTTTCCAAAAATACCCTTCAATATATATACTAATGAAAAAAAAATAGATGCAATAAATCCCGCCTACAACTATTTAAAAGATGCATTCTGGAAGAATTAATGTTTTATGAAAATCGAAGGGTTCATGCTACTTGCTAAGTCTTCTAAGTTGTTACTATAGAATTCGAAGGATTGAACCCATAACCTATCTAATTAAAAGCAGCAGAGTTAAACCAACTCATCAACGTCATACACTCCAAGTGTCATTTTATCTTCTTAATTATAATCTATAAATAACAAATACGTGCAACACACGTGCATATATACTAGTTCTATTATTACCTGCGTTAAATAATTTTTTTTAAAAAACTTATGTAGATCACTATTATTCTCTTTAATTGTTTTCCATGCAAACGACTTTATAGTACATTTTTGACGCATTTGCTTTTCTTTTTTCTGTTCTTGATTTTTGTTCAATTACATGCTGGTGAGCTCAAATCCTCGACAACTCCGTGTAAGTTTCTTTTATAAGCAGGTGCTATAGTACTAAATCTCCATTCACATTTTTATTTTCTTTCAAGAATCTTCAATTTCAGCTCAATTTACTCGGTGCAAAAATTGAAATATAGGAATTCGATAGTAAGGAATGCGGGTCGGATCTGAATTACCTCGTGAGGCCTCCGTATCCGCACCCGATCCGCCGGAGGCGGGAGGAGGGCCGCCGGCCTCCTCCGCCAGCTGGCGGGTCGCGGATCGCACCGGCAAATGAATCCGAGATCCGAAATCGCCGACATTATAATTTCCGGTACAGATCCAAAAAAAAAATATATGAAAAAAAAAATTATTTAGACGGAGAAGCAAAGAAAATTGGTGTTGAAGAGGGGAGAGAGTGGCAAAAAAGTAGGTGGGAGTTGTGAGGAGAAGGACGGACGCACCGATGGTGCCACGTGGAAAATCACCTGATTGCTTCTTCTAAAAGAGATGATTTGTGGACCAGACTTCGTGTAACTCGGTGCTGACCGCATGAATGAAACTTGCGATTGACTGGTCTGTGGTCAGCAGCAGCCGGCGGCCAAACAAAATTTACGTTGACGTTGATCGAGTTTTATTCAAGGCCTCGTTTCGTTTCCCCGGAATGAAAAAGAAAGAAAATTATTTTGTTTTTTTGGAAAATTTTAATTTTTATCAAATCAAATTAGATGTTTGGAAAGGGCAAAAAAAAAATTGAAATAATAATTAGATAGTGTAGAAAAGCGAATCCTTGGATGGACAAAGATAACCATTTTTTTGTATATGGATTATTTTTTGACATCTAAACACATAAAAGAGATGAGGCCACGATAAATAATTATATATTTTTAAAATAAATGTTCACTCTCTTACTCTAAGGCATCTAAATGCTCTTTTAGAGCTTTGCTATGCCTACAACCAAAATTTACAACCCTCCTACAACCGGACACGTGTCGGACTTCGATTGGAGGAGGGGAAGAAATGGTGGGGCCGGGTGGAGCCCATCTAGCAGGGGGGTGAGAGTGGTGGTAGGACCCGGTGGGACCCATGTGTAAGGATTGGGAGAGAGTAGTTGTAAGAAGGTTGTAAGAATTTGGTAGTAAACTTAGTATTTTTCGCTCTTTTAACATATCGTTAAGACATGTCTTAAATTGTAATGTGACAAGTGAAATAGAAAAAATTATTCGTCCTTTTTTTCAACCACCTACTATTTTATGGACTCTCTCCTCTTCTCTCTCTCTCTCTCTCTCTCTCTCTTAATATTCCCTCTCACGTGAGTCTTTCGTCACTTATAGCTACATGGTATCGCATGTTCATCCAAAGTGATCTTTTTGAAGATGCTTTGATGTTTCTAAGGAGGTTCCAAAGGACGTTGGGTTGATGCAATTTATGATCTTTGTCTCTCGTTATCCGTGTGAGCCTTGCGACGACAGTTGAAAAAGACTAATTTCACACATTTTTAGTTAAGACCGGTTTCGATTCCGATATTTGTCAATCAATGACTTGAAATTTGGAGAAATTGTGGAAGTAAATAAAGAGAGGAGGGAGCACTTGAAAGGAAACGAAGGTTGAAGAAGAGGACAAAGTGGTCATTTGCAGCTCACATCACATGAGCTGCAAATGACAACTGGATGAGTGAGAAATTCATTACAGGGAATGACCGATTATTTCAAAACGATAACGTTTGAGGACAGCCTAATAAACGAACAAAACATGGATGGTTCCTACAATTTATCCTATTTTACAGTAACATAATTATCTTAAATACTATAAAGTTTTAGTAGTTAATATAAATCAATTTATAGATTGTGCATGTTATTGGTTTTGTGCTTACTAGTTACTTTTTCTCGTATGATGTCGTGAGAATATTTTATGATGCACTAAAAATGTAAAGATTGAACATCATTTTTGAATCAAAGATGAAAATATTGAAAAGTTATTATTAAAGTCAATAACTTACAAATATAATTCATGAGTTTTGATCAACCACAGTACTTGCTTATGACAAAACCAATAACAGTAAACAAAATGAGACATATAAAGAGACGAAATAAAAAGATAAAAGAAGCTCGTTGATATTTGATATAATCATTTTCATGGAGGTGATCCTACATTATTTTCTATGTATATCTTTTGAAGAAAGCCTTCAAAAATTATCTCCGTCTAGGAGAGACCATTATCTCTTTCAAGTAATACTCTCGCTTTCATGTCCATAAATGAAAAATAAGAAGTTTAATATATATAGCAACTAAATATACATAGATATATTTACTATATACATATAGTATATATATTAATACCTAAAATTATATATATATATATATATATATATATATATATATATATATATATATATATATATATTCGGTTTTGGACCAAAACCCAAAACCGAAACCAAACCGATTTTTTTTAAACCGATCCGAATCTCTTATTCGGTTCGGTTCGATTTTCGGTCCAAAAATCGAATAATGCTCACCCCTATCCAAAAGAACTAAAATTTTTGTGTCAAAAAAATGACTTTATCACCAATCAATCAATTGTTTCCTTAATCAAAACTTCTTAAGCTGTGAGACTTATCTCACTGTATCGATATTACACAGACACGTATTCATGTATCGTATATTATATTTTTTTTGAATTTTGTGATTCATGTATCTTGTCATGATGTTGTTTTCAGATTCTTGTATTGATGACTTTATCGTATTGGATATTTTTGGTTTTCTCGAATATAGAGGATTATGCGACCGATATCGTACAATACTATTGTCTTCAAGAAAATTACTTAATGACTTATGCAACTTAATATTTTTATGTGCTTATGATAACCATATTGACCATGAGACTTACATAAACCTGTAGAGTACCCATTTATGTTGTCATAGACCCGTGTTATGACCCGTACTTAGAATAGAGATTTCTGAAATTTTTCAAAAATGACAATTGGCACTCAAACTGGTATATCATCAGTATACTACTGATATATCGTTCGACTAAAGATGACTCAGTTTTGGGTCTTTAATTGATTCATTCTTTTAACCATGTATTCTTGGTTCTGTTTGAACAATTGACTTGGTGAATCCAAGGGCTTGGATTTAATCTGCGTCTGTGCAATGCAGACAGTATACCATCGATATACCGGCATGTGTGGGGTTTTTTTTAATTTTTTTCTGACTTGCTGTGTTTTTCCGGTGTACCGTCGATATACCAGCTTGAGTGTTTTTAATTCCTGCTTGACTCGCTGAAATTTTCCAATATATTGGTGTGACGTCCCATTTTTGTATTTATCCAATTTTTTGATTCCGTTTATTTTCCTGCATAATTGCCTACTGCTCTAGCATGATTTCATGTGATTACTAATGTCTTTGCTGACTGTTTGTGTCGGTATTCGTGCCCGGAGAACGAGGGTACCCCTATTACATGTCATCTTTTTGTCACGTGCCGGAGCACCCTTTTGTAATGTACTGATACTTTACCATACCCTACTGTCCTGCATCGTATTCGTCCTGCTACTATTCAGATATCGTACCACTACCCTATTGTTTCGGTCATAACCCCATATTATTTCCTATTGTGGCTCGTCGTAGCAGGAATTACAATCCCTCCTAATATATATAAGCTTGGAGAAAGATATATTAATTTTGTACCAAAACCTAATTTTTGTTTTATTATATTTATAATATAAAGCACAGTGGATTTTTGGTCCGACCCATGTGCTTTGGTTCAACGATGATGAAAGGACTAAATTGCCCCTCTCTCTATAAGAGAGGAGGAGGTCCCATGTTGGGTGCGGAGCAACCGGTTGTTCCAACAGCACCCCCGCCTCCAGCTCCTCTTGCACCGCCCCTCCCTCCGTCGCCTCCGCTCCATCCTCGCCCACGCCGGCGTCGCTGGCCTCTTCCGCAACCCCTTCGTCACAAGCAGCATCCTCCACCGCGCCGCCGACGCCGACCCTTCCTTCGCCGCCTCCCTCTTCTCCGCCATGACCAACCCCAACCCCTTCTCCTTCAACACCGCCATCGCCATCTCCGCCGACCCACTCTCCATCTATTCCCAAATGCTCCACCGCCGCGTCCCTCTCGACTCCCACATCTTCTCTTTCTTGCTCAACACCACCGCCGCCGCCGCCGCCACCAGGTCACTCCACGCACACGTCCTCCTCCTCGGATTTCGGCCCGACCCCTTCGTGCAGACCGTCCCGCTCAACGCCTACTCCCGACGCGGCTCCGTCGACCACGCCCTGCGGGTGTTCGACGGAATACCGCACAGGAACGTCGTCTCCTGGACCGTCGCCGTCTTGGGCCTCACCGCCCTCGGACGTCCCGCGACGGCCCTGCGCGCCTTCGCCTCCATGAGGCCCCACGCCGCCCCGAATGCTGCCACCGTGGTCTTTGCCGTGTCCGCCTCCGCCGGGCTCGGGTCCCTGGTGCTGGCCCGGTGCCTGTACGCCTACGTCGAGAAGGCCGGGTTCGGAGGCCGCGTCTCCGTCAGGAACTCCCTGGCGCTGGCTCGATGCCTGCATGCCTACGTCGAGAAGGCCGGGTTCGTGTCTGTGCCATTATGACACGGGTTATCCACTAGTACTAGTATATATGTATGAGCGATTGCACGCTTCATAGTACTTGAAAAACAAACAAACAATAATCTCTTAATTTTATATTATTATTTATATTAAATTTAATAATTAATTTTAATTAGTAAACATAACTAATGTATTATTGGAAAGAAAAATTCATGATGAAGATTAAACTTTTACCATGGAGCAGTTAAAACTTCACTTGCGTTAAACACAAAATAATTTTTTCATGTCTAATATTGTTGATTTTTTAATTATTTAAATTAAAAAATATTATATATATGTTTATATTTTAATTATGTTTTGTTCATATTTGTTTAGATTTTAATTATAATTTGTTCATGTGAATAAAAAAGTGTTTATTGTTTATGCGGAAGAAAATAGAAAAAATTATTTTAAAATTATTATTCTCTGTATTTTTTTATTGATTAATAATAGATTTATAAACGACTTAAATGACTTTGAGGCGTGTTATATTAATAGATGTCTTTGTCTACATATATATATATATATATATATATATATATATATATATATATATATATATATATATATATATATATATATATATATATATATATATGGCGAACAAACCTACGATGAGGAGAATCACCAGCCTTAAGAAAACTCACAAGGTCGACATCTTGATCATCATCGAACCCAAAATCTCATACAAGAGACTCAAATCCATTCAACTGCAGTTAGGCTTTCACTCGGCCATTGCCGGCAGACACGACATATGGATTCTCTGTTCCAAAGTCATTAAAATTGGTGTCATCCAAGATTCCAGTCAAGTCCTGTCTTGTTGATAGAACACCCTTTAATCCCCAAGCGCGCTATCCTCTCCGCGGTCCACGACAGTTGTGACATTGCGGAACACAGACACCTATGGAACGACCTCCTGGACACCAACCACCACAACCGCAACCTCCCATGGCTTTGTATCGGAGACTTCAACGCTATCACTTGCAGAGAAGGGAAAATCGGAGGCCGCCCTCCCCCCCTCTCCGCCATGCAAAACTTCAACAACTTCATCTTTAACTCTCACCTCACCTCCCTTTCGTTCACCGGCAACGCATTCACCTGGTGCAACATGCAGGAAGGCGACCGGCGACAATTATCCCGCCTTGATAGGGCCTTAACGAACGCCCACTGGCTTGATGTGGGGACTAAATCCAAGCTCTCTCACCTTAACGCCACTGAATTCGACCACGCCCCCTGATGGTTGGTATCACTAGCACTTCCAACCATTCCAGAAAGAGCTTTCGCTTCCTGGACTTCTGGAGAGAGCACCCCCAATTCTTAGGGGTCGTCACGGAAGCGTGGAACAACACGGACTCCATAGAACCCCTTAATTGTGTGGCCATAAAGCTCCAGGCTACGAGGAAAGCTCTGACAGTATGGAGCAAGCAAGCTTATGGAGATATCTTTCAAGCCATTCGTGAGGCGGAAGACGACGTTACTCGTGCTGAAGCGAAATACATGGTCGATTGTTCGCCGGATACCAGGAAGACGCTGAATCTTACCAAAGCCATTCTCAAATTCAGGCTGAAGATCGAAACCAATTTTTGGAAGCAGAAAGCGGATCAAATGGGACAGCGAGGGGGACAACAACTCTGGCTTCTTCCACGCCTGCGTCAACGGTCGAAGAAAAAAACTCACTCTCCATCAGATTGTCGCAGACAACGGCACCAGCATCACTGACCAAAAGGGTATCCAAGAAGAGGCCGCGAAGTTCTATTCCAGACTTTTCTCCAAGGAGACGATTCTTAAAGACGACACCTTCCTGAACGAGGTTCCTTTCCTTATCAGCGACACAGACAATTTACGGCTTGAACAGCCTCCTTCGGAGGAAGAAGTGAAAGAAGGAATCTGGACCCTCGACGAGCACAGCGCACCCGGACCAGACAGATTTTTGGGGGTTTTCTTCCGCACGTGCTGGAATATCATCAAGACTGACATCCACAATGCGGCCACCGCCTTCCTCCAGGGAGCAACCTATCCCAGAGCCATCTCGAGCACCAACCTCATCCTCATCCTCATCCCAAAGAAAGATAACCCCGAGACATTCCGAGACTTCTGCCCTATCAGTCTCTGCACCTTTACCAACAAGATAATATCCAAGATTATCGCCTCCCGTATGGTAGGACTTCTCCCTAAGATCATCTTGGAGGAGCAGAGTGGTTTTGTTCGGGGAAGAAATATCCAAGACAACATCATGCTGGCTCAAGAGTTAGTCACATGCATGAAATTTCCAGCAAGAGGGGACAATATTGCTATCAAATTAGACATGGAGAAAGCCTACGACAGACTCGATTGGCAATTTATGATAGGATTCTCCGAAAACTGGACCAACGTGGTGTGGGGATCGATCAGCAACTCGTGGTTCTCCACGGTTATCAACGGCCAAGCAGACGGGTTCTTTAAATCCACTCGCAGGGTCAGGCAAGGGGATCCGCTATCCTCCACCATCTTCATCATTGCGGCGGACGCGTTAAGCAGAAACCTTAATAAGATGGCGACCAACCCCAATTTCTAGCACTACCATACGGCTAGCGGATGTCCGATCATCACCCACCTGGCCTTCGCTGACGATATCCTTATATTCTCACCCGGAGACGCAGGATCGGTGGAAGTCGTCCACAAAATGCTTCAGACCTATGAAAGGTGCTCTGGACAGAAGATCAACCCGGACAAGAGTGTTATCTACACCCACCACAACATCAAGAGAGAGCAAACGACTAGCATATCAACCACCACATCATTCCCCATCAAGCACCCTCCATTCCTCTACCTCGAGTGCCCCTTGGTGTACGAAAAATCCAACACCGAGATCTTCGAGAATCTGACCAATCGCATCAGGAAGAAGCTAGAGGGCTCGCACAATGTCACCCTATCACCTGGAGGCAAGATCATCCTAATCAATCACGTCCTCACCTCCATTCCCATCTACACCCTGGCAGCGTGCTCCCTCCCAAGAAAGTACTATCCTACATCGAGAGCATCTTCAGCAATTTTCTCTGGGGTCACAGCGACGGCCACGAAAAGCACCATTGGGCCAGCTGGGACACCATGACTCGTCCCACCGGAGAGGGGGGTCTGGATTTTACCAAACTTTCCCACATTGTTAACGCTTTCTCGATGAAATTGTGGTGGGCGCTTCGCACCAGCAAGAACTTATGGTCCAGATTCATGAAGGCCAGATACTTCACACTACAAAAATTTGTCAGATTAGCGACATTTCAAAACGTCGCTAACCTCGGTGAAAACGTCGCTAAATTAATTTTAGCGACGTTTAGGGCGACGTTTTGGGAACGACGGAAAAAACGTGTCGCTAAACGAGAAAACGTCGCCAGGGCGACGTTATTTGGCGACGTTATTAACGTCGCTAATTATCGACGTTATTTGCGACGTTTTAACGTTGACGCTAATTAGCGACGTAAAAGGCGACGTTACCGTGTGATCGCCGTTTAGCGACACTATTGCGACGTTTTGGCGACGACGTGCTGACATAAGATTTGGTGCCACGTGTTGCCACGTCAGCATCTAGCGACGCTTTTAGCGACATTTATTAACGTCGCTACTGTTTAGCGACGAATTTTAACGTCGCTAAAAACGTCGCTAAGTTAAAAAAAAAGGTTCCAGAATGCAAATGGAGCTGGAGCCTGAGCCAAAATACAGAATACAAAATACAGAATCCAATCCCTGGGTTCGCCGACCCCCTCGGTGGAACACTCAACACCGGCACGCACAATACATTCCAGAATATACAAAAAATATAAAGAAAAAATACTATCCGCAACGAACAATGTCAATATATAACATCCCCAACAAACCAAATCAATATCCTTAAATACGTACAAACTCAGTATCCTCAACGAAAAAACTGAATATCTCCAAATACGTACAAAGTCAAAATACAAAATACAGAATCCAATCCCTGGGTTCGCCGAAAATACAAAAACAAAGATTGACACACAGTACTAATTCATATGTGTTTTAAGTGTGAGAACGGATGGCTCAGAACACAACCCAAAATTCATTCTAGCATACACTAGTGTGAATCATCTATGTTATGTAGATATGGTGTAGTATACGTTCTTATCGAATCTAGTATCTAGTATCTGAAGAATGTAACAGAATCAAGATGAACTCACATAATGTAATACTAAAATATCATATACTACTATATAAGATATAGTGATAGGTTGTCGTATCATCATTGTCGAGGGATGAGGGTCGGAGGACAGTCAACTTCATCTACGGCTACATAGTTACATGAGCTAGTCGTCGCGAAACGTCGCTATGACGTCGCTAATAGCGACTAATTTAGCGACATTAGTATGAACGTCGCTAAATTCTAATTATATTCCCCCACCAATTTATTTTCCCCCATTTTACTCTCTCACTCTCTCTCCTCCCCCTCCGACGCTCTCACTCTCTCCGGTGCTCTCACAGTACTAATTCATATCTATTTAAGTGTGAGAACGGATGGCTCAGAACACAACCCAAAATTCATTCTAGCATACATTAGTGTGGATCATTATGTTCTGTACATATGGTGTAGTATATGTTCTTATCGTATCTAGTATCTGAAGAATGTAACAGAATCAAGATGAACTCACATAATGTAATACTAAGACATCATCTACTACTATATAAGATATAGTGATAGGTTGTCATATCATCATTGCCGAGGGATGAGGGTCGAAGGACAGTCAACTTTATCTACGGCTACATAGTTCCTGCCTTGCCAGTCGAATGGCTGCAGGGACTATTTCCTGATCACCATGTCGTACCGTAGATTAATTCAAATGGAGCTGGAGCCTGAGCCAAAATACAAAATACAAAATACAGAATCCAATCCCTGGGTTCGCCGACCCCTTCGGTGGAACACTCAACACCAGCACGCACAATACATTCCAGAATATACAAAAAAATATAAAGAAAAATACTATCCGCAACGAACAATGTCAATATATAATATCCTCAACAAACTAAATCAATATCCGTAAATACGTACAAACTCAGTATCCTCAACGAAAAAACTGAATATCCCCAAATACGTACAAAGTTAAAAATATAGTACAGTCCAAAAATGTAAAAACGAAACTACTGATCGCTTGGAGCTGGAGCTGGACCCGGTGCTGGAGCCGGAGCTGGAGGAGCGCCACCAGATGACGCACAAATACCGCTCGAGTGAGCCAAAGGCATGCAGCCACTTCCCTCCCTCCATTCTTCCTCTCCCTCTCTCATGCTATCAACGTCACAACTTTTCTAGTGCTGCTCCCTCTAATGAAGATGAACGCAAACATCAAAGACCACCCTCTCCTTTCTCACTCTTCACAGTTCTCACAACATGAAGAATCAGTATTTTCTAGTTCTCTTCCATCCATCCATTCTTCCGTTCTGATCAAGCCTCTTTCTTCTCCTCTCCTCCACCATGGCTCTGGACCCATCTGCTCCTTCCTACTTCCCTTCTTCTTATTTGACTCTCTCAGCCACATATAATATCCAGATCAAGTATAGAGTCGGGGGAGAAGAAGTGGACAGGAAGAGGAGGGGGAAGCAGGACAGCCGGCGACATGACCTGGAGGAAGTACAAAGGTTTTTTTCAACATCCGTAGGAGAACTATAAGGATATATCTTTTCACAACATGTCACCTTGTCAAAGACCCTTAATGTGACAACCATGTTACCACGGTGTCGGAAGACTAACATGTCATAATTTTTTAAGCCATGTGTTTTGACATAATCCTTCCAACTCTTTCCTCCTATATAGTAATCTTGCATTTCTTTATGAAGTTCAAGACGGCATATTTTTCCATTACGAGTCACTATATGCCGTCTTGGACTTCATAAAGAAATGCAAGATTACTACATAGGAGGAAAGAGTTGGGAGGATTATGTCAATGCACACGGCTTAGAAAATTATGACATGTTAGTCTTCCGACACCGCGGTAACATGATATTCATATTAAGGGTCTTTGACAAGGTGACATGTTGTGAAAAGATATATCCTTATAGTTCTCCTACGGATATTGAAGAAAACCTTTGTACTTCCTCCAGGTCATGCCGCCGGCTGTGCTGCTTCCCCCTCCTCTTCCTGTCCACTTCTTCTCCCCCGACTCTACACTTGAGCTGGATATCATATGTGGCTGAGAGAGTCAAATAAGAAGAAGGAAAGTAGGAAGGAGCAGATGGGTCCAGAGTCATGGTGGAGGAGAGGAGAAGGAAAAGGCTTGATCAGAACGGAGGAATGGATGGATGAAAGAGAACTAGAAAGCACTGATCCTTCCTGTTGTGAGAACTGTGAAGAGTGAGAAAGGAGAAGGGGTCTTTGATTTTTGTGTTCGTCATCATTAGAGGGAGCAGCACTGGAAAAGTTGTGACGTTGATAGCATGAGAGAGGGAGAGGGGGAATGGAGGGAGGGAAGTGGATGCATGCCTTTGGCTCACTTGAGCGGTATTTGTGCGTCAGATAAAATACAAAAAATTGATTTTTCTCCAAGTGTGAGAACGGATGGCTCCGAACACAACCCAAAATTCATTCTAGCGTACATTAGTGTGAATCATCTATGTTATGTACATATGGTGTAGTATATGTTTTTATCGAATCTAGTATCTGAAGGATATAACAGAATCAAGATGAACTCACATAATGTAATACTAAAACATCATCTACTACTATATAAGATATAGTGATAGGTTGTCGTATCATTATTGCCGAGGGATGAGGGTCGAAGGACGGTCAACTTTATCTACGGCTACATAGTTTCTACCTCGCCAGTCGAATGGCTGCAGGGACTATGTCCTGATCACCATGTCGTACCGTAGATTTATGCAAATGGAGCTGGAGCCGGAGCCAAAATACAGAATCCAAAATACAAAATACAGAATCTAATCCCTGGGTTCGCCGAAAATACAAAAACAAAGATTGACACACAGTACTAATTCATATGTGTTTTAAGTGTGAGAACGGATGGCTCAGAACACAATCCAAAATTTATTCTAGCATACATTAGTGTGAATCATCTATGTTCTGTACATATGATGCAGTATACGTTCTTATCGAATCTAGTATCTAGTATCTGAAGAATGTAACAGAATCAAGATGAACTCACATAATGTAATACTAAAATATCATCTACTACTATATAAGATATAGTTCGTATCATCATTACCGAGGGATGAGGGTTGGAGGACAGTAAACTTCATCTACGGCTACATAGTTACATGAGCTAGTCGTCACGAAACGTCGCTACGACGTCGCTAATAGCGACTAATTTAGCGACGTTAGTATGAACGTCGCTAAATTCTAATAATATTCCCCCACAAATTCATTTCCCCTATTTTACTCTCTCACTCTCTCTCATCCCCCTCCGGCGCTCTCACTTTCTCCGGCGCTCTCACAGTACTAATTCATATCTATGAGAACGGATGGCTCAGAACACAACCCAAAATTCATTCTAGCATACATTAGTGTAGATCATTATGTTTATACATATGGTGTAGTATATGTTCTTATCGTATCTAGTATCTGAAGAATGTATCAGAATCAAGATGAACTCACATAATGTAATACTAAGACATCATCTACTACTATATAAGATATAGTGATAGGTTGTCATATCATCATTGCCGAGGGATGAGGGTCGAAGGACAGTCAACTTTATCTACGACTACATAGTTTCTGCCTCGCCAGTCGAATGGCTGCAGGGACTATGTCCTGATCACCATGTCGTACCGTAGATTATTGCAAATGGAGCTGGAGCTGGAGCTGGAGCTGGAGCCAAAATACAGAATCCAAAATACAAAATACAGAATACAAAATCCAATCCCTGGGTTCGCCGAAAATACAAAAACAAAGATTGACACACAGTTCTAATTCATATGTGTTTTAAGTGTGAGAACGGATGGCTCAGAACACAACCCAAAATTCATTCTAGCATACATTAGTGTGAATCATCTATGTTCTGTACATATGGTGTAGTATACGTTCTTATCGAATCTAGTATCTAGTATCTGAAGAATGTAACAGAATCAAGATGAACTCACATAATGTAATACTAAAATATCATCTACTACTATATAAGATATAGTGATAGGTTGTCGTATCATCATTGTCGAGGGATGAGGGTCGGAGGACAGTCAACTTCATCTACGGCTACATAGTTTTTGCCTCGCCAGTCGAATGGCTGCAGGGACTATGTCATGATCACCATATCGTAGTCTAATACAATCCAGAGATTGACACAGTACTAATTCATATATGTAGTCCAATACAAATATTCTAATACAAAAACAACCCAATACAAATAGTCCAATACAAATAAGTACTAATAGCTAATGAGAACCACGCAGCTCACGCAAACGCTCAGTGATATGATCACGCAACCACCTCGAATAAGTGGGATCGACGGCGGCAGGAGAGATGTAGTCCCTTGCAAGTGCTGCATGAATAGAACTCCCGATCTCACTAGCTACCGGTGCTGATGAATAGAACTCCCGGTCTCACTAGCTACCAGTGCCACTTCCTCCTTAACAGTAGGAGGAGCCACCTCAGCATTTACTGTTTTCCTCAAACGACGTACCGCTCCTCGGGTCATGGGTGCCATCTGGTAAGATCGATATTCACAAATAATATAATTGTAACATAAGCAATCTAACTAAAGGAACCATCATTTAATTTGAGTACATTTTCGAAAGCAGATAAAGTACAAAAAATTTGATTTTTCGCCAAGTGTGAGAACGGATGGCTCAGAACACAACCTAAAATTTATTCTAGCATACATTAGTGTGAATCATCTATGTTCTGTACATATGGTGTAGTATATGTTCTTATCGTATCTAGTATCTGAAGAATGTAACAGAATCAAGATGAACTCACATAATGTAATACTAAGACATCATCTACTACTATATAAGATATAGTGATAGGTTGTCATATCATCATTGCCGAGGGATGAGGATCGGAGGACAGTCAACTTTATCTACGGCTACATAGTTTTTGCCTCGCCAGTCGAATGGCTGTAGGGACTATGTCCTGATCACCATATCGTACCATAGTTTCTGCCTCGCCAGTCGAATGGCTGCAGGGACTATATGTCCTGATCACCATGTTACCAATTAACTAACCAACAAAACTACTTGTTACAAATATCGGCACTATCGGTGCGTTCGAATCGGAGTATCACATTTTTCGGTGTCGGAAAACAAATAATTATTACTAAATTATCAGATTTTTCGGCACTATCGGTGCCCCTGATCAAGCCCTCCCCCCACTACACCACCCCTAACCCGAACCCTAACCCCCTCCCCCCTTGCTCCCATCCCCCAGCCGCCCCCATCCCCCTGCTCCCCTCCCCCAGCCGCCCACACATACCCACCCCTAACTCGAACCCTACCCTTAGCTCCCCTCCACCAACCGCCCTCGTCTCCCCTGCCCCACCCCCCACAGCCACCCCCCACTCACCTCCGAACCACCCGCATCCCCCCTGCCCCTCCCCCGATCCACGCGCACCCCCAACCACCAACTATAGTGCCCCATCCCTATATAGTGCCCCGTACTTGTCCATGGGGTGCGCGAGAAAGGAACACTGTCGCTGTCGATTCGGTCAGGACCGATAGGTCGAGATCGACCGAGTCGATCGAACGAGAACGGTTGAATTAAGATCCATTCCTCATTATGGAATGTCTTCTTCGGAACCAAGTCCCATATTCAGCGGGTTGCGCCTCGAGGATTGACTCTACGGCTGAGTCGGGAGAGACCTCCCGTTGATCTGCTTTTCACGCTGCTTACGTTGGTTTTGGCTTTGTTTTCTGAATGCGCTTTCGTGAATATTTTCGATGGTTTTCATGGCTTGTATTTTGAACTCGCATTTCCTATCGAACTCCTTGAATAATGTAGTGTTCTAATCGGTTGCTTGTGCGATTTCAGGTAATCGCGTAGGCGACGTCTAGCGCGGCCAATAAGTCCTCTCGCCGAAGTAAACTCAAGATGAGTGGCTGACCCTTCTCTTCTCGACCCCTTCTTAAGCAAAATCAATAGTGTTGTTGCGGATGAAAGAATGAATACAAGGGCACGGACACGGTGAAATGATCAAGTTTCAAAGAGAATGTAGGCTAGACCTTAATAACTAAATATTGTCTGAACTCGGTCATTGGACAACTTGTCGACAAGGTAAAGTTTTCCCGTAACGGCAACCCAAGGCCATGGGACCATTTCGGCCAAGAAAGGAAACACGGTGTATAGCTGTGCTGGATGATAGCACGGGTTAAGCGGGGACTTGCAGCGGAGCTCGCTACTTGCGCTGCAAGGGCCCCGGCTAACAAAAGCTATAGAGTCCAGGATGGCTTGTTATGCCAGTGACCAATCACACGTAATATTGCACTTGGTATAAAAATAATAACAATTGACAGGAAAGAACATGGTAAGTTTTATAAGACGCGACACGGTCCGCCGTGGTAAGTTCCGACGTAAATTACATTATGCTTGTCATTTCTCGCTTGAAATTTATTAGGATGGTTAGAAACATTCATGAACTAAGTCATATAAACTCATTCAACCAAATGAGAGCTTGGAACTTAACTTGTCACGTACCAGTACAAAGTGTAATGTACTGATCCTCGCTCTCCACGCAGGTACCCTGAACCACGAAGGGCGTGCCACCTAAAATCTCAAGACGACGTGGACACTTTTGAAGCCTCGTCCGTGTAAAGGCATGTTTCTGAATTCCTTTTGAAGACTCCGCATTCAGTACAAAAGAAGACCAATGGCGGCTCGGCTTCCCTCGATCGCAGGTAGAAATGTGTAATGGTTTTTGCTTGTAAAAAGGGATGTAATGTATGGAACGACTATCTCATCGGCGTTCATTTTGTAAGTCGAGTCATATTGTAGCCCGCGCGGCAATGAATGTAATGAAGTCAATGTAAATAAAGTTTTATCAATGAAAAAGTCTACTTCTATTTCAAATGTGTCATTCAATTTCTCTGCGTACTCTAACTTGATGTTGTGTTTCGGATAACCTTATGACTATGCCTTGTGCGATCGCAACTTAGGTTCATACGGCATCACGCCTGGGAGACGACTATCGATTCTACGGAATCGGGGTGTGACATAATGGTATCAGAGCACGGCTTACATCCTTTGACTTCGCATCGATGAGATAAGTTGTTCCATACAATGAGTCCGTAATATTTTGTGACTGATGCGTTTGCCTTCGTATCGCAGAAGTGACGGAACCCACGGCCGAGCAAGAGCAGAGCGCTTCTAGCGGCTCTAGTAGTTTGCATCGTTCGCGGGACGGACCTTTTAATGATACCATCGAAAGGATGCTGCGCATGATGGAGGTGCAGCAGAACCAGTCCGAGAACCGACATCAACAGACGGAGGAACGACAAGCCCAGTTCGAAGCTCGTTTCGACGACATGCCAAACTTCAACAAAAGTAGTTGGATACCCTGCAGCAGATCGTCCAGACAATGATGGCCAACATAAATTCTGTGACTGCGCCTACCGTCACCGTACCTGCTGCCACCGTGCCGACGATCCAACCCATTGAAGTTGACACGACGGAGCTCGAGCATCAACCAGCGGCACCGAAAAAGTACAACTTTGAAGTGTCAGAATTCAAGAAGGCGTGCCGCACTTCCTTCAGCGGTACCGAGGGTCCTTCCATGGCAATCGACTGGTTGGAAGAGCTGGAAGATCACTTCGAGTCTCTCGGTATTGAAGAATCAAAGCAAGTCGCCTGCGCACAACTTCAACTACGGTTGAACGCACACGACTGGTGGGCCATGCGCAAGCGAGCGATCTGACCGGACAATACCACCGTGCCGATCTCTTGGGCCACGTTCCGCAAAGCTTTTGAAGTCCAGTACCTTCCATCAGTCGTTCTTCAAGCGAAGGAAAATGAATTTATGCAGTTGAAGCAAGGGAGCAGGACAGTGGAACAGTACGTCGCAGAATTCAATAAGTTGTCTAAGTTTGCTGGTCAGTTTCTGCCTACTGAAGAGTGTCGTGTGCGACGGTTCGAAATGGGTCTGCGACACTCTATCGGTGCGCATATCGGGGTCCCGGAGTACAAGACCGTAGGCGAGGCTCTGAATCACGCACTTCGCCTTAAGAACCTGCATCCTTCCGGTGCTGACGACGTTGTGTGCCACTCCAATCACAAACGTCCTAGCTATACGGGAGGCAACAATTACGCGTCAAAGAGTCCAAACAACGACGGCTATAGAGGGCAGAACACACTACCTCGATGCACCAAGTGTAACAATCTCGGACACGATGCCAACCACTGCTTCACCGGGGGAGCATGTTTCGTTTGTGGAGAAAGGGGCCACCGAGCTCGAGACTGCATGGGTCGAAGACCAAATCGTTCCAACGCACCACCACAACAACACCGCCAAGAGAATCGAGGGCAGGCGCCCCGACCTCCTCCGCCCACTCAACCTGCACTGTAAAATGGCCAAGATCGTCGCCCCAACACTCAGGGCCGCGTCTACGCCATGACTCGAGACGAAGCGCTGGCATCAGATACAGTAGTGTCAGGTATACTAAAATTCAATAATGTGCCTGCTCGTGTGTTATTTGATTCAGGCGCTTCGTATAGTTTTATATCGATGGACTTTGCCGTCGAGCACAAATTTTCTGTAATATCGTTAGATCTTGACCTTAGCGTAAGCACACCTTCGGGCACACCAATTCTCACAAACTTAGCTTGCGCCGGCAGGATTATCTGTATCGGCGGTCAAAAGATCGGTCTGGATGTGATAGTTCTGGACATGAAGGACTTTGACATCATTCTGGGAATGGATTGGCTCGGGCCATGCAACGCAACCATAGACTGTGCTAAAAAGAAGGTCACATTCCGCATACCTGGAGTGCCTGAATTCTGCTACTCGTGTGGTGAGGCATCGCCGACCTGCATGGTGATCTCCGTAATATCGGCTCGACGGATGCTGCATTCCGGGTGCGAAGGCTATCTAGCTTCCGTTCGAGACATACGACAGGATGGTGCAAACGCGGGTCAGACCAACGTTGTGGCAGAATTCCCAGACGTATTTCTGGACGAGCTACCTGGCATGCCGCCCGATTGAGAAATAGAGTTCACCATCGACACATTCCCCGACACCCGTCCGATCTCGAAGGCTCCGTACAGAATGGCTCCTGCAGAATTGAAGGAATTGAAGGCACAACTTCAGGAATTACTTGATAGAGGGTTTATCCGTCCGAGTGTCTCGCCGTGGGGTGCGCCCGTGCTATTCATGAAGAAGAAGGATGGATCGATGCGGCTCTGCATCGACTATCGGGAATTGAACAAAGCCACCGTCCGAAACAAATACCCCCTGTCCCGTATCGACGACTTGTTCGATCAGCTCCAAGGTGCAACGGTGTTTTCGAAGATTGATCTGCGATCGGGTTATCACCAACTCAAAGTCAAGCCAGATGACGTGCCAAAGTCTGCCTTCCGTACTCGTTATGGCCACTACGAGTTCTTGGTAATGTCGTTCGATCTGACAAACGCCCCTGTCGTCTTCATGGATCTAATGAATCGGGTGTTCCGTCCGTTCGTTGACAAGTTCGTAGTAGTCTTCATCGACGACATCCTCGTCTACTCGAAGGATCGAGCGCAACATACAGAGCATCTGCGGACGGTACTCCAAACCCTTCGAGAGAATCAGTTGTACGCGAAGATGAGCAAGTACGAGTTCTGGCTGAATAGCGTCTCATTCCTTGGGCACATCATCTCCGCCGCGGGCATCGCAGTCGATTCGAAGAAAGTCGAGGCAGTTGCTGATTGGAAACGGCCCGCATCAGTTAGCGAAATTCGAAGCTTCCTAGGCTTGGCGGGATACTACCGACGCTTCGTGAAGGACTTCGCGAAGATCGCATCGCCGTTGACTCGCCTCACCCAGAAAGGAGTCGCATTCAAGTGGTCAGACAACTGTGAAGCTTCCTTCCAGGAGCTCAAACAATGGCTCGTTTCGGCCCCGATACTTGCTCTTCCTAAAAGGACGGAGGGATTTCAAATTTTCAGTGATGCTTCTGGCCAGGGCTTGGGGTGTGTGCTCATGCAGCGGGATAAGGTGATATCTTTTGCTTCCCGACAGTTGAAGCCGCACGAGAAGAACTACCACCAAGCACGACCTAGAACTAGCGACGATTGTGTTTGCGTTGAAGCTGTGGCGTCACTATCTCTATGGCGTGGCGTGCATGATTTATACGGACCACAAAAGCCTCAAGTATCTCTTCACCCAGAAAGAATTGAATTTGCGGCAGAGGCGATGGCTCGAGCTGATCAAAGACTATGACTTATCAATCGACTATACGCCGGGCAAAGGAAATGTGGTAGCAGACGCGCTGAGCCGGAAGTACTTAGCTTCGTTATGCATCAACGAACGACTGCTGCGTGACTTGGAAGGAATGGGCATCGAACTCCGAGTTCGTTTTAGAGACGTAAAACTAGCGCAATTGCGGGTGGAACCGGGCCTACTGGAGAGGATCAAGTCTGCACAGAAGGACGACCCATACCTGAAGAAGATGCGAAAGCTGATATCGACAGGGAAAGCGTCCGACTTTGTAGAGGACGAGTCGGGAGTGTTGCGCGTGAAGGGACGGCTATGCGTACCGGACGACGTAGAACTTAGAAAGGAGATAATGATGGAGGCGCACTATGCAAAATATTTCTTGCATCCTGGCAGCACCAAGATGTATAAGTGTAAAACTCCTAAATTTCTACTATATTTTTTATATATATTAAATTTGGTACTGATTTAAAATTTTTGTATTGTACGTCGCATAGTCGTATTGTACGTCGTGCACAAAATTTTATTTTTCGTAGTTGCTTGACGAGTGCGAATATGTGCGAGCGTACATATTTTGAGAAAAATATTTTTTTTATAGTTTCAAAATAATATATGTAATATTTAATTTAGCTATCAAAATTTCCTAAATTTATGATTTTATGGAATAAATAATATTATTCATGCATACATATATTTCATAAATATTTGCTAGTTTAATTTAAATAAAAATATAATTTTCGAGATTTATTATTCAAAAAGATATTTTAAAATATTTATTATTTTCGAAATTATTATTATTGGTATTTTGAAAAATATATTTGGAAGTTATGGTGGCCATTTAAATCTTGATTTGATTTTTGGATTTATTTAAATAGTTAAATATTCAAAATTTATTTATCCCATTTGATTTTGAGATAAAAATTTAAATAGATTTAAATTGGATTTAATTGATTTGATTTTAAACTAAGAGAATTTGATTTGATTTGATTTAAATTAGATTTGGATTTGGATTTGGATTTGATTGCTTTTAAATTAAATTAGGAAATATCTAAATTGGGTTTAAAGGAATCCTAATTCTTATCTAATTGGGAATTCCCACATCCTATAAATAGGCAGGTACTCCTCCATATTATTTTCACCACAAATCATCTTTCAAACCATCATTGTCAAAATTTCTCTCTTTTTTCGTCATAAATTCAGCCTCAATTTTCAAAGGTTGTAGCAACTTCGAATGACCATAACTCCCAACTCCGGACTCCTTTTGACCTCCAGTTTTTTTTGTTGGAATCGTATTGAGGTATATTTTCTGAATGTAAATTTTATTTTCATAAATTTGGAACTTAATTTTCTAGAAAATTTGTGGAGTGTCAGTGGTCCGAAATCTGACACGTTTTAGTGTTTTTGAGATTCTAGGAGAACCAGGAATCAGAATCACGATCCGTTTGAAGTTTGGAATACTGAAAGAAAAATACATATCATATATTTTTCCCAAAAAATTTCCAAAATATTTTATTTTTGGTTTTTATTTTAGAAGTTTGTCACATCGTCTGAGTTATCTTGTGTAGTCCTGTGACTATTCTGTACCCAACGGGATTGTCGATTTCACCAGCAAGGACCTCAGGCAAGATACCTTGCCATTTGTTATTTAATTATTTTAGCTCATATTTCATACATTATTATTTTGTATACAAAATAAACTGTGATACATGGCATAACCTGTTAGAACTTACTGTTCATTTATATTTCCTGCTATGTATTATTTTTCTTATATTAAACCTAGATTTAAGGGACCACCTTGTGTGTTGCATTCATTGGCCTTGACACGTTGTACCACGAAGTTGTATGTCGCATGTAGAACACGGAAGTACGTGATTGGCTGGCCACCAGTACGTACAAGCCGTGCGATAGGAATAACCGCTAATAGAGATTGCATGCTAGTTTGACTTAGCGGTTATAGTGGTTTGTGTTGTGGATACAACACAGTAGGCATTGGGCGGGGAGGACAATTCCTTAGCGTATGGGCTTCGATGCACTTCCCTTGTGACCCGGACTCTCTGCTGGAGATACGGGATTGATGACCCATGATTACTGACGGCCACTGACGATTCTGCGGAACGTCATGCTCTTACTGATGGGGCCTCTGGTGTCCAAGAGGGGACCATGCCGATCCTATTCAGCCAGGGCCCATGCGTAGGAAGGATGTTTCTTAACTACATATCACTTAGACCGGTTAGACACCTTTATCCATTAGGTACGAGTACTTTTGGTTTGGATACTTGTATCTGACCGTGGCTTGGAACAATAACTTGTTGCGGATTAGTTCGTCACATCTTGTCCTTGTTTGGTTGTAGGTGTGACTTACTACTTCGATGAGAAGGTATTGAACCTTGTTGGGGTCCGGATACCATATTGGATTCATAGCATGGAAAGATACGTCGCCGTGAATTAGTTTACCATCTCCTGTCCTTGTTTGGTTGGGGGGATGGTACGCTTGTTCAGTAGGTGCGTATTGGAACATGTTATAATTCGATTTACTTATTTATTTGAGCAATATTTATTCAGTTTATATGGCATGATATTATGTGTCTTGTTACGTCCCTCTGAGGACCTGGTTATCTCTCCAGGTGTGTGCTATTGTTTTTCGCAGGTGCTTTAGCTCTAGCCGTGTTCATTGCTATTTCTCGAGGATGATTGCACTTGGATCGTCTTCGCTTCGCTCGCCAAATTTATATCTTTTCTTATATATTTTTTCTTTACTTGTTGGTAGTGGATTTGTCTCCGCACAACATATTGTATCAAGACAATTCATTATCTTTATATGATGTCTTTTATTCATTTATTTTGCGTGGATGAGATTAGTTATGGTTCTACTGTATTTTACAACTTATGTATTTATACGAGGCTTCCATATATTGGAGTATACTTCGTATGAATACAGCTGGCATGTCTACATTCCTAGTCCTACGTATTTTGGGTCTGGGGCGTTACATATTTTTGTGGTGGCCCATGCAGGTCGAGTTTGTCACTTCGGTTACGTAATTGTACCGATGTGAGCTTGCAACATAGGATTAGAATCTAGGAATCTCATCCATACAGCTTGACCTCTTCCTTTGGCTTCAAATTCCGAACTCTCGTTCGACTTCCTTAAATTGCATCTTGCTTGATTCCTTTCTACCGTTGATTCTTATTTTCGTGCTTAGTGTCAACTAGAAAGATGACTACACTAGTATATGCTCATAGGTCAAATACATGGCTAGAATGGTTATATTGGCAATTGGAATACATTCAAGACTCTAATTGAGTTAAAAATATTTTTTGTGTGATTTAATGATTTGTAATTTATAAAGTAGGATACTACCAAGGAAAGTTTTAACCTTGAGATTTCTAAATAATAAACACCAGAGGATTTATAGAATTTCATACTTGGTTTAAGAAATTGATTGATTTTCAAAGATTTGATATTTATGGTTTATTAGATTATAGTTATACATCTTTGCACAAGTATAAAATTGATTTGCTTTTCGAGTTGTGATAATTATGAGTTTGGGTGATAGATATACATCTTTGAAGAAATATAAAATTTATTTGATTTTCGAGTTTTAATGTTCATGATTTATTATATTATAGTTATGCACCTTGAACAGTTATAGATTTGGTTTGAAAATGATCTTAGCTTTTAAAAATGGTCGTAGGAATTATTTAAATTGAGTTGTACAACTTACGATTTTCGTGTTTAGTAAATTTTAAATTTTAAGTGGAAGTAACGACGGTGAATTTTGGTTTAAAATATTTGAAAGTTATGAAAACAATTTTTGAGAATTTTTTTTATTTTAAATTGTGTCCTATGATTGAGGATTTACAAATCTATTTAAATTTTTGGTAAAAAAAAAGGTTTTGACTGATAAGATTATTTAAAAATTTAGTTTAATAAAGGATTGTTAATATTAAAATTTTTGGGAGAATTTCGAAGGATGTGATGGAAAGTTATTTTGATTGATTAAAGGAAGTACCATTTAAAAGTTGTGATTTTGTTGGAATAACTTAGCATGAATGGAAGTTAAAATTGATGAGAGCATTGAGCTTAATTTTTGAGATTGCTTTTAATATGCTAAGAGTTTTATTATGAGTTATTTAAAATTTTAGAGTGTTAAATTTTTGATTGATTGTGAAATTTTTATGGATTCGTAAATTATGAACTCTTGAGTTAAATAGTTGAATTTAAACGTTAATTTTGGAAAAGGTTAGTAGTAATGAGATAAAATTTTGCTTTGAGATTTATGAGAGTGATTTAAAAAAAAATTATGATGAAGTTGAACGGCTTGTAGTGAATACAAATTTTGGTGGTTTATTTTTGAAAGTTTATTTCTGAAATTTTTGGAGGAAACTTGAGTTAAAATATTAATGATAGGCCACAAAGGTAGCCCTAATGAGTTAGAAGTATTCCACACTAATTGCCATGTCACTCATGACCATGATAGTAGTATATACACAAGTGTTGTTAGTCATCTACCCAGTTATGTGACTGTATTTTCACCTCGACTTACTCGACCTTCCTTCAATTCTAGATCTTTTAATTGCGACCTTCTAACCCATTTGTAATTTGAATAATGAGTTAATGGTTCCTTAATTGTATTCATCTAGGAGACTATCTTCTCTCCGGAATTGTGTTTCTAGATTATTTTTAATAGATTCTTTAATTAAATTTATTTCATGCTTTAACTTGATTTTCTTTATTTTGTGCATTAATTATCACCTCGTGAACTCCTACTTTCTATTTTTGATCTTCTGGCGTTCCCTACCGTGACTTGTATATTTGGAGTACAACACTACACTTTTTCTTTCAACAAATTTCATATATAAGACCTAGACAAGCCCACCTTCCTGTAGACATATCATGTCCCACCAAAACCCATCTCCTTGTACTCTATTTCTTGATATGACCTTATGGTCAAAATAGCTAAACTATAACCTTTACCATGATACCGATATATTTTTGACCACTGATAGGGATTCCATCTCGACTTAATTCTTTCGACCCGATATGTGATTTTTGTTCTATTAAATTTCTTAATGCTTAGCGTTGTACTTTATCTTGGTTGTTTGACCCATGGCCCCATCACACTACTAGCTTAACTCTTGTAAGTTGGGTAGAATACCTCACGGCCCAACAAAGCCTTTGTCCTTGTGACCCATGTGGATAAATTTGCTTAGCCTATAAGTTCAGAGGACCCTAACTTAGCTAGTCAACCAAGACAACTGTATAGGCCCGAACTTCGGGCGAGCCTTGATCTTAAAAGGTCTGGGACTATTTAAAATTTCCTTCATCAGTACCTCCCTTGCTCATATTTTGACTATCTCGCGCTGCTAATGTAGCTTCAATTTTGCAAGCTTATTTCGTTATCAAGCTTGATCATGACATATTTTATTGGGTGCACCCACTAACATATTGTCTAATCAGAATCGGTGCATAATGGTCTGATCAACCGAGTGCACTTTGGTTCGCTTTTATCTATCGTTCTACGTGGATGGGGACATAGCTAAACTTGTCCTCTAGAGTACCATCCGCGACTGCCTTGACAACTCCTTTTGAATTATTCGGTCGCCTTTGAACCACGTATTCGTATTCGATAACGCCTCCTTCGAACTCTATATTGCGTTCGCCTTCACCTATTTTAGAAGGACGAAAGCGTCGTACTAAAACTCCTCTAACTGTCCTATCACCATGACCATTACCACCCAATGTAACCATATCTTTGTCTTGAACTACTCGACCTTTCCCTCGACACTAAATTTACAATCTTGACTTTCTAATCACTTGAATTTAAGAGTTATTACAATCGTCTCTTAATCATACCCTCAACCTAGACTACGACCATATAAACTTCCTTAAACCCTCCTATCTACCGTTGTGCCTTCTCACCCCCTCCTAATTCTTAATTTCGAGGACGAAATTCTTTTAAGTTGGATAGGATGTAAAATCCCTAAATTTCTACTATATTTTTATATATATTAAATTTGGTACTGATTTAAAATTTTTGTATTGTACGTCGCATAGTCGTATTGTACGTCGTGCACGAAATTTTATTTTTCGTAGTTGCTCGACGAATGCGAATATGTGCGAGCGTACATATTTTGAGAAAAACATTTTTTTTATAGTTTTAAAATAATATATGTAATATTTAATTTAGCTATCAAAATTTTCTAAATTTATGATTTTATTTATGAAAGGCCTTTTATTTGGAATAAATGATATTATTCATGCATACATATATTTCATAAATATTTGCTAGTTTAATTTAAATAAAAATATAATTTTCGAGATTTATTATTCAAAAAGATACTTTAAAATATTATTATTTTCGAAATTATTATTAATGGTATTTTGAAAAATATATTTGGAAGTTATGGTGGCCATTTAAATCTTGATTTGATTTTTGGATTTATTTAAATAGTTAAATATTCGAAATTTATTTATCCCATTTGATTTTGAGCTAAAAATTTAAATAGATTTAAATTGGATTTAATTGATTTGATTTTAAACTAAGAGAATTTGATTTGATTTGATTTAAATTAGATTTGGATTTGGATTTGGATTTGATTGCTTTTAAATTAAATTAGGAAATATCTAAATTGGGTTTAAAGGAATCCTAATTCTTATCTAATTGGGAATTCCCACATCCTATAAATAGGCAGGTACTCCTCCATATTATTTTCACCACAAATCATCTTTCAAACCATCCTTGTCAAAATTTCTTTCTTTTTTGGTCATAAATTCAGCCTCAATTTTCAAAGGTTATAGCAACTTCGAATGACCATAACTCCCAACTCTGGACTCCTTTTGACCTCCAATTTTTTTGTTGGAATCGTATTGAGGTATATTTTCTGAATGTAAATTTTATTTTCATAAATTTGGAACTTAATTTTCTGGAAAATTTGTGGAGTGTCAGTGGTCCGAAATCTGACACGTTTTAGTGGTTTTGAGATTCTGGGAGAACCAGGAATCAGAATCACGATCCGTTTGAAGTTTCGGAATACTGACAGAAAAATACATATCATATATTTTTTCCAAAAATTTCCAAAATATTTTATTTTTGGTTTTTATTTTAGAAGTTTGTCACATCGTCTGAGTTATCTTGTGCAGCCCTGTAACTATTCTGTACCCAACGGGATTGTCGGTTTCACCAGCAAGGACCTCAGGCAAGACACCTTGCCATTTGCTGTTTAATTATTTTAGCTCATACTTTATGCATTATTTTTTTATGCAAAATAAACTGTGATACATGGCATAACCTGTTAGAACTTACTGTTCATTTATATTTCCTGCTATGTATTATTTTTCTCACATTAAACCTAGATTTAAAGGACCACCTTGTGTGTTGCATTCATTGGCCTTGACACGTTGTACCACGAAGTTGTGTGTCGTATGTAGAACACGGAAGTACGTGATTGGCTGGCCACCAGTACGTACAAGCCGTGCGATAGGAATAACCGCTAATAGAGATTGCATGCTAGTTTGACTTAGCGGTTATAGTGGTTTGTGTTGTGGATACAACACAGTAGGCATTGGGTGGGGAGGACAATTCTTTAGCGTATGGGCTTCGATGCACTTCCCTTGTGACCCGGACTCTCTGCTGGAGATACGGGATTGATAACCCATGATTACTGACGGCCACTGACGATTCTGCGGAACGTCATGCTCTTACTGATGGGGCCTCTGGTGCCCAAGGGGGGACCATGCCGATCCTATTCAGCTAGGGCCCATGCGTAGGAAGGATTGTTCTTAACTACATATCACTTAGACCGGTTAGGCACCTTTATCCGTTAGGTACGAGTACTTTTGGTTTGGGTACTTGTATCTGACCGTGACTTAGAACAATAACTTGTTGCAGATTAGTTCGTCACATCTTATCCTTGTTTGGTTGTAGGTGTGACTTACTACTTCGATGAGAAGGTATTGAACCTTGTTGGGGTCCGGATACCATATTGGATTCATAGCATGGAAAGATACGTCGCCGTGAATTAGTTTACCATCTTCTGTCCTTGTTTGGTTGGGGGGATGGTACGCTTGTTCAGTAGGTACGTATTGGAATATGTTATAATTCGATTTACTTATTTATTTGAGCAATATTTATTCAGTTTATATGGCATGATATTATGTGTCTTGTTACGTCCTTCTGAGGACCTGGTTATCTCTCCAGGTGTGTGCTATTGTTTTTCGCAGGTGCTTTAGCTCTAGCCGTGTTCATTGCTATTTCTCGAGGATGATTGCACTTGGATCGTCTTCGCTTCGCTCGCCAAATTTATATCTTTTCTTAGGTATTTTTTCTTTACTTGTTGGTAGTGGATTTGTCTCCGCCCAACATATTGTATCAAGACAATTCATTATCTTTATATGATGTCTTTTATTCATTTATTTTGCGTGGATGAGATTAGTTATGGTTCTACTGTATTTTACAGCTTATGTATTTATACGAGGCTTCCATATATTGGAGTATACTTCGTATGAATACAGCTGGCATGTCTACGTTCCTAGTCCTACGTATTTTGGGACTGGGGCATTACAATAAGGACCTCCGCATTGTCTTTTGGTGGCACGACATGAAGAGGGACATAGCGCTCTTTGTGTCAAAATGTATGGCCTGTCAGCAAGTCAAAGCCGAGCACCAGCGACCGGGCGGGGAGATGTAAAACCTCGCCATTCCAGAGTGGAAGTGGGATCACATCACTATGGACTTCGTTGTTGGCTTGCCGAGGACGCCACGGGGAAACGACGCCGTCTTGGTCATCGTCGATCGACTAACCAAGTCAGCGCACTTTATCGCCATCAAAGTTACTTGGAGCGTCGACCGCCTTGCTCAGATATACCTTGATGAAATAGTTCGGCTGCACGGGGTCCCAGTTTATATCGTCTCTGATAGGGATGGACGGTTCGTAGCGCGCTTCTGGAGTAGTCTTCATTCAGCACTGGGGACCAAGTTGAAGTTCAGCTCAACTTATCATCCTCAGACTGACGACCAAACAGAGCGAGTGAACCAAATTCTCGAAGACATGTTACGACTCTGTACGATCGACTTGAAGTCAAGTTGGGACGTCCATCTACCGCTGGCCGAGTTTGCATACAACAACAGCTATCAGTCTAGCATCCAAATGGCGCCGTATAAAGCTTTGTACGGCTGGAAGTGCAGATCGCCCATTTGCTGGGATGAAGTCGGGGAACGACAGATACTTGGTCCGGAGCTGGTGGAGCAGACCGTGCTGAAGGTCAAGTTAATACGAGAGAGATTGAAGATAGCACAAAGCCGGCAGAAAAGCTATGCCGACACGCACCGACACGCACCGACGCCCCCTCGAGTTCTCGGAAGGCGACCATGTATTCTTGAAAGTGATGCCCATACGGCGAGTTTCCAGGTTCGATGCGAAGGGAAAATTGAGCCCAAGATTTGTTGGCCCGTTCGAAATGTTGAAGCGAGTCGCCCCGGTAGCTTACCAAATTGCCTTGCCGCATGCGTTGTCAGAGGTACATGACGTCTTCCACATATCGCAATTACGGAAGTACGTGCATGATCCGAGCCATGTTGTGGATTTGGGTAAGCTGGACCTGAAGGCGGACTTGTCATATGTCGAAGAGCCGGTGCAAATCTTGGAGCGCAAGGATAAACTTCTCCGCAACCGTGCTATTTCCCTCGTCCGCGTCCTCTGGAGGAACCACTCGGTCGAAGAGTCGACGTGGGAGCTTGAGTCAGAAATGAAGGAAAAGTTCCCTTCATTGTTCTCGTAGAGGTAGGTGTAGAAGCATGGAATTTCACAACCAAGAAAGCCCATGCGCCAGACACTACATGCGCCAGAACTCGGACAGAACACTTTACAGCAAAGTCAATAAGTATAGACATTTGAAGAAGGACTTTTTATTTATATACAAAAGTCTATTACATGTCTAGAAAAGGTTGTACAAAGGAGAATTTCTACAAAGGAAGGATCCTAAGTCTACAGCCAGCGGCCACCATGCGCCTCCAGATAGGCGCAGCAGTCACCATACGCCGCCAGTTAGGAGCAGCAGATACCATGCGCCTCCAACCAGGCGCATCCCACCATCTCCTCAGCAGCTCAGTTATGTGCATCCAGCTCAGTTATGTGCATCCCTTCAGCAGCCCAGTTATGTGCCGCTCTTCCAGCCAGGCTCACCTGATAAGTGCTTCGACTAAACAAAGCATTTAACCCTCTGGCTGGAACCAAGGAAGAGAAGAGCACCGCAAATCTGTGGCAAGGGGAGGCTTCGAAAGAGCCTCCAAAGACAAAGGAAGACCGTAATCGAAATACGGCTAAAGGAGCAGCTTTCAACACAACCAGAGTGGGCGACACCCACTTTGAAGGAAGAAAGAGCCTAGCACCGCCATTCCGATCTACGGCTCTTCCGGAACAACGGAGACGAGGCCCGAGCATCCCTATCTTTGGATGCAACATGCACCTTCCGCCTGCCTCGGAAGCCCTCGACTCCGTCTTTTGGATGTAACAGTCACCTTCAAGTGCATCAACGACGACATGGCGTCTCATCTTCACCCTCGGGAACACTTCGTCAACAGAATGCACCCGAATACCCAAGTTCATGTTGGAGGTACGTGAGAGAGCGAGAAGCAAACCTTCTCTTCATGCCACTATTTATAGGCCGGGCAGATCAAACCCACGCGCCAAGTGGATGGCTCTCCAAATTCCGTGCAATGAACTCACATTAAATGGATGAACCAGACGCCTCGACTTCAGCCAAACGGCTATTTAAAAGCACTCGAGAAGCGAAACAACCGCATCATTAAAGACGTATCGGATGCGCCGACTGGACAGCGCATCACACCCCTTCAAACACCAAGCGCCTCCCACAGATGCGCCCTGTACCAAGCGCATCACAGAGGATGCGCCCCCATACGTCCCCATACGCCTAGTGGAACGTCAACCAACGCGCCCACTCAGCTGTCCATCGAATGTCACCAACATTAAATGCTGAACTGACAGAGTTGGCAGCACGCCTCCCCAAGTCTGAACGGTTGACAGCTTTTGTAGAAAACGAAGCGTCCACAACGTCAGCATCATAATGACTTTACCCCGACGGCTACTGCCACGTGGCCACCCAACCATCCATATGCGCCTCAAAAGCCATACGCCTCAGACCCTTCACTGATCCCTAAAGACAGAAGAAGAGTCTCCAGTTGAAGCTTTGCATGCGCCTCAAAAGCCATGCACCCCAGACTGATCTCTGATCCCGAAAGACAGAAGGAAAGTCGCTCGCATGCGCCTCAAAAGCCATGCGCCCAGAACGGTTCGTGACTCCTAAAGGTCACGAGCCAAAATCTCATCATGCGCCCAATCCAAGGCGCATCCCACCAAATCATCCCCCATCAGATCCGAGATCTCCGAGCCATGAGTCGACGACACGTGTCCTTTGACTCAACTCATCCAAGATTTCAGCAACAGAAAGATCTTCTCCTCTGCTACGTGCCGGCTCACAACAGCAGTTTGAAGAATTCAACCCCTCGAGTAGGGCGCATCATCCATGCGCCTCCATCAGCAATCTCTACGTGGCATCCCCACGTACCGGCACATCCTACATATGCGCGCATGAGCAACCAACCTACCCAGCTATAAATAGAAGGATCATTTCCTTCTTCCACACACACATACGGACAATGTACAGAATCTACAGCGAACATACAGAGAATCACCAGAGAGGCAGAGACAGACACTCAACGTCTTCCTCCTCTCGGCAAGCTCCAGCACCCAGAGCAATCTACACCTTCAGAGAACCGATAACCGTCGTCAGCCCGTCAACGGAGTCAACGCATTACCACTCGCTCCATTGGCACTAAGGATCCAGATTAAACAAAAGTGTACTCCTAGGACTACATCTAAGTCCTATATTGTAACACTGTTCTGTTTGTGTTAAAATTTTCAATCAAACAATTTTAATGGCAAACAAGCTGGCGACTCTGCTGGGGACCTCTTTCTCCTCTTCCGAGAAAGTCGTGTCACAGGCCGACGACGTGAAGGTGGGCTCCTCCCACAAGACGCTGGTCGTGCGCCTCAATCAACAGGCGTACAAGGAGTTCATTTCTGAAGGAAGTGCGAGTCCTTCGAAGCGGCTGCCGAAGCCGAAGAAGACCCGCCGTGTCTGGGTGCGCAAGGTCGATGCCTCGGGCACCACCACTGAAGGGAATGCGCCAATCCAGCCATCCCTTCCTGCTGACGTTCTCAGCAACCAAGGTGCGCCCGCTGATGCAGCGCATCTCTCGGGGAAGCGTGCGGCTGACCACGTTCCCCAGCCATCTTCCTCTCAGGCGAGGAAGATGCGTCGACGGAGCAGGGGCGCAGCCAATGCCCTGTACATCACCTCTGATGCGCCACAAAAAGTCTCTGTCTTTGACAGACTCACTCGCTGTAATGGTGAGGAGAATTTGGATGCTGAGTACTATGCACCCCAGCGGGCTAGTATAAAGAAATCCAAGGCGGCACGGGCCATGCGCCACAAACGTGCTATGCCAGCAGCAGGCCAAAGGCATGCGCTCACAATCATGCGCACTGCCGATGGCAGGCTGTACAAGGTCGAATCAGGTACCTCTCCACCAAAAACGAGTCGACCTTCAAAGTCCTCATCTTACTTGGGCGTATCTACTGCGTGCACAACCAAGTCGAGTGAGGCAAATTCAGTGGTCTTGATCTTTCGCGCCTCCTCTGGTTGTGCGTTTGAGGTCCGTTCAAGTCACTTCAAATGTTGTGGTTCCCTCACGACTGATCGTGATGCCTGCTTGGTATTAGATCAGGGGGCGCACCACTCACCTGACCACCCCGGCGTTTGGCCTTGCCATGCGCCTGAAGGGGGTGTGAAGGAAGCACTCTCCTCCAACGACCTGCGTAACGTGATCACTCACAAGCACCGGTCAGGAGAGTCGACCAACAGGCACGATGCGCCTCTCACGGGGCATACTTGTGCGGTGGTCACCATCAACTGCTGTTGCAAGGCAGCAGTACCACCAAGGCAGTCAGTCTTCCAGCGGCTACAATCATCGACACCCCTCCGACATTGCCTCGGAATGAAGGTGTCAACAGAAAAGGAGCCAAGGGTTGCTTCATGCAACGTGATCTCCAACTCCTCGTCAGTCCGAAAGACGACTGGCAATTCCTCGTCTTTATCCAAAAGCCAGCCGAGGAAAACTAAGGCAGCTGTCTCGACCTCTGGAGTGTTCGAAGGCACTCGGTCGAGGAAGAAGTTCTTAGAGGAAGCTGCGGGTAGTCAGACCCTTGTTGAGCCTCCTTCCGAAGACGAAGATGTCCAAAGCACAGCTGCGACGAATATTCATCCTCGAGGCGAAGTCAGCCTCCCAGAAGCCCCTCAAAACGAGGATGTCCCCCAGGACACGGCTGGGGGTAGAGACGAAGAGGCCCTTCAAGACGGAGCTGAGGGCAGTCAGGCCCTTGCAGATGCGCCCGTCGAGAATGACCTCCAGAATGTGGCTGGGGGTGGCCAAGGTGGAACACCAGGAGAGGTGACTCCCCCACATGAAAGTGAGGCCGAGAGCGAAGCCTCAACCAATCCATCCACTCCCGGCCGTGTCATGACAGTATACATGACTGGGGGTGATTCCGAGTCTAATGCGCCGCCGCAGGACATTGTCCAGCGCATAGACTCATTAGAGGGAGGACTCAAAACCCTCTCTGCCTCTATGCAAGTACTGACTCAAGCAGTGTTTGATATCCAGTCGGCCTTGACCAGAACACCTTCAACCGGTCCCAACCCAGGAGCCAATAGGGAGTCGAGTGTACCCCTTCAACGGGTACCCTCAGACACAGAAGCACCCCGGACGTCGGAGCCCTCAAACGCTCCACTCCAGAATGTACCACCTTTCCCGACTCCTAGCTCCACAGAGGATGTGGTCGAAATGATCAAGGACTTGCGGGAGCGCTTCGAGTCCAAAAACAGGCAAGAGGAGCACCAAAAGATGGGCATTCCCCAGCCTTATCCCCTCGAGTGGAACAAGGTAGTTTATCCCCCAAAGTATAAACCACAAACACTCACGCCGTACGACGGGAATGACTCTCCGCGTTGGTACCTGACATATTTCCAGTCACAGACGGGGCATCTTCCAAAGGAGGACGTGCTCCTCACCAGCATCTTTGTTGGGGCCCTAAAAGGGGTGGCGTATGACTGGTACTGCAGCCTCCCCGACAATTCTATATCGTCCTTCGATGACTTGACGGGCCTCTTCCTCGATCGCTTCTACGACGGCGGGAAGGACATGACGATGGCATCTCTCATAGAGATACGCCAGAAGGAGAAAGAAACGGTTCGGGTGTTCATCGAACGCTTCTGACAGGCCTGTTTCAGGCTACCTCCGGGCATGCCAGAACATGCGCTCCTCTCCTCTTGCAGTATGAACATGCTGCCTGCAGTGAAGCTCTGGCTCAACTCTACTCCCCCTTCCGACTGGAGCTCCCTGATCATCAAAGCTGAAGCCGCAGAAAAGAAGGCGGCCAATGCACGTCTTCTGGGTGTCAGCTTCCCCGCCTTTGATGATAAGGGGAAAAGGTCCGCAGCCAACAACTCCGGACGAGAAGCAAAGGAGAAACAGGCATTGACTGTTAATGCCTCAAAAGGCGCATCTGCGCCTACTCAAAAGCCTTCACTGGCACCGAGACCCAAGGAGGTGTATTCATTCAATGACGAAGACACCCTACAACTCTTTGAAATACTGAAGCAGGATGACAAGATCAAGCTCCCGGACCCAAAGCGGCCCGATGAAGTCGGGAAAGTGGACAACCCGAGGTACTGTCACTACCATCGGTTTGTCGGACACCCGACCAAGGACTGCTACGTCCTCAAGAATTACATCCAGCGCATGATCAATGCCGATGTAATCTCCATCGACTATGAAAAGAAGACAGTGTCAGCCAATGTGGTGTCACTTCAGTTCGGCACCTTGCCGCCGACCACCACACAAGATGGTGTCGTCCCCATCCCTAAGGCGACAATGGAGGTGGTGAACTTGCTACCTACCTGTGACAATGCGAGTGGACTCATCCCACTCACCACATCTCGAGGAGAGGTCCTCTGGGTTCACCCCGACCTCGTCTCTGAGGTGACTCAACCGGAGGTACGCTCTACCTCCAAATCAAAAGGCAGGAAGATCAAGTCTTGCCGCACGGTCTCTTCCTCAACGAAAGAGGCACTTCCAGTGCAGACGCGTGCACAACAGAACGCCCAACCTGGCGAAGCTGCCGTCGAGGTGGTGCCTCCTGGCACCATCCCTGAGGAGGGCCCGTCTAAACCCTCAGCAGCTAATAAGCAGAAGCAGGTGGAGGCTCGTTTCGACAGACCTCTACGAAAGGAGAATGCTTCGGGGCTAGCCAAGCCCCACAACTTTGATATACTGGCACAACTGGCCAGTACTCCTACACGCCTGTCTTTGTTTGAGCTCCTGCGTCTTTCCAAAGACTCCCGAGAAGCTCTCTGCGAAGCTCTGAAGGACGCTGAATCCTTTCTCAGTTAGGTCAAGCAGCCTGAAGACCTCCCAACTACTTGTGCGTACTGTCATTGTACGGATGAAGTTATCCCAAACATAACTTTCACCCAATAAGACATGCTGTTCAAACACCACCGACATAACCGACCGCTGTATTACACAGGGTACATCGGTTCAGTCAAGGTGAGCCGAATTCAGATCGATCCGGGGTCTTCCCTCAGCATCATCCCGAAGGCACTGCTATCAAAACTGGGGATCCTAATATACCGGCTGGCGCCCTCCAACACAACCATCAGTGGCTTCAACGCTAGCAAAAGCGAGCCACTGGGCAAGATTCGACTGAAGTGTCACATCGGCAACCTCAAAACTGAGGTGACTTGTTATGTGGTGGATGCCGAGGTCAACTACAACATCCTGCTCGGCCGACCATGGCTACATGAGTACATGGTGGTGCCTTCCACACTCCACCAATGCATGAAATATGTATCCACCAACGGCGTCATCCGGACGGAGTTCGTAGACATCGATCCTTTCAAAGGGATTGAAGCCTACTTCACCGATTCCGACTTGTACAAGCCACTTGACGAGGAGGAAGCCAACGACGCTGATGATGAGACAGAGACGGCAACTGAGCCGGACACGGAGCCTGAGATGACTCCAGACGCCCCTTTGAAGATCCGACTGAAGGGCAAACCATCCCAGAAGGTGCCTCCAATGAGCATCAAACTATCAGGGAAAGCACCGACTCCTGAGGCTCCCCTGAAGATACGCCTCAAGGGAAAGCCACCTCAAACATCGGCTCCCATGGTAGCAAAATTATAGGGGAAGGCACCACTCACAGGAGGCGCAGTTGAGGCACCTCTGAAGGTGCGTCTTAAGGGCAAGCCCCCGCAGTCATCTAAGATGCCAGAGAGGGCTCACATAACCCTCTCAGACCCCAAAGACAAAGCTGTGGTGGATTCTCCTGATCCGACCCCAGTGCTTACAAATGAGGAGCTTGGTGAATATATCTCTGCTGATGTAGATGCACCCTCCTTAGATAATGTAATCCCACGGGAAAAGATCTCGTATTTTATCAATAATAGAGTGTCTTTTAATTACTCTTGTCTTCCGTACTGGAATGCCATGTATACATTAGATAACGCTCTACGGTCGTTGCAAACACAAATAACGACCGTCCATCATGTAAATCGAGTAGTCCCGTCTCAAGGAGTCTGTTTCATAGCCCCTCCACGAGGCCGAGACGAAGGATCCATCATTTTGGGCAAAGTCGAGCGTCATCAAGACCTACCGCCACTCGAGCCAGAACCTGATACCGGCAGAGTACAAGTCTATCGGTACACGGATACGGCAAAGCACATCATCCAAAAGATGGGCTACGACCTAAAAAGCAACAAAGGCCTAAACTACGGCAAGGGTCGACGTCTCCCTCTCCGGCTTCTGACACCTAAAGAAAAGCCGCAGGACTACTACAATCGGACTCGGCGGGGGGTAGGCTATGTCACGCCGTCAGCAACTCCAGAGAGTTCAGACGCAGAAGACGTAGAACATTCCCACTCGTCCGAAGCATCGACTTGGGATTCTGATACCAGTATCGGATCAGTCTTCAGGAAAGTGCTGTCAGCTAACATGACGTCAGCACAACCTCAAAAAGGTGAAGGCGAAGACCAAGCGCCGGAACCCTTCGAAGAAGAACCTTGGGCTCAACGCCTAGGAGAACAATGGGAATCTCGTTTTGAGTTACGTGAACCTCCTACCGAAGACGAAGTCGAGCAGATCGACCTTGGGGACGGATCTTCTTCCAAACCCATCTTCATCAGCAAAAGCCTAGAAGGAGAAGACCGAAAGTCTCTAATCCAGCTGGCTAAAGAGTATATCGACGTCTTTGCCTGGAGCTACGAAGACATGCCGGGACTCGATCCACAGATCGCAATGCATAGGTTGAACATCTTACCTGATGCCAAACCTATCAAACAACAACAGCGACATTTTCGTCCGAACATTATGAATGCCATCGATCAGGAGGTGGACAAACTCTTGACCAGCGGCTTCATCCGTGAGGAACAGCACCCAGATTGGGTAGCCAACGTCGTACCTGTCACCAAAAAGAATGGGAAGATACGAGTCTGTATCGACTTCAGGGACCTCAACTCTGCTTGCCCGAAGGACGAATTCCCGCTTCCAATCACCGATGTGATGATCGACAACACATGTGGCTTTGAACGCATGTCCTTCATGGACGGATATTCAGGCTACAATCAAATCAAGATGTTCCTCGATGACACAAAACACACGTCATTTAGGACTCCGAAGGGTATTTTCTGCTACACAGTAATGCCTTTCGGCTTGAAGAACGCCGGTGCAACATACCAACGAGCCATGAGCACCATCTTCCGTCAACATCTTCGTAAGACAGTCGAATGCTATGTTGACGACATCGCAGTCAAGAGCCGCCTCAAAGGAGATCACTTACAGGATCTGAAGACAGTCTTCGATCTCATGCGGGCACATCAACTCAAAATGAACCCCGCTAAATCCTTCCTGGGGGTTTCTAGCGGCAAATTCTTGGGCTTTGTCATCACGGCGAAAGGCATTCATGTCGATCCCGAGAAGACCAAAGCCATCCTCAACATGGACCCTCCGAAGAATCTTCGAGAACTTCGGGGCTTACAGGGACGTCTGGCATACATCCAGAGGTTCATAGCAAACCTCTCCGGTAAATGTCAACCCTTTACTCAGCTCATGAAGAAGGGAGTCTCTTATGTCTGGACAGAGGAGTGCCAAAAGGCTTTCGACGACATCAAAGCCTACTTGACGAGCCCACCAGTCATGGTGGCACCTGTCGCCGGCAAACCATTTCTCCTCTACGTCCGTGCCATGGATCATTCCCTTGGCGCTCTGCTGGCTCAAAACAGTGATACAGGCTATGAGCAAGCAATCTACTACCTCAGTCGAACGCTCATCGGGGCCGAACACCGGTACAACCCCGTTGAAAAGGAGTGCTTGGCTTTGGTGTTTGCCATCCAGAAGACTCGTCATTATGTCTCGGGCCAGACAATTTATGTCATTTTCTGAGTCAATCCGCTCAGAGTCCTCATGACGAAGCCAGGATCATTGAACTCCCGGCTAGCCACATGGGCGATCTTGCTAACACCGTATAATATGGTGTTTGTCCCGCAAAAAGCTGTTAAAGGTCAAGCTCTGGCTGACTTTTTAGCTGCACACCCCATCCCAGAATCCTCAAAACTTTATGAAGACATCCCGGATGAGGTCCAAGAATCCAACGTCACTGAAGGAAGCTCCGTTTGGCGAATGTTTTTCGATGGCGCTTCAAGAACAGGCCCCAAAGGCCAAATCATCGCAGGAGTGGGGGTAGTCTTAGTCTCCCCCGATCAGTTGGTCATCCAGCGTGCTTACTCCCTTTCGGAGCCGTGCTCCAACAATGTTGCCGAGTACAACGTACTCATTATGGGACTCCAACTCGCACAGCAGCTGGAGGTGGACCATCTGGAAGCCTACGGTGACTCAAAACTCGTCGTGAACCAGATTCGGGGGCAATACGAGGTTCGCCATGAAGATCTGATCCTTTACCACGAAGTTGCATTGAATATCATCTCAACCTTCACTGGGTTCTTCATCGAACATGTACCCTGTCTACAAAACTTGGAGGCCGACGCTCTGGCTGGCCTCGCGGCCTCATTGGCAGCGCCCCTTGGGACTCAACACTATGTCACGATAACTGGCCGAGACTTGGTTTGTCCTAGAAACAACCTATGCTTGCGAGTGGCTCACGCCATGCCGACGAACACTGGCGTTAATGTCCGAGACTGGAGGTTCCCGTTTATCGACTTTGCTGTCTACGGAATCCTTCCAGAGGACCCGAAGGAAGCCGTCTCAGTCAGGAGACGCTCTCTTCGATTCTATTACGATACAGCTACCAAAATACTGTACCGACGCTCCTTCGATGGACTCCTCCTTCGATGCCTGTCCAACGAAGAAGCAGCCGAAGCTCTTTGAGAAGCTCATGACGGAACTTGCGGAGCTCATCAACCCGGTCCTAAGTTGCAGGATCGACTGCGACGTATGGGCTACTACTGGCCAACCATGGCCGCCGACGCTGTTGAATATGCTAAAAAGTGTCACGCATGCCAACTTCATGCAGACTTCATACATACACCGTCTGAACCACTACATCCTACAGTCGCCTTCTGGCCCTTTGAAGCCTGGGGCATGGACATTGTGGGACCAATCACCCCTCCTTCATCAAGAGGACACCGCTTCGTCCTGGCCATCACCGATTACTTCTCTAAATGGGCAGAGGCAGTCCCATTGGCGGAAGTAAATAGCTCCAGGGTGGTCAGCTTTATCAAACACCACGTTATCTACCACTTCGGAGTACCCCGGAGGATCATCTACGATAATGGTCCTCAGTTCATCAGCCATGTTTTCAGCAGATTCTGTGGCAAGAATCGCATTCAAAACGTGGCATCAACCGCCTACAATCCGGCAGCAAACGGATTGGCCGAGGCATTCAACAAGACTATCGTTAGGCTGCTCAAAAAAGTCGTGTCATCCAACAAACGCGACTGGGACGAAAAGCTTGGCGAATGCCTTTGGGCCTACCGCACAACGGTACGGACCCCAACAGGCAACACACCATTCTCCCTGGTCTACGGGAGCGAAGTGGTACTGCCTCTCGAGATCCAGATACCCTCACTCCGCGTAGCAATAACAAACAAACTCACAGAAGAGGACAATCAACGTCGTCGTCTGCGGGAACTGGAGGCACTCGATGAGAAGCGTCTCCTGGCACAACAACGCATCGAACTCTACCAAGCCCGTATATCACAGGCTTTCAACAAGAAGGTCAAACAGAGGACTTTCCAAGTTGGCGACCTGGTTCTAGCAGTCAGAAGGCCAATGGTGTTAACTCACAAGACACCAGGAAAGTTCGAGCCCAAGTGGGAAGGACCTTTCATCATTGAGACGGTATACTCAAACGGTGCTTACCGCCTCGCCAAACCCAATGGGGACTTGTTTATGATGCCCATCAACGGCAAGTTCCTGAAGAAGTACTACTCTTGACATCTTTCAAATATGTGATTCCACAAGGGGATCTATGGACCCGATCATCAGGATTCACAGATAATTCCCTTCCAACAAAACCATACGCTTCCGGAATCCAGCTGTTCCGTGGCATCCTTCAGTAGAAAGATAACCACGTCCACATCACCTCTGAGTTGTTCCTCTACACCCTACAAAGCGGAATCTTACACTACGTAAGCCGACGCTACCCTTCATGTTTACCACGTCCACATTACCTCTGAGTAAACATCTTGTCACGACCCGCACCCACTGTGAGGGTACGAGAATGTAACAACGCCCAGCCTATGCCGCAGTGTCGGCGGTAGAACGCTGTCCTAGGTCAACATACATCTAACAATATCTATCTAATCAGTTTATACTCCCCGAAATGGGGGTGACATGGCAGTAAAACTCAATCACAACTAAGGAAGAGATAGCACGATATAAAATAGAACTCAAGAAAATAAATAGATGAAAAGTAGTCCAAGATAATCCCAACAATATCCAGAAGTACATGGTCTCAGATACAGAATGAAAGAATATACAACTCTGAACTCCAAATAAGTCTAACTAAACAGTCTCAAGACAACAAGAAAATAAGATAAGGCCTAACTAAACTAGTCTAGGCAGTAGGATGATATCCTCAGCTAGAGCTGTCCGAAGAAGGTATCCTCCCAGGCCTCCTCCTCGTCCTCTGTAATATTTTCAACAGGTCCAGTCAGGACAGGAGCGAGTACAGTACATCTCAACAGTTCATAGCAGGTTAGAAAATATAATCATGCAGTAAAGTAAGATACAGGTACTGAAAGAAATGCTGTATGTAAACGGAGAGAGAGCTGTAATAGAAATATCTACTATAAATAAAGAGCTACCAGTGACTAGTGATTCAGAGTACAATATGAACATGTAAATGGCCTGGGATGATTCTGATGCTACACTATGGAATGATTCTGATGCTACACTACTGGTGTATTATTCACATGTCCATTTATACTCCCCCGTACCCCCAATCAATACACAAGGATCCAGCCAGGTTATGTTATATGATGCTATGTAACAGACCCCGAAGGTGGTAGACCCCGAAGGTGATACATAGTAGTCCCATAAATGGGATAAGGATTCTAGGAAGACTCTGTGATCATAAGAGTATATGTCACAAGTGATCGAAGAATCAACGAAGCATAGTGATACGCTATGTAAGTGAAACGCACAGAACATAGAGTACCCGATGCTCCCTAAGGATAACATCTCAAGAAGAGATCCATATAGTACCAATCCGTGTGACCACCGTGACAGTACAAGTAAAGTAATCTACTGCAGGAAATAATTCTAAGCAGGATATAAAATGATCAGAGAATGTACTCGCCTGGTATCTGAATAGCTGTGAAAATGTACTGTCCGAGATGAGGTACCTGGCTCCTATTTAGAGCAACACAAGTCACAACAAGTCTAAAGTGATATAATGAAGTCCTACTATGCATTCTACATGATTCTAGGTCAATCTAAACAAAAGTCAACACTTGGTCAACTTCAGTCAACTATACTAGTCAAGGCTAGGTCAACCAAGTCAAACCTATGTCAACTAGTCTACACTAGGCTAACAAGGCTATTCTAAGTCTAACTAGATTACACAAGTCAAATCTAGGCCCACTAGGCATACCATGCCATAGTCAACCCATAACTCATCTATATGTCAAATATATATCTATACCATCTAAAATAGAAGCACCTAACATACATACACCTATTACTATTATACAATATCAACCATGCACTAATCATATATTTACATTAACACACATTCATATATAGGAACCTATGTATATACATACCTCAATTTATATAGGCAAAAGCAATATTTATATTATATTACATATATCACACTGGTATATATATATATCATATATACATATGTACACAATAGAAGATAGGTAAAATCATGCTTGTGTGTGTGTGAGGCATAAAAAAAAAGGAAAAAAAGTGTATGTGAGATAATGTGTGAAAGAAAGGGTGTGTAAAAGAGGAATAGGAAAACAGTGCTTGTGTAAACCTGTGAGGGTGAGTGTCAATAGAGTGTGAATGTGTGGTGTCATGAGAGTGTAGACATGTAATAGAGTGTGAGGGAAAACAATGTGTAAATAGTAATGTGGGTGTTGAGAATGAGTGACAGGAAGGTGAAGTGTGTGAAGAGTGTGTGTGACAGCAATGATGGAAAATCTGGACTGAATATGGTCATATGGGGACAGCAATGTGGGCTTATGCAGGACAGTTATAGGAGTGATATTTGAAGCTAAAATAGGACAGGTTTAGGACTGTTACATGCTGTCATGAAAGGCTGGAATGGCCTGGTTTGGACTGAAACATTAGGCAATGTGGACAGCCAATATACAAATTTGTGGGGACAGGTTTATGACAGAAATGTGAGTGTGTGGTGAGGGTTAAAACAGTGCATAATCATGTGAGGGAGGGTCATGTGAGGATGTGTGTGTTGAGCATGAGAGCTAGTGAGAACCCTGGAAATCCAAGGACAGAAACATTATGCAGGAAACCAAATACTGATACATAGTTAGGCCTCACTCATGCTATTGACATACATTCCCAGATATCCCATATGCATACCAGTATCACATATACCCAAGTGTCAATGTATGGCAAAAGGAAAATTCTCAGGTTCAACTAAACAAAAGAAACAGTTCATATCAACAGTTCAATCACACAAAACAGTGATACAATCTCAAGTTATTGACAGTTCAAAATGAATGGAGAGAAAAACTGGAAACATACTTGATTGTTTAACTGGAACTCATTTTCAGGTTTGTAGTAAAACTGGAAAACAGTGGAATTAAACACAGGATATCTTTGCATTCAAAGGAACACTGGAAGGCAATTAACTTCAAGAAATGAGCCAACTCCTTCCAGGTAATGAAACTTCAACTTCAGAAATCAAGGGCAAGGAAAATCAGTTTGCTGTTAATGTAGAAAGAAGAAGGGAAATCCATGTGCAGTGTACAGTCAGGTAATCTCAGTGAACCAAAGAGATCAATTCATCTCAGTTGAAATAAGAATCATAAGGAAAACTGGAAAGCACAGGAAAACATAAATCAACATTCAGTTTAATTGCAGTGAACCACACCCATCTCCTAACAACTTGAAATCTCAGGAAACTCAGAAAACCACCTCTCACAATCCTCTACATAAATATATGGATTAAACATGGCAGCTTAACAATCAAAATTTCAGTAACAGGGAGAGAAAAGTCCAGGATTGGGTATGTGAGAATCTCAGTAGAAAGAACACTGAGCTCTGTTAAGCCCATTCCTTCATTCTCAGTTTAGTAGTGAAAGTTAAGAAAATCAGTTTGATCAATATGGTTTTGAACATCAAAAATTCAGGTTGTATGCATATGAGAGTGTGTATTGTGCCAACAGTGATAGGTATACATGTGACAGTATTGAAAACTATTATCAGCCTATAGCTATTCGAAACCAACATTTCCCAAAACCCCATTCTCAAATCCAAAGGCTAATTCGAATGGAATATTTAGCTAAATATGAACTACAAACATGTGGGAACATTTGATCAGTGACAACATAGATAAAACTGGGATTAAGTGTTTAGGAAATAGGAAGAAGCCAAGTATCAGTAACCTGGTATCAGCTAACATGAAATTCTAATCAACATGCAATCCAATGAACTAATGAACATCAAAAATTCACAACACATCATACCAATCCCCAATTTTAGATTGAAACACTTAGCTAACCTAAAATGAAACATGTGGGAATCAAACCAATTGAAAACACATCACAATGAAGCATTGAACTGAGTTGGAAACTGAAAAATTAATCAGTAACACACAGGTATTCAGAGTTGCACTGTTTTTCAATAATTTCGAGCTAAAACAAAATCCAAAACCCAAACAAATATGTAACCCTATAATAACAGGGATTAGACATGATATTTAGAACCTAATTAATCATTAAAACATCATTTACAAGCATTAAATCAATTAGAACCCAGAATACAAATTCAATACACACACGCACACAATGTGTTCCCAGTGCACACGGAATATCGTGTCCGACACGACACGAGGACACGTGCAACTTGACACACGGGGTGGCAGACATTGCCCCTTGGTGTGTGTCAAGTTTCAAGTGTCCACGACGCGTGTCCGTGTCGCAATCCTGCCCGAGCAGCAGGGCACGCACAGTGCCTGTGCACGCGCGCGCGCGACCACGAGTACACGCGCTCGTGTCGACTCGACACGACACTAAGGTGTGCTCAGTGCTATAGAAACGTGTAAGCAAGATCAAAACCTAGCATCCTATTAAAAAACAATCTATAAAAACAATCGAAATGCCCTTTGAGGCATTTCGACAAACACAATGCAAACGACATTGATATGTGTCCAAATAGGACACGAAACTTATGATACCTGACACGAAACCTATACAGACACTTAGGGGACTCCTAGGGTTTCCTAACCATGAAGAGAAATCGAAAATCCATGGAGAAATGAGAAAGTTACCTATTGTGTTCCTTCACAAGGAAAAGCCCCAAAAATGAGATCTCCTCAAGCTAGCCAATGGCTCCAAATTGTATCAATCCTGAGAATAGCCTCCACCAACAGTAGGGGGACACTAATTAGGTTACAATGGAAGAAGTTTCAATGAAAATGGATTAATATTGAATAAACTATGAAGGATTTTCAATAGAGAGCAAACCTTTCCTTAGAAAAAATGGAGGGATGAATAAAGAGGAGGCACAAACTTTGAGAGAGATTTTATAGCAAGGAGGGGGAGTCCCTAGGCTGGTCATAATGTTAGGGTTAGGGTTTTGGGATTCAATCTAAGGGCTATCATCCCATCTAGCATATTCAATGGTCAAAATCAAGGTCCCCCTTTAATCAAGTTGCAACCTAGTCATTCTAACTAGTCATGACTAACCATGACCAACTCAATTTCTAACTTAGTCTAACCATGACTAACTAGGACTAACCTAGGTTAGGTCAATTCTAGGTTGGGGCTACTAACAATCACATGGCAATCAATTATATATTATTAAATCAAACCATTTAATATAGTATATATTAATTCCAAATAATTATAATAATTTTAAATAAATTCAAGATAACCAATATCTTCAAGCTATATGTAATAAACAAAATCTCTATCCACATGGTTAGGCTCTAGGGCAGGCAGTCACTACGGCTTCACTAGCTGCACACCAAATCACAAGTCATGATTTAAATAGTTTTAAAATTATTAAAAATCACCAAAAATCATATTATTAAATTTAAAACCATAATTAAATAATTTAAATACAAAATTTTAAAATTACCCTCATTTCAGAAACTGGGTGTTACACATCTCGTACAAACAACCCCTGCGTTGTCGTACATTGATCGCAGAACTTCCACGTCCACATCACCTCTGAGTTGTTCAGCGTATCTCCCAGGATCATTCCTACCACGTCCATAATACCTCTGAGTAGGGAGATTCTATCATTTTGAACCCAATGATTGCCATATCCACATCACCTCTGAGCAAACATGTCGGTTCCTTCAAACTTATTATCTGTACCTAAAAATCAAGGTGCGCAAAAGATAATAGGTCCACACAAATCATCAAGTTCATAATAACAAAAATGAACACATCACAAAAAAGGTTGTGTGCTTCTTTATTTTCTAAAAAAAAGAGAGTACAGAACTACACTATCCCCCAGCAAGGGTTGCAAAAGAACATAAAAAAAGGAAAGAAGCTACAGTCCCTGAACCTCTCCAGGGTGGGCTGAGAGCTCTCTGACTCGACGTCTTAAGTCGGCTGTACGGGTCTCCACAGTCGCCAGGACTCGACGCTCAGCTTCGTTACGAGAAAGTGCCGGCGGAGAAGAAAAATGGGAAGGATCCTCTTTGTCCTGTCTAAAGATGTGATCTCTCCAAGCAGTCACATGAGGCTGTGACCCGCCCCTATCCTTCTTCTGCATATAGTAGTGATGACTCGCTACTTCTTTGAAGACAGCCATCATCTCATCAGCTTTGTCCCCCAAGACCTGGAATTCTTCATTGGTCGGGAAGTACTCCTCGTAAGGTTCCGATCCCCAGGGGAGTTTTGATGTCTACACCTGCCTGAGTGGCACGGATCGCGGCGGTCAGCCCAATCTCTTGGAGCTCAGTCTGAAACTGCGACAGGATCCAGTGTGTCAGTTTGTCCCATTTTGAAACATAATGACACCAACCCTCTACCCGAAAATCTCCCTTGGGGTATGATTGTTCCATCAACAACATGGTATTGACGGGAACATCACTATAAATACTTCCAGGACGAAGAGTCCGCCAGGTGAAAGAAGTACCAGCTCGCGAGGCGGTCAGAGTATCCCTCTGATCAAAAGAAGAATCAATTCTGATGGTGCCTGCTACCGCTCCCCCCTGAGATGGAGTAATGTCCCAGGACATTCTCCTCTTGGAAACAAGACGACAGAAAGCTAACAAAGGCCACTGACGTTCGAGCTGCCTGACGGTCATATGCACACCCCTGGCTGTAAAGAACCAGTCTTCTTTGACCTTCAGCACCTTGGCTTCAGTAGAAGAAAGGCGATCTCCGAACAGGAACTCAGGCTTTAAGAAGGTCACTTTATCGGAAGTGGCAGATTTCAGAATGCCACGTTCCATCATCTGTTTGAGGAACCCGTGATGTTGTTCCCGAATTTGAATCATTCTTTCGGGATGCTGATCCAGCATAATAGCCGCTTGAGCAGGGTTTATCACCTCTTCATCATAATCTACTCCCATCTGGCAGAGCGCGGCGTCCAGGAGCACTTCGTTCAAGAGTGGGATAGTCATCGATACTGACAAAAATGCAAAGATACTAGAGACGACACAAAGATCAGAGCTTCATTCTCGTCAAAAGCGCGTATCAAGCGCATCTGAAAAAAAAGCCTCGGCGCATCATCAGGGTCTAAACCCATGTACGTCAGCGGTAGAGCCTCGGCACATCATCAGGGTTTAAACCCATACGTGTCAGCGGTAGAGCCTCGGCGCATCATCAGGGTTTAAACCCATGCGCGTCAGCGGTAGAGCCTCGGCGCATCATCAGGGTACAAAACCCATGCACGTCAGCAACTAAAACTACGGTACATGATAAAGGCCTGAGCCTATGCAGTCGGCAGGAAAGATCTCAACACATCATCAGGACTCAAAGTCCACATACGTTGGCAAATAAGAACGATAGAAGACAATAAAGCTCACCGACTACCGCAGGCCGAACTTCGACAGGCGGGCGGGGAATGTCACTCACGACAGCCTCTACAGGCTCCTTTGCTTTCTTTTTCCCCTTGCCAGCACCGCCGCGAGGAGTCTTGGGAGCCATGTTCTCAAAGAGGAAAAAGTTAGGATTTTTGAAGAAAGACTCTAAATAAAGCAAGGGCACAGAGAAGAAGAACTCTCTCTCTCTCCATTTCTCACCTATTTATAGGCCGCGGTCGCACGCGTGAACCGATGACGAGTGATCTCAGCCGTCGCCTCGGGTCCTGTGAAGATAACAGCAGATAAAACCAAAAGATCATCATTAATCTTTTCGGTTACCAAGGCATCATCATATGCATTAACTGAGAGGAGCATGCGCCCGAACAGGCATGCGCCCAACCATCATGTGCCCTGACCTCCATGCTTCTTGTTCAAAGTATTCCAAAACTTATTCAAAAGTTTTGAAAACTTTGAAAGGGGTCTTGTAGAAGCATAGAATTTCACAACCAAGAAAGCCCATGCGCCAGACACTACATGCGCCAGAACTCGGACAGAACACTTCACAGCAAAGTCAATAAGTATAGACATTTGAAGAAGGACTTTTTATTTATATACAAAAGTCTATTACATGTCTAGAAAAGGTTGTACAAAGGAGAATTTCTACAAAGGAAAGATCCTAAGTCTACAGCCAGCGGCCACCATGCGCCTCCAGATAGGCACAGCAGTCACCATACGCCGCCAGTTAGGCGTAGCAGATACCATGCGCCTCCAACCAGGCGTATCCCACCATCTCCTCAGCAGCTCAGTTATGTGCATCCAGCTCAGTTATGTGCATCCCTTCAGCAGCCCAGTTATGTGTCGCTCTTCCAGCCAGGCTCACCTGATAAGTGCTTCGACTAAACAAAGCATTTAACCCTCTGGCTGGAACCAAGGAAGAGAAGAGCACCGTAAATATGTGGCCAGAGGAGGCTTCGAAAGAGCCTCCAAAGACCAAGGAAGACCGTAATCGAAATACGGCTAAAAGAGCAGCTTTCAACACAACCAGAATGGGCGACACCCACTTTGAAGGAAGAAAGAGCCTAGCACCGCCATTCCGATCTACGGCTCTTCCGGAACAACGGAGACGAGGCCCGAGCATCCCTATCTTTGAATGCAACAGGCACCTTTTGCCTGCCTCGGAAGCCCTCGACTCCGTCTTTTGGATGTAACAGTCACCTTCAAGTGCATCAACGACGACATGGCGTCTCATCTTCACCCTCGGGAATACTTCATCAACAGAATGCACCCGAATACCCAAGTTTATGTTGGAGGTACGTGAGAGAGCGAAAAGCAAACCTTCTCTCCATGCCACTATTTATAGGTCGGGCAGATCAAACCCACGTGCCAAGTGGATGGCTCTCCGAATTCCGTGCAATGAACTCACATTAAATGGATGAACCAGACGCCTCGACTTCAGCCAAACGGCTATCTAAAAGCACTCGAGAAGCGAAACAGCCGCATCATTAAAGACGTGTCGGATGCGCCGGCTGGACAGCGCATCACACCCCTTCAAACACCAAGCGCCTTCCACAGATGCATCCTGTACCGAGCGCATCACAGAGGATGCGCCCCCATACGTCCTCATACGCCTAGTGGAATGTCAACCAACGCGCCCACTCAGCTGTCCATCGAATGTCACCAACATTAAATGCTGAACTGACAGAGTTGACAGCACGCCTCCCCAAGTCTGAACGGTTGACAGCTTTTACAGAAAATGAAGCATCCACAACGTCAGCATCATCATGACTTTACCCCGACGGCTACTGCCACGTGGCCACCCAACCATCCGCATGCACCTCAAAAGCCATGCGCTTCAGACCCTTCACTGATCCCTAAAGACAGAAGAAGAGTCTCCAGTTGAAGATTTGCATGCGCCTCAAAAGCCATGCACCCCAGACTGGTCTCTGATCCTGAAAGACAGAAGAAAAGTCGCTCGCATGCGCCTCAAAAGCCATGCGCCCAGAACGGTTCGTGACTCCTAAAGGTCACGAGCCAAAATCTCATCATGCGTCCAATCCAAGGCGCATCCCACCAAATCATCCCCCCATCAGATCCGAGATCTCCGAGCCATGAGTCGACGACACGTGTCCTTTGACTCAACTCATCCAAGATTTCAGCAACAGAAAGATCTTCTCCTCTGCTACGTGCCGGCTCACAACAGCAGTTTGAAGAATTCAACCCCTCGAGTAGGGCGCATCATCCATGCGCCTCCATCAGCAATCTCCACGTGGCGTTCCCACGTACCGGCGCATCCTACATATGCGCGCATGAGCAGCCAACCTGTCCAGCTATAAATAGAGGGATCATTTCCTTCTTCCACACATACATACGAACAACGTACAGAATCCACAGCGAACATACAGAGAATCACCAGAGAGACAGAGACAGACACTCAACGTCTTCCTCCTCTCGGCAAGCTCCAGCACCCAGAGCAATCTACACCTTCAGAGAACCGATAACCGTCGTCAGCCCGTCAACGGAGTCAACGCATTACCACTCGCTCCATTGGCACTAAGGACCCAGATTAAACAAAAGTGTACTCCTAGGACTACATCTAAGTCCTATATTGTAATACTGTTCTATTTGTGTTAAAGTTTTCAATCAAACAATTTTAATGGCAAACAGTAGGTTCTATTTTAAGTTTCGAGGACGAAACTTTTTCTTAGTTGGTTATGGTGTAGTGCCCCGTCCCTACATCGTGCCCCGTACTTGTCCACGTGGTGCGCGAGAAAGGAACGCTGTCGCTATCGATTCGGTCGGGACCGATAGGTCGGGATCGATCGAGTCGATCGAACGGGAACGGTTGAATTAAGATCCATTCCTCGTTATAGAATGTCTTCTTCGGAACCAAGTCCCATATTCAGCGGGTTGCGCCTCGAGAATTGACTCTGCGGCTGAGTCGGGAGAGACCTCCCGTTGCTCTGCTTTTCACGCCGCTTGCGTTGGTTTTGGCTTTGTTTTTTGAATGCGCTTTCGTGAATGTTTTCGATGGTTTTCATGGCTTGCATTTCGAACTCGTATTTCCTATCGAACTCCTTGAATAATGCAGTGTTCTAATCGGTTGCTTGTGCGATTTCAGGTAATCGCGTAGGCGACGTCTAGCGCGGCCAACAAGTCCTCTCGCCGAAGTAAACTCAAGGTGAGTGGCTGACCCTTCTCTTCTCGACCCCTTCTTAAGCAAAATCAATAGTGTTGTTGCGGATGAAAGAATGAATACAAGGGCACGGACACGGTAAAATGATCAAGTTTCAAAGAGAATGTAGGCTAGACCTTAATAACTAAATATTATCTGAACTCGGTCATTGGATAACTTGTCGACAAGGTAATGTTTCCCCGTAATGGCAACCCAAGGCCATGGGACCGTTTCGGCCAAGAAAGGAAACACGGTGTATAGCAGTGCTGGATGATAGCACGGGTTAAGCGGGAACTTGCAGCGGGGCTCGCTACTTTCGCTGCAAGGGCCCCGGCTAACAAAAGCTATAGAGTCCAGGATGGCTTGTTATGCTAGTGACCAATCACACGTAGTATTGCACTTGCAGTGGGGCTCGCTACTTTTCCAGACTCAGTCGGTTTGCTCCCACCTTGGTGGCAACCGAGTTTGATAAAGCGCAGAGGTTCCAGCAGGGACTTTACCTGAAGATTATATTGGCAGTAGAACAGTTCGAGCATCAGACCTATGATGCGGTGTTGCGAGCAGCAAGGAGGCACGAGTATACCTCCCAAAGAATAGTGGATAGGACCGGAGGTCGGAAGCGGTCCCATAGTCAAATGAATCAGTCTTCAGCCCCAGCCCCGGCAGCCAGGACTTTAACTATTGGAGCTCCGAGGCGAGCAGCTTCAGTTACGTTGGTCCAGCACTCAACCCCGACGTACTCTCCGCAGAAACAGAAGCAAGCGCAGTCTTCCACCGTGGGCTGTTCTTATTGTGGAAAGCCTGGACACGTGGTAGCAGAGTGTCGCAAGGCGTTGGGATTGTGTTTATTGTGTGGAGCACCGGACCACAGGGTGGGGTCCTGCCCTTTCAGAGTTGATTCAGCATCGACAGTATCTAGTCCCTCGGTTGGGGGACCAGCACCAGCACCAGCTCCAGTTCACCAGCAACAGCAATTCCCATTCCCGAGGCCCTTGCCGACTCAGGTCTAGACTTTCCAGCAACAGGACCCGCGGCAGTTTGCCCTAGCCCAGGCTCAGGTTCAGAATCGGCCGAGAGGTATATGTGTCCTCTCATCTTGCTTTTCTACCGTCATTATGCGGGGTGCATGACGTATTTCATGTATCCTAATTACAACGGTACATTCCGGACCCGAGCCATATCCTAGGTCATTCGAAACTGGTTATTGGTTCCAACCTTTTCGTATGAGGATAGGCCCGTGTCCATGTTTGACCAAAGAGAGAGACTCGAGCGCAAGACTATCAGTTCAGTCCGTGTTGCTTAGAGTCATCCCTCTTTGGGAGAGTCAAACTTGGGAGCATGAGGATGATATTTGATTAGGTCATCCCGGCTGGTTTGACTCGTAAGGTGTAATATCTTTCTTATGCCTTACGCTTCGAATCCTTGCTTGCATGAATGATTGTATGATTGATTGGTAGTGGTTGATTGCCTATGATAGAATAGCTTTCCCTTACATCTCTAGCCTCTTGATTAAATTCTGAGGACGGAATTCTTTTAAGGTGGGTAGGATGTAATATTCCAAATTCGTGATACGTATTTAGTGTACGTATACGTATTTTGGACCCATATTTTATTTATTTATGGTTAGTTGTCTTAGTTTATTTTGCATTGGCTTGGTTTTATTGTCATTGATAGTTTAATTACTTTTAATGATTCATTGGTTTATTTGGGCTTGGTTTATTCCTGGGTTGGTTCGGCTTGGTTCGGTTTGGGATTGCTCTTGGTTCATCATGAACCAAAGGGTGAACCCCCTACCTACCACCACCACTTATATTTATTACCTATCCTTCTTTCTCTCTCTTCATAATCATCTTCTTCTTCCTCATTTACTTCCTTACCTACCAAAGAGAGGGAGAGAGAGGTCTAGGCAAGTGCATCTTGCTTCCACAATAGAGCTCATTTTTATTGTTCCATTAGCTTCTCCTCATATTTCTAAGACACATTAGAACTTGTCATTTTCTATTTTGAGGCTTTAATTCTTGTAGATCTAGAGTTTTGCTATTTTCGGATTTTTGGTGTTTTGATCTATTAAACTTCCTTGTTTTCAAGTTTTGATGGTTCCATATTTTAGAGAATTTCATTCTACCCAATTTTGACCTTTGGAAAGTTGGATTCGGACTTGTTTTGACCAAGGTATGGACTATTGAAGCTTAGATTCAACTTTAGAGTTCTTGCTGTTCTTGCCATTTGGAGAAGACAGTGAACAGTGAGCTAGCTTTTTAGCTTACGCCACTGAGCTGTACGCTGCTCTTTAGCGAGCGTACGCTGACTTGTGTACGCTGCTCTTTAGCGAGCGTACGCTGACTTGTGTACGCTGCTCTTTAGCGAGCGTACGCTAGCCTTGATATGCTGCCTGTTGGCAGCGTGTCTTGAGCGTACGCTAGCTTGAGCGTACGCGTGCCTTGGTACGCTAGCTTAAGCGAGCAAGGCGTACGCTGGCCCCTTTCGTACGCTAGTTTGAGCGTACGCAGTCTTGAGCGTACGCTAGCTTGAGCGTACGCTGACCTGTAGCTTGAGCGTGCCCTTGTGTACGCTGACCCTTGCGTACGCTTCCTATTGGAAGTGTATGGATCCTTTGGTACGCAGACCTGAGCGTACGCTAGCCTGAGCGTAGCCTGGCTTGAGCGTAGCCTGATTACCCTTTTGTTATGAACTTGATAATCACGAATTTACTTGATATGTTTGGAATTGATAATTGAGCATGACGTGATAGTGATCCGCAGTGGTGCACTCCTGACATAATAGCCTGACATGACCTGATAGTGGCCCGTCGTGGTGCACTCCTGACAAAGTACACTTGGCATGATAACCTGACATGATTATCTCGAATAGCTGTTGCGACGGCTACCTGACATGACATGACCTGTTTAATTAATCATGACACCGTGGGCGATTGTGCTTGTACAAATAATCCAGTCCTATCTTGCATCATGTCTAGGAGGGGACTCCTGAGTACCACGGTCAGGAGTACCTACTGAAATGGACTAAGGTTAATAATTAGTATAATTCACTACTCATGAAGAGATGTTCCCCAGTTACAGGCGATCCCGTTATCCCGGCCGCAAATGTTTGGACTTGTAGCCTGCCGACGAGTAGGGCACATTTCCAGCCCACTGTTATGTGGGGCACTCTTGATTGTCACTTTAAATGATTGAACTCTATTGTCACTCTAATGCATTGTACTCTCTGAATTGTCACTATAATGATTACCTGGATAACCTGGATAGCTGCAGGGCCTGTGACTACTTGGAGCATCTCATTGCATCTTGCTAGTAACTAGGATTGTGATAACCCTAGTTAGTTAATGTAGAAAGCCGTAGGCAATGATTGGCCGTGATTGATTGGATGGAGTCTAGTCCAGTATGGTATTGTCTAGAATTGATTGATTGCAAGATTGTACCAGAATGATTGAATTATTGTCACTCCAGATTATCATTATAATGATTGTCACTCCAGATTGTCACTATAATGATTGTCACTCCAGATTGTCACTATAATGATTGTCACTCCAGATTGTCACTATAATGATTGTCACTCCAGATTGTCACTATAATGATTGTCACTCCAGATTGTTACTCGACCTGATTTCTTATATTTATCTTGCCGATAAATGGTGAGAGAAACCAAGTTCCGTTCAGACGAAGGGTTACAACCCCGATCCTTGTTTGGTTTACGGGTTGTAACCTAGCTATCTGAATAGTCCCATGGTTATCTCATCGTATATCATCCCGTCATGCTTTTCTATATGTCTTGTCTTTTAGTGATTCTATGCAAGATTGTCTCTTATAATTACTCATCATGCTTTTTCTTAAATTACTGTCTCTTATTATGTAATTATATTATTGTGCTAATTTGCTGACTTTAGTTCTTAAGTGAAGCCTCCTTTGTGGCACTTGCTCTTTCTGGGGTCTGACCCAGCTGGTTTTGTATGGCCAGATACCGGAGCAGCACCAAAGGATCTTCCTGCCTTCCAGTCCGATGGTGGTCACCAGGCGTAACCAGGGCATCGAGTGGGTTTCTTTTGTTCTTCCACTGTAATATTATAAATTATTCTTTTGAGGCGTTTAGCCGACGAGCAAGTGTTAGCTCGATTGTACTTACTTACTGTCTGCCTACGGGCTGTAACATGATTGACAAGCCCCGGGGGTTGATCATGTATGACTGAACTCTTGCTAGTCCTCACATTTTGTAACGACTAGCTTCATGATCATCTGGATATGTAATGTTTGGGACGCCTTACAATTATATATTTGGAGATCTGATATCTTGTGATTATTATTAGTTGGTTGAGATTGAGACAATAGGCTATTTTATGACCTTAAGAGACTGATGGATTGTAGTGAAACCCTCACATATCTAGACAGCCGTGACCGTATAGCGGGGTGGATTCCATTCCGTTATACGTAGCTGGCTATGTCTGCCCCCGCTCTCCAGTATTCTGGTTCTGGGGCGTGACACGTGGACACGATACAGAAACCTAGACACAAACCTAACCACCCCACCTACCCACTGACACAAGCACAAGGCTCTACGTGCCACGTGTGGAGCACACGACCCTTCGACACGCGTGCACGAGACTGTGCACGCTGTCCTGCTACCCGACACGGATTTCTTCGTGTCCACGCCACGTGGATACGTGCCACTTGGCACGAGGGTAGGGGCACCCTCTGACAACCTACCCACGAAGTTTCATGCGACCACGTGTCGTATCGGACACGTAGTTAGCTCTGCACTGATTCGTGCACTGTACTAACACGCGCACAGACCCTCTCTGATACGCCTCTCTAACTCGGACACGACACGACCCCGACTCGATTCAGGGTGCTGGACACTTAGAGTAACCCTAGGCGAATCTACACGCGTGTGCACGAGACACGAGGACACGTGTGCTGTGTCCTACATGCGTATGCATCTCTGCACGACGCTGTGACACTGCACAGTGTCTGAATTTACCCGATTTGGGTTTTTGACACTTGGACAAGTTGTGTCGTGTCGTGGTGGACACCTAGGGACACCTACGACACGTGTAAACCTAGGGGCTCGATTACCAACCCTTGGTTTTGGGTATTAGCAAGGTTTTGTGTCAGTTTTGAGATTTATCCCACTGTTCAGTTATGAACAGTATTTACTGTTATTTTTCAGTATTTAAATTGAATTTTAAATTGATTTTTATGAATATGTATACGTATTTTTGGGTGTATATATATTGTATACATATGTATATATGTATGTGGGTGTGTATGTGAGTGTATATATGTGTGTGTAGGTATAGATATAGGTATGTATGTATATATATATATATGTATATATGTATATATGCATATATGTATGTGTGTGTTTGTGTGTCCCCCCATCTCAGATTTCTGAGATTTAAACCCCCTTGCTGTCCCCCTTCCCTGTCACAGTCCACACACTTTTCACACACACACACACACCACTGCCTAACACTCTCACTCTCCTTTCACTCTCTCTCTACCTATATATGTATATATGTTATGTATGTGTGTATATATATGTTATGTATATATAGTGGTATATATATATATATATATATATATATATATATATATATATATATATATATATATATATATATATATATATATATATATATATATATATATATATATATATATGTTATATATATAGGGTATTATATATATAGTGTATTATATATATATGTAGGTTACATATATATAGGTATTATATATATAGAGGGGTTATATGTGAGTATCATGTAGGTTTGGCTATATAGGATTATATAGATGTGTATGGGTATATATATATATATATATATATATATATATATATATATATATATATATATATATATATATATAAATATATATATATATATATATATATATATATATATTTTTTATATATAAATATATATATATATATATATATATATATATATATATATATATATATATATATATATATATATATATATATATAAATTATGGTATTATATATATAGTGGAGTATATAAATTAGATATGTTATAGACTTGATGTCTTAGCCTATGTATATAGGTAATGTATATATGTGTTAGTGTCCTAGATTCAATAGCCTATGGTTAGTAGCAAGTTAGGATTGACCAATAGGTCTAGTAGACCTAGTTTGACTAGATAATTGACCATTGTTGACCAAAGTCAACTATAGGTCAAACCTTGACCAAATTGACCTAGAAATAACTTGGATGAACATAGAAGGACTATTTGACTTGAGTTTGACTAAACCAGATGATTAGGTTAACCATATGGATTATGAGGGTAATCCTATATAGATGAAGATATGTATGGGGTTAAGGGAGATACTTAGAGTTGAGTCATGACTTGAGTTGGAGAATAGGATTAGCTTGATTACAGGATTAAGGTTGGTATTGTACTATATGTATTTATGTGTGGTATACTTTGTATAGGTAATTGTAGTATAGTATCTTAGGTATTCTAAGACAGGTTAGCCTATGTTTGGTTTTGAGTTAGCCTTATAGGGTTTGACTGGATGTTGACCATTAGTCAAGATTAACCTAATTGTCTTATTGACTAGTCTATGATTAACCAAAACCTTAGTTAGTCTAAGATTGACCTAGACTTTGACCTAGCTTGACCATGTTGACTAGTTGGCTAGAATGTTTGACCAAGAGTTGACTTTAACCTAGATTAGACTTGTTTAACTTTGTTTGACCTTGTATGACTTAGTTTAACTTCTTGTGACCTAGTATGACTTAATTTGACTTAGTTTGACTGTAGTGTTGACCTAGTTTGACTTTGACCTAGATTGGCTTAGAATTTATATAGATTGTATTGTAGATTTCATTTACCTTCATTTTGGACATGTCATAACTGTATTGCTCTATTTTAGGACATTGTGACCCTGGTATAGACATCTGATATTACACTACTCTTTTCAGAGTACCAGGCGAGTACATTCTCTGATAGTTCTCTCATTTATTTGTCGATTACTGTATTTTAGTTCTAGTTAGTTCTATGTGATTCTCTGTATCAACACGTATGGATATTTCTGGATTCATGTATGCGACACATACCTTGCTTACTGATCTCTATTACTGGAATCACTGGAATCATTCCGAAATCATTTCTGGAATCATCATTTGGCCGGACTCATCTCGATTCTTGTGTCTTGTACTGGATTCACTTGCTGGACGGGGAAATATTGAGTAAGACATGTAGACATACCCCAAATCTGGAATCTCCAACTGGAATCTACTGGAAGCATAGCCATCTCTTGCCTGATCCGTAAGAGATGTGTCTGATACCTACAGCCGTTTACATGTCGACCTCGGTATTTTAAAACACACTGTTAGATCATAGTTGGACTCACCCTGGTTTCATTGATCACTGTTGGACTCATCTTGTACTGGAAATTATCTGGTATCGGATTATATGGACTGGACTCACACTGGGATTACATTAGACTTATATCGTACTATCTGGACTCATACATGTTATTCTAGTTCAGTTAGCTTTTATTACAGTCTTCATTGCCATAATTCTTCTCTTGTTTTAGTTACCTTTCTTTTCTTGTATCTTACTGATTCTCTATGCCATCATTACCTGTATAAAACTGCCATGTTTATCAATAAAACTGTCTATAACTGCTTTATAGTTCTTTGTCATTTACTTGGGTTTTTCTAGATGAGTTGTACTCGTTTTCGTCCTGATTGGACCTGTTGAAAATATTACAGATGATAATCCTGAGGACACATGCCCTGCTTACCATGGACCTGGCGAGGGATTAGCTACCTTTGGTTCCGACTCTCAGGAGTGATTCAGGAGATTAGCTAGTAGACTACTTTAGCTTTCATGTTTTGGCTTGTTGTATTAAAGTTAAGATATTGAGTCTGTATTAAGTTGGTTTGAGATATTGGTGTATTATTTTAGTAGTTAGTTGTTGTTGTCTTTAATTCCTTAGGTATAACTTCTGCGTTATCTTTTCGTGTTTAGCCTGTATTTGAGTAGATCATACCCTTTACTTGTCCTCCATTCGGAGCTGATATCTGGACAAGTACTTTTTTTTATTCACTGCATGAGTTTAGTTAGCAACCTAGGACAGCTTACTACCGTCGACACTGCGGCGTAGGCTGGACGTACCCACTTCTCGTGCCCCTATACTGGGTGCGGGTCGTGACACATTTTTAGTGGTGGCCCATGCAGGTCCAGACTTAAGTTGTTTGGTTACGTTATTGTACCAAGCATGCCTGCAATTAGGATCTAGGACAACTTGATAACACTAGGAATAACATTTAGAACACCTAGAGGATTTCTAGGATTGCAACATAGGAAATACATCACATGCTTGCTATTATAATTTGATTTTCTTGTCTATGATTGTTTTGCTTTAAAGAGTCCTTATAAGTCTTTTTATTGTAATTAGATGGTGCTTACTCGTTCATCCCAGCATGTCTCACCTGAGAATGGCACACTCCCCATCCAGTCAGCTGACCAATTGACATCTCCACCTACCACTTTCCCCCACTCCACAGATCCACAGACCCATATACCTCCACCACCTTCCACATCACAATCCTAGCAGGACCCGATACTTCCACCACCCCCTATCACTATACCTATCCAGGCTTCCGTCACACTCGACGGGAACCAACTTTCCGTCACACTCGACGGGAACCAACTGCTCATTCTGATCCAGGGGTTCCTAGCAACCCATCAGGAGCAGACCACCCTACTCCGCCAGAGCATGGAGCATTCTGAGGGACATACCGTGGTCCCACCACCTGTAGAGCCGCGGCAGAGAGCAGGGACGATCAAGGACTTCATGGGTCTGAATCCCAAGGAGTTCTTAGGGACTGAGGGCATAGTAGTAGCAGATGACTGGTTAGACTCGGTAGAGAGGAAGCTCATTGGAGTTAGGATGCCGGATGACCTCCAGGTCGAGGCAGCGGGATTTTTGCTGATAGACTTGGCAGGAGTTTGGTTTCGAAATGAGCCGTTATTCGCGAGAGGGAGAGCCACTTGGGATCAGTTCAAGACCCAGTTCAAGAAAAAATTCTTCTCGACCACCGCTAGAGTAGCCATGGGGCTATGATTCCAGAACATCCAGCAGGGTAACCGTTCTGTCGACGAGTATGCGGCAGAGTTTAGTCGCCTGAGCCGTTTCGCTCCTAGTCTGGTTGCTGACCCTGAGGAGATGACGCGTAGGTTTTGTCGTGGTCTAGTTCCAGACATTGGCATTCTTATAGCGGCAAACGGTATGACTGACTACTACCAGAGCTTAGAGTTAGCCCGGAGTATAGAGGAGCGTCTTCTGTCTTGCAAGAGGTCGGCTTCTGTACACATTGAGGGACCCTCCAAGCGTCAGGCTTTCCAGCAGAAAGTGCCGACGCTACACCAGCAGACATATCATCCTCCCACACCACATCATTCGACCCCGCCAGTTAGAGCCCCGGGACCCCGACAGCAGAGGCCATTTCAGCAGGTACAGCATCAGTATCGGGGCCAGGACCCAAAGACGATCAGTTGTTCATACTGCAGGAAGCAGGGACACATCAGGGAGCAGTGTAAGAAGAGGCTGAAGATTTGCTATAACTGTGGGTCTGATACTCACCAGAAGATGGATTGTCCTATTGCACCTCCTTATAAGGGAGCTAGGCCACCTGTAGCTCAGCACCAGAGGGGTGGAGCTTTTGCGATGACGGTCGAGGAGACCAACGCTGCAGGTGACGGGTTAGCAGGTTTGTCTTTCCTGTCCTTCCTCTCCCATCTTGTTGTATGATTCCATTAGTACCTGTCAGGATATGCTTGTGTTATACTAGATAGTGTAGTTATCCTGTTCAAGACTGTGAAATCACGACCAGTAGGACTATGATTGCATGTTATCTTTTGACTTTGATTGACTGGGGGTTTGACCTAGAAGGAGTACGACTATCTTAATTTCGAGGACGAAATTTCTCTAAGGAGGGTAGACTTGTAACACCCAGTTTTCTGAAATTAGGGTATTTTTGAAAAATTATTATTTTTATTATTTATTAATGGTGTTTTAGTCATAATATGATTTTTGGTGATTTTAATTAATTTAAAACTATTTTCTAAGTCATGACTTATGACTTTGTGATTTGACTAGTATAACCCTAGTGTAAACCCTAGAGATTTCATAACCTAGAGACTAACCATGACCATGTAAGCCTAACCATATGATTAGGATATCAAATTACCACTTTTTAGTTAAAAGGGTATTTTGGTAATTTATTAGAATTTATTTGGATTTATGTAATTTATTATTATTTAATTAGTTGTTAAGTGTCATGTTAGCTCCTAACCTAGTTTAGCACTAATCTAGAGGTTAGCAACTAACCTAGAAGACTAATGTTAGATGTTAGCTTATGTGTAAATATCTTAGGTTGGAAATATCTAAGATATTACTTTCTTAGATATTTAGAAAACCTAGAAATATCTACCTACTTGGTCCAAGACATAGAAGCTAAGTTTGCTAGGTGGAAGAACCCTAAAATATCTACCCATGGCAGCCCAACCCTACCCCCATCCTATATAAACACCCCTCCCCCTTCATTCAAGCTTCTTTCATTACACTTAAAACCTAGTTTTTCCCTCTACCTTCACACCCTCACCATTTAACCATTTCAATACCAAATTGAGCCAAACTTCTTGCATTGGAACTCCCTACTATTGAGGATGCTAAGGGGAGCTAGCTAGCTAGGCTGCATAGCATTTTGGGCACCATCAAGTGAAGAGGACACCCCCCCAAAAACCTTGTTTTCATTAAGTTTTGCACTCATAGGTAAATGTCCTTAAACCTTGTTAATATTGTGTTTTCTCTTCATAATTGCATGCATATAGGTATACCCTAACTGTGGGTCAAGTTTGGTAGGATATGGATTGGATTTGGTGTCCGTATCGGACACATGTCTGTGTCTTAATTGCAGTATTTGGTGAAATGTCACTATGGTTTAAAAGTTGTTATTTTCTAAAACAAATTGCACATTTGGGTAGCCCTTAGCATGCTGATCACGAAACACTAGGACGGAGCACACTTCGAGTCGTGTCCGTGTCCAAAACGGGATACGAACACACTGTTATAAACCACTGTGCACACTGAAAAACTCCACTGTTTGACACTTCGTGTCGTGTCTACACGTGTCGTGGACACGATGTAGAAACCTAGACACAAACCTAACCACCCCACCTACCCACTGACACAAGCACAAGGCTCTACGTGCCACGTGTGGAGCACACGACCCTTCGACACGCGTGCACGAGACTGTGCACGCTGTCCTGCTACCCGACACGGATTTCTTCGTGTCCACGCCACGTGGACACGTGCCACTTGGCACGAGGGTAGGGGCACCCTCTGACAACCTACCCACGAAGTTTCATGCGACCACGTGTCGTATCGGACACGTAGTTAGCTCTGTACTGATTCGTGCACTGTACTAACACGCGCACAGACCCTCTCTGATACGCCTCTCTAACTCGGACACGACACGACCCCGACTCGATTCAGGGTGCTGGACACTTAGAGTAACCCTAGGCGAATCTACACGCGTGTGCACGAGACACGAGGACACGTGTGCTGTGTCCTACATACGTGTGCATCTCTGCACGACGCTGTGACACTGCACAGTGTCTGAATTTACCCGATTTGGGTTTTTGACACTTGGACACGTTGTGTCGTGTCGTGGTGGACACCTAGGGACACCTACGATACGTGTACACCTAGGGGCTCGATTACCAACCCATGGTTTTGGGTATTAGCTAGGTTTTGTGTCAGTTTTGAGATTTATCCCACTGTTCAGTTATGAACAGTATTTACTGTTATTTTTCAGTATTTAAATTGAATTTCAAATTGATTTTTATGAATATGTATACGTATTTTTGGGTGTAAATATATTGTATACATATGTATATATGTATGTGGGTGTGTATGTGAGTGTATATATGTGTGTGTAGGTATAGATATAGGTATGTATGTATATATGTATATATGCATATATGTATGTGTGTGTTTGTGTGTCCCCCCATCTCAGATTTCTGAGATTTAAACCCCCTTGCTGTCCCCCTTCCCTGTCACAGTCCACACACTTTTCACACACACACACACACACCACTGCCTAACACTCTCACTCTCCTTTCACTCTCTCTCTACCTATATATGTATATATGTTATGTATGTGTGTATATATATATGTTATGTATATATAGTGGTATATATATATATACCACTATATATACTGGTATATATATATATATATATATATATATATATATATATATATATTATATATAGGGTATTATATATATAGTGTATTATATATATATGTAGGTTACATATATATAGGTATTATATATATAGAGGGGTTATATGTGAGTATCATGTAGGTTTGGCTATATAGGGTTATATAGATGTGTATATATATATATATATATATATATATATATATATATATATATATATATATATATATATATATATATATAAATTATGGTATTATATATATAGTGGAGTATATAAATTAGATATGTTATAGACTTGATGTCTTAGCCTATGTATATAGGTAATGTATATATGTGTTAGTGTCCTAGATTCACTAGCCTATGGTTAGTAGCAAGTTAGGATTGACCAATAGGTCTAGTAGACCTAGTTTGACTAGATAATTGACCATTGTTGACCAAAGTCAACTATAGGTCAAACCTTGACCAAATTGACCTAGAAATAACTTGGATGAACATAGAAGGACTATTTGACTTGAGTTTGACTAAACCAGATGATTAGGTTAACCATATGGATTATGAGGGTAATCCTATATAGATGAAGATATGTATGGGGTTAAGGGAGATACTTAGAGTTGAGTCATGACTTGAGTTGGAGAATAGGATTAGCTTGATTACAGGATTAAGGTTGGTATTGTACTATATGTATTTATGTGTGGTATACTTTGTATCGGTAATTGTAGTATAGTATCTTAGGTATTCTAAGACAGGTTAGCCTATGTTTGGTTTTGAGTTAGCCTTATAGGGTTTGACTGGATGTTGACCATTAGTCAAGATTAACCTAATTGTCTTATTGACTAGTCTATGATTAACCAAAATCTTAGTTAGTCTAAGATTGACCTAGACTTTGACCTAGCTTGACCATGTTGACTAGTTGGCTAGAATGTTTGACCAAGAGTTGACTTTAACCTATATTAGACTTGTTTAACTTTGTTTGACCTTGTATGACTTAGTTTAACTTCTTGTGACCTAGTATGACTTAATTTGACTTAGTTTGACTGTAGTGTTGACCTAGTTTGACTTTGACCTAGATTGGCTTAGAATTCATATAGATTGCATTGTAGATTTCATTTACCTTCATTTTGGACATGTCATAACTGTATTGCTCTATTTTAGGACATTGTGACCCTGGTACAGACATCTGATATTACACTACTCTTTTCAGAGTACCAGGCGAGTACATTCTCTGATAGTTCTCTCATTTATTTGTCGATTACTGTATTTCAGTTCTAGTTAGTTCTATGTGATTCTCTGTATCAACACGTATGAATATTTCTGGATTCATGTATGCGACACATACCTTGCTTACTGATCTCTATTACTGGAATCACTGGAATCATTCCGGAATCATTTCTGGAATCATCATTTGGCCGGACTCATCTCGATTCTTGTGTCTTGTACTGGATTCACTTGCTGGGCGGGAAAATATTGAGTAAGACATGTAGACATACCCCAAATCTGGAATCTCCAACTGGAATCTACTGGAAGCATAGCCATCTCTTGCCTGATCCGTAAGAGATGTGCCTGATACCTACAGCCATTTACATGTCGACCTCGGTATTTTAAAACACATTATTAGATCATAGTTGGACTCACCCTGGTTTTATTGATCACTGTTGGACTCATCTTGTACTGGAAATTATCTGGTATCGGATTATATGGACTGGACTCACACTGGGATTACATTAGACTTATATCGTACTATCTGGACTCATACATGTTATTCTAGTCTAGTTAGCTTTTATTACAGTCTTCATTGCCATGATTCTTCTCTTGTTTTAGTTACCTTTCTTTTCTTGTATCTTACTGATTCTCTATGCCATCATTACCTGTATAAAACTGCCATGTTCATCAATAAAACTGTCTATAACTGCTTTATAGTTCTTTGTCATTTACTTGGGTTTTTTAGATGAGTTGTACTCGTTCCCGTCCTGATTGGACCTGTTGAAAATATTACAGATGATAATCCTGAGGACACATGCCCTGCTTACCATGGACCTGGCGAGGAATTAGCTACCTTTGGTCCCGACTCTCAGGAGTGATTCAGGAGATTAGCTAGTAGACTACTTTAGCTTTCATGTTTTGGCTTGTTGTATTAAAGTTAAGATATTGAGTCTGTATTAAGTTGGTTTGAGATATTGGTGTATTATTTTAGTAGTTAGTTGTTGTTGTCTTTAATTCCTTAGGTATAACTTCTGCGTTATCTTTTCGTGTTTAGACTGTGTTTGAGTAGATCATACCCTTTACTTGTCCTCCATTCGAAGCTGATATATGGACAAGTACTTTTTTTATTCACTGCATGAGTTTAGTTAGCAACCTAGGACAGCTTACTACCGCCGACACTGCGGCGTAGGCTGGACGTACCCACTTCTCGTGCCCCTATACTGGGTGCGGGTCGTGACACAGCCGGAGAGAGAAAGAGATGGGGAGGGGAAGAGTACCACGTACCGGAGAGGGAGGAGAGTCGCCGGAGAGAGTGAGAGTCGCCGGAGGGGGGGGGAGGAGAGAGAGTGAAAGAGTAAAATGGGAGAAAATAAACCCTAACCCGAACCTAGCTCCCCTTCCCCAGCCGCCCTCGTCCCCCTGCCCCACCCTCCAGCCACCCCCCACTCACCCCCCAACCACCCGCATCCCCCCTGCACCTCCCTCCGAGCCACCCGCTCCCCCCAACCACCAACAACCAAAACAGCCGGAGAGAGAGAGAGAGCGAGAGAGGGAGGGGGAGAGTCACGTACCGGAGAAGGAGGAGAGTCGCCAGAGAGAGTGAGAGTCGTCGGAGAGAGTGAGAGCACCGGAGAGAGTGGGGGCGCCGGAAGGGGGAGGAGGAGAGAGAGTGAGAGAGTAAAATGGGGGAAATGAATCGGTGGGGGGGGGATATAATTAGAATTTAGCAACGCTATCCCTACCGTCGCTAAGTTAGTCGCTATTAGCGACGTCAGAGCGACGTTTCGCGACGAATAGATCATGTGATTAATATACGTCGTCGTTACGTCGCTTAGGTCATCGCTAGTAGCGACTATTAGCGACGTTTAGACAAAACGTCGCTAATGTACACAATTTAGCGACGTTAATTGAACGTCGCTAAATATATGTCGCCAATTGAGCAGATTTTAGTAGTGTCAAGCATATCCACCCGTCCACGGCTGTAACGCCCCAGAACCAGAATACTGGAGAGCGGGGGCATACATAGCCAGCTACGTATATTGAAATAGAATCCACCTCGCTATACGGTCACGGCTGTCTAGATACATGAGGGTTCAACTACAAGACATCAGTCTCTTATGGTCATGAAAAGCCTATTGTCTCAATCTTAAGCAAGTAATAGCAGTTACAAGATGTTAGAGCATCAAATATACAATAGTAAGGCGTCCCATAGATTACATATTTGGATGATCATGAAGCTAGTCGTACAAAAAGTAAGGACTAGCAAGAGTTCATTCATACATGATCAACCCTAGGATTTGCCAATCATGTTACAGCCCGTAGGCAGATAGTATATAAGGTGCAATCGAGCTAACACGTGCTCGTCGGCTAAACGCCTCAAAAGAATATTTTTACAATAGAGTGGGAGAGCAAAATAAAAACCCACTCGTTGCCTTGGTTATGCCTGTGGTCACCATTTGGCTCGGAGGTAGGAAGATCCTCTGGAGCTACTCCGGTATCTGGTCATGCAAAACCAGTTGGATCAGATCCCAGAAAGAGCAAGTGTCACAAAGGAGGCTTCACTTAAGAACTAAAACCAGCGATTAGCACAAAACATAATTATATAGTAAAAAGACTGGAAATACGAAAAAAATTAAGGTGATATACGACAAGATAACCATGGAACTATTCAGTGCAAGTTACAACCCTTAAACCAAACAAGGACCGGGGTTGTAACCCTTCGTCTGAACAGAACTTGGTTTCCAACCATTTATCGATAAAGTAAGGCACAAGCATTCCGGTCATATGATAATCTTGTATAGGATCAAGACTAGACTAGACTGAGTTAGACTCCATCCAATCAATCACGGTCAAGCAATGAGTACGGCTTGATACTTTAACTAGCTAGGGTTATCACAAGTCTAGTTACTAGCAAGATGCAGTGAGATACTCCAACAGCCACAAGCCCTGCAGACCATCCAAGTTATCCATGTCGAATATCCGTTTATGAAGGGTGCAACACATGACAGTGTGCTGGATATGTGCCCTACTCGTCGGCAGGCTACAAGTCCACTTGCGCGCCCAGATAACGGGATTGCTGTAGTTGAGAAATCTCTTTATGACTACTGGATTATTCTAGTTATTAGTCTTAGTCAGTTTACGTAGGTACCCCTGACCGTGGTATTCAGAGGTCCCTGCCCTAGACATGATGCGAGACAGTATTGGTTTATTTGTACAAACACAATCGTCCACGGTGTCCAGGCCATTCATTCTTGTCATGTCGTGCTAGCCGTCTCAACAACATTCAATAGTTCCCATCAGGCTTGCTTGTCATGTCAAGTCATGTCATGTCATGTCATGTCAATTCACTTGCTATACCATGCCATGTACAATTACCATTTCCAAACATATTAAACAATTTCGTGATTATCAAGTTCATGTAAAAGTGCAAGGACATAAAGACAATCGGGTACACAAAAGGGGGCTCAAGACTCTACGCTAGCGAACCTCTATGCTAGGCCAAGAGGCCCCATGCGTAAAAATGGCTTTACGCGAGCAAGACCAAGGAAAGACCGCTTCTACGCGAGCGGGAGCCCTACGCGAGAGGGAACTCTACGCGGGCAAGGCTCTACGCTAGCAAGCACCCTATGCAAGCGGAACTTTACGCGCACGAGCACCCAAGTGAAACTCTACGCATGCAAGGCTCTACGCGAGCGAGGGAGAGTGTAGTGCCCCGTCCCGCTCAGTCAATCAGAGGAATCGAAACGCCAACGGCGTTCGAAACTTAGCCTTGCAACGGCCGCTCGAAGACACCGCTCGGTCGAGGCGACCGCTCGCTCAGGTGGGGTAGTTTCGGTGAACTTGTCTCATCTTAACCTTCACATAATAAATCGCATGTTTTAAATTTACATAAGTAGGCTTAATAATAAAATAGACGAATCCACATAGCAAAATGGAGTAATCCCGACGGGTCGAATTGAGATAGAATGTGGAATGGTCCAACGGTCGGTTTAGAGTTGGTGCACGGCGTGCTTTGAAAATGACACTCGGTCCTTCGTCCCGTGGCTTGGGAGAAGGAAAGTTGGTATTCAACACAAAGCTCAGAGTTAGCCTAAGTCATAGCGTCGCCCGCATGAATGCTTTATAAAGCATGAACGGTCCCATCGTCCAAAGGCTTAGCATAGCCCTGACCGCCCCATGAGTTAAGTTGCGTCGTACGGCTGTTGGCGTAAGTCTAGGAACCTAAATGATATGGTCATTCGAAGTTAAACGCATGCGCAGCACGTTTCCGCAATGCGAGGCTTGACGCAGCCTTTGCTCGTCGATTCATTGTGCGTTAAGTTAGGCCAGTTATGTAAAAAGGCTATCGGAGTGGTAGCAAGCACGGTCCTACGAGTTCTATGGTTGGGTATAACCACATAGTCTTACGGTCTCAAGGCCCGTCATATAAAGTATGACTTGGGCGATAGCGTCGCGTAGAACGTAAGTCGATTTGAGGCACGATGCACGGACTTAGCGTTAAGGCATGAACCACGGTTGATTTAATGAGTTTTGGAGAAAGGACTATCGAATAGGCATTCATGAGCTGAATGAAATGATATGGTAACATGAAAAGAATGCTCGCGACCGTGGGTCATCGAGGGGTCTCAAATGATAGGAATCTTGAATGTGGAACTCAAAAGATAGTAAAACAATGAAAGTAAAGACAATCAAACGGTCCTGAAATGAGGAAGTGGGTCGAGTCTGCATGGTCATTGGACAACTTGTGTACCGGTGCACAAGGATTTGATTTTATTTCTCAGACGGTACCCGTGGCCACGGGGGACTGGTCTGGCGTAGGAGGAACACGTGCCTACGGGACCCTTGGATGGTGTGCGACCTGACCCAAGGGGTGCGCCGTAGAGCGGGTATTAGAGGAAATTCGGCGAGATCGTGCCTCATTATTAACGAACGTACCCTCATATCCAATGAAGGTCCAAGATAGCTTGTCGTGCTAGTGACCAAGTTATTATAGATGAGTCGGCACGGGCGACAATCCGTGAGTGTGCCTTTGGAATGAGTCGAGTCTTGAGTGCACTATATCAAGGAGTCAAGTTGAAGGTGTGTGTACAAGTTAGAACACAAGGAATGTTTGGACCTAAGATTTGCCATCAACATAGGTGTCGTGCTTCGACAAGAGTTGTGGCGTCGAGTCTTAAGATGTTGGCATAGAGTTACACAAGTTGGATTGAGTCGTATCGGGTTTAAGTCAGGAATCGCCGCAAGGCAAATTGGTTAAGTGAAACTAAGTTCACAAGTCTCGATTGGATCAGTTGATGATCAGAGTAGCAAGGGCCGCGAGACGGCGATATGGTTAAGTCTTACTGAGTTGTGAGGCACGGCCTCAGCAAGGGTTTGTAGCAAGGTCATACGGAAATGGATCCTCATCGCGTAGTTGCGTCTCTGATTTTAAGCCGTAAGACAAATACGACTTGATATGTTAACGTTGTCGGTACGAGAAGAGTCTAAAGGCAAGGTATATGTTAACATTGCGTTGCAAGCACGAAATGGTCTTGAGACACAAAATAGGCCAAGACGTCTGTCCTAAAACTAATCCTAAGGAAAGAGTAGAAAGACAATAATAAAGGGGACTATGTTGCACAAAAGTGAATAAAACGTGTTGGTTTTGTATGGGTGGGCGAGGAGCTCATTCCACCAGTACAATTGAGTACTGACACCCACATAGTTTACATGTGCAGGCACAGGTAGAAGCTCGTGGCGCGGAGCTCGCTTGGATGCGTCGAGGCACGGAGTCCCTTGGCGATTCGAAGCGTACGGCCGCATGGAGTCAAGACTTATACGGGACATAATGTATGGACATCGCCTTCCCAAGCATCCGCTGGCTCAAGACTTGTATCCGAGAGATGAGAGAGAGCTGAGTGACTTGTAATGTGAGATGAGCGAGCTTGAAAGACTTGTAATGTTGGCCTTGCGCCCCATTGTAACCTTGTTTCAATATCAATAAAAGAGTGTTTTGAAATGACTTGTGTTTTGTTCTTAATCTTCGCTGCTATTATTCAATGTCTCTGCTTGCGACTTCTGTGCGACGACCCCGTCGCAGCCGCTGAAATCGGCCGTTATGGAACCCACCTTGCATGAGCGAAATCTAGGCTCGTGCGACATCACGCCTTAGCGAGGACGATCGCTCCTACGGGAGCGGGGCGTGATAGAGAGTCTACGCGAGCGAGGCTCTACGCACGGGGCACTCTACGCTAGCGAGACTCTACGCGGCATGAAAATACGCGAGCGCGAGTCTACGCGAGCGGGAAGGCCCCTGCGTAGAGTTCAAGTGAACTCGGCGTAGAAGGATTACGCTGGCACGCAATGCGTGTGCGTAAAGGGGACACTACGCAGGCACGTGAAACGTGTGCGTAAAAATGGGGGGCACTACGCGAGCACGTGAAACGTGTGCGTAAAGAGGGTAAATGATACGCTGGCACGTAAAATGTGTGCATAAAAACTAAATACTACGCTAGCACGTAAGAACGTGTGCGTAAAAACTTCATCTTCTCCCCAAGGCCAAGACAAACAGGCGTAAAAGCTCAAGAGCTCAAGAAAGCCCCATCTCGGTCAAGACTCGATGAAATCCAACCATTCCAAAACCAAACTTGCGTAACATCAGAATGCCTTCTACATAGAACTCTTAGTTTTCGAAAACAAGCCAGTTTAGTAGATCAAAACCGAGAAATCCAAAAATGCAACAAACTTAGATCTACATGAAATGAACCATGGAAATTAAAAATGCTAAGTACTGAAGTGTCTTATAATCTCGTGAGGAAAAAAATGGAACAATAAAAACTGAAGTTCCTTCATAAAGCAAGTTGCACTTGCCTACGGTGGTGCTCGGTGGAGAAGAAATGAGGAAGAAGAAAAGAAGTAGTAAATAAGTAATGAATGAGGAGAGAGAATGGTTGTTGGGTTAATAAATGAGGGATGGTGGTAGGTAGGGGTTTGCATATCAACCCAAACCGAGCCCAACCAAGCCGAACCCAACCGAACCCAATGCAGGCCAAGGCCAGGATAAACCACATGAACCAGGAAATGCTAACTAACCCATGCCAAAGCAAAACCCAAGACTAGCCAGTCAAGACAAGTCGAACCAGGATGAACCCAAAATAAACCAAGGCAAGATTAAACCAGGATCAAGCTAAGCAAGACAAGTCTAATTATGGGTCGGGATTCCGTACACGTATACCAAAATACGTAATACGAACTACGGGCGTTACAACGGCCATCGCGAATAGCAGATCTTCCGCGGCCTGGCGGCGCATCCTTCACGGGCGGTCCCTCGTCGAACCGGCGATTTGCCTTAACGTAGGCGTAGGGGAAGCATCCCCATTCCAAGAGCGCTGGGTAGGCGATTTACTACTTCCCAACACCCCGACGGCTCCTAGGAACAACACTATCAAGGATCTATCGGACCCTCCTAATAACACCTGGAACTGGATCAAAATCAGGTCATGGGCTGGGACCGAAGCATCCGATTACATTCGTCGTAGCGGTTTGAGGATCGGATCGGACGCAGATAAGCTCGTGTGGGCGCCTGACGGAGCTGGCACCTTCTCGGTTAAGTCTGCCAGAAGCGTTATCCGGGGCAACGCGACGTCGTCTCCTACCATTGCCCCATTATGGCAGACGTGCATTCCCAAGAAGTGGTCTTTCCTCATCTGGAGAGCCCTACGCAATATCCTCCCCGCTGACGACAATCTCAATACAATCGGATTCAGCCTTGCCTCTGCGTGCACATGCTGCACTGATCGACAATCGAAAACAGCCGACCACATCCACAATCAGGGGGACCTACCGGTCCAGGTCTGGCAAGCTCTCTCCCAGCGATGCAGTTTGTCTCACGGAGGCGACAACTTCCACCATCTCATGGCCACCTGGGCTTCAGCGTCCCATGGCCACCAGATCGTCGTTGCGGCCGCCACGTGGGTTATCTGGAAAAATCGGAACAAGACGAGATACGAAGGCCACCAGTACAGCGCATACCAACTTATTTGGGAGACCATTCGTCAATGCCACAAACGGAGAACCCTCTGTAGGCACAGCCAGGAGGCTTTCTGGAAATCTCTCCTATCCTCGGCTTAGCCGTTTTGCTTCTAGTTTCCCTCTTTTTTGTCAGTATACGTGTACATGCATCGACATTTTGCGTCTCATGGTATACTTGTACAGGTTCGACCTTTTCGGCCTTCTTCAATAAAATTGCAGATTGACAAAAAAAAAAAAAAAAAAAAAAAAAAAAAAAAAAAATATATATATATATATATATATATATATATATATATATATATATATATATATATATATATATATTGAAACATTGGATAAATGTGGCGAACTCGCCTCCACTGGAGCTCGAACTCCTGACCACTTGGGTCGCATGCATCTCTCTTAACCACTAGACTAGAGGTCATTTGCAATATATATATAGAATATTTACTAGTAGAGATAAAATAAAATATTGGTTATTCGCGAGTCCCAAGCATGGAACCGACGCGTGCTCTCCTTCCCCTATAAAACGCAGAGCCTCTGCCAGCCACACTCTCTGCTACGTGTCCACACTCCAACCGTTCCAGAAGCTTCATCCAATACCAAAATTACCCTTACAATCCCCCCCCCATATTCCCCGTCCCACACTACCCGTGGTATTTCAGTAATTCCACAATGCCCTTCCTATATATGAGCAGCCACTTGCGATCGCCTACAGCAGCAAAATCAAATCGAAAGCAAAAAAAAAGAAAAAGAAGAAACCCTAACCCTAAAAATAAGAAAGAAAAAAAACAAGCCTTCTTTTTTCGTTGAGCTCGAATGGCGTCGTTCGCTGAAGCCCCTCCCGGCGATGCGAAGGCCGGGGAGAAGATCTTCAGGACGAAGTGCGCGCAGTGCCACACCGTCGACAAGGGCGCCGGCCACAAGCAAGGTTCGATCGATCCGATCCCTCTTCATTTTCTCTGATATTATATATATTTTTATTGTGTTTCTGCGATCTAATGCTTAGAGAAATCGAGATTGTCTTCTTCTTTTTTTGATGTTTTCTGAATTTTTTAGATTTTTTTTTATGTTTAATTATTAGATCTGGGCGGAATTTTCTCGTTGCTGCTGAGATGTTAATTAGGGGTTTATTTTGCGGCTCATGTCCTAAAATTGTGATTGCTTGATCGAGCGATCGATGTGGAAATTTATTAAATACGTGTGATTCCTGCAGGCCCCAACTTGAACGGACTCTTCGGAAGACAGTCCGGAACCACCGCCGGATATTCTTACTCGAACGCGAACAAGAACATGGCGGTGATCTGGGAGGAGAACACCTTGTACGACTATCTCCTTAATCCGAAGAAGGTACATTCCCATCGACTACTTCTTTTTTTGAGTTGGCATAGACCTAATCTGAAACTAAAATTTATAATTGTTTAAATTAAACATGTTGTTGGTAAATTGAAGTGAATGCGGGTTAAAAACATGTTTCGCATATAAAGAACATTTTGAAGTCTTTCCTAGTAATCCGATCAATCAAGAGGAGAGGAGAGCTGTGAGTCCATTGCATCGATGACAAAAGCCAAAGGATTATGGGTTGAGCTGTGAGTTCATTGTGAAGATTGTAAAAATAGAAGGATTATTGGGTGTAAATAAGTTATTAGAGTGAGTAATGCTATGACTACAACCAAATGGTTACAACCGTTTTACAACTTGCCACGTGGCCGGCCTCCATTGGAGGGGAGAGGGGAGAGGTGGGATCGGTAGAGTAGGTTGTACGAAGGTTGTAAAGGTTTGGTAAACTTAGCATTATCGATTAGAGTATGCATGTGCAAATGCCCGTGCATTATTGAAGTGAAACAAATTCAATTGTTAAACAGTATGCATATATTTACAACAATAGCATGCAGACATGAGTTTTAAAATTTTCTAGTTTATTTTTATTTTTTTTGGTGATACTTGCCTTTCTTTTGCAACAATAGCATGCATACATGTCTTGAATTGACTTTTGTGTTTGATAGTAAGATAATCCAGTACTGCCAGTAAACTTGTGATAAATGAAGTATGTGAATTTATTTTCTTTTGCATATTGCTATAAAAATATTTGTTTAGTCTTCCAAGACCTGCAGTTGACATCTCTGTGTTGCTAGATAGAAAACACCGTGTCACATGTAAGATTTTTTGCTCCACCGAGATGATGTTGCACAATATACCAAGCCAAGGGATTTAGTTTGAAGGCTCTATAATTATCCATAGTATGGTAGAATTCTTTTGAAATCTCATGAGGCTTTCCTAACTTTTTATAAGCTCTAGAATCTTCTCATCAAGTAAATTTCTTAGTCTTAGAACTTTATTTTTCTAGAAGTTTCTTGTAAAGGACTAGAAGTTTCTTGTAAGGTCCTTGGAAGCGCTTATAAATAAGGTGGGAGTTTCATTTGCTATTCACCATCCAAGAAGTTGTAAACTCTCTTTAATATAGTGAAGTTTTCAACATTTCCAGTCCATCTCCCTTTTGCTTCACATTTTTTTCTCGTCTTAGCGATCTAGTTAAATGTTTGGAAAAGGTAATTAATTTTGCATGGATCTTTGAGGAGGAAGTTTGTGCACTGTACAGAGCGAAGTGTAGACAAAACACTAAGGGTCTTGGCAATTGTTGGGGTAGCAGCCATGCGGTGCTTTTAAAGTACCACTTATGAGCGGGTTATGAGGGGTCTAGTTTTGGACGGTTTAAGGAGCAGCTTTTAAATCAAGCTAACCAATGCTCGTTTATTGATTAACGAGCGGTTTTGAAAGTTCTTTAAAATATGTCTATATATAAACAAAGTTCTCCCAAAGAAAGATTATATCATTGTCCTCCCAAACAATGACTTATACAGTAGTATAACTTGCAAGCATAAAATGATTTGGCAAGTAGTAAATCATAAATGTTGAGAGAAAACATTCACTACCATATCAAATGAACCGCAAAATTTTATAGCAATCATTCAATACCACTTCAAATGGATCACAAAATTTAAAGAACTCACATTTTAAAGGAAGTAGCCGTCACATGGGAACTTCAAGAAAAACAATTATAGGGAGAGAAAAAATATGGTAGGGTATTATTAATATTTGTAGTTGTGTTTTTTGATAAGGATATAAATAGAAGAAAAAAAATATGAACCCTCAAAATATTCCGATTTGGGGTGTTTATATAAACACCCAAAATTATATTGTACTGATTTTGAGGGGGTTTTGAGTGGCTCAAAATCTGCCAAAATCGGTGAAAATATTATTGTTGCCAAATAGACCCCAAGTCTGTGACAAAAAAATCTTGTGTGTGACAATCGGCTCTTCTTAAAATTTGGTATGTTTTGTGTTAGAAGCATGTCACATAACCTTGACACTCCAAAAAATAGTAGTACACACCAAAATGGGTGCCCAATCCATGTTTGAACCCCTAACATAGGTTACTGTGTTCGTTTCAGCTGAACAAACCAGTCACGTTGCCTTAGCGTACCTAGTTATCATCTTCAGTGTTCTAAATTTCGGCCTAGGCGCTAGGCGGCCGCCGGCCGCACCGAAAATCCCCTAGACGGCCAGTCTAGGTGCTAGGCGGACCTAGGCGGCTATGTTCGATTTGAAATTTCAAAAAAAAATCAACACTTACCTGACGGCGGTGGCGGCGGGTGGTGGTTTGAGGTGTTGGTGCTAGTGGTGGCGGTGGTTGTGGTTGTGGTTGTGGCGGCGGCGGCGGCGACTACGAAGAGGAGAGATGGTGGTGGTGGTGGTGGCGGTGGTGGCGACGGCGGCGGCTAGGTAGAGGAGAGGGAGAGGAGGAGAGGAGCCTGGAGAGGGAGGGGAGGAGAGATGGTGATGGCGGTGCTGCTACTGGTTGTGGTGGTGGTTGAGGGGAGGGGAGGGGAGGAGAGGAGTCTGGAGAGGGAGAGGGCATTTAATTACAAAGCGCGTCTAGGTGCGTGCCTAGGCGCAAGGCGCAGCGATGCGTAGGGACAACGCCTAGGAACAAGCCAGGCACACCACCTTAAAAAAGCGCGCGCCTAGTGTAGAAAGGCGCAGGCGCTCAACAAGGCGCGCCTAGGCGTAAAGTTATTTTAATATATATATATATATATATATATATATATATATATATATATATATATATATATATATATATATATATACACACACACAACCTTCTATATGCATGTTATATAGTTTATGGGCTTTATTGGAAAGTATAGAAATTATTGTCATTAATATTATTGTGGGTTTTAGATTGTTTTCTAAATTAGAATGTACTTCTATATTTAAAGGCTTATATATATGTGGTTTGTATATTATATGTATATAGTTTGGGTTTTTTATATCTAATGGGCTTTTAGATTGTTATATATATATATATATATATATATATATATATATATATATATATAAAGATATATAAAGAATAATTTTGTGCCTATAATTAGTGATATTTTCAAGGAATTTGGACTTCTATGTAGCTAAGTTTTTAAATATAGATATTTTTACATTTAAAGAAAAAAAGCGCGCCTAGCTTTCAAAAGGCGTGCCTAGCGCCTCAGACTCCAGGAACCTTTGCGCCTTGGTGCGCCTTTTGCCTTTTAAAACTATGGGAGAGGGAAAGGAGGTGGCTGCACTCTCTCTCCTCTCCTCCACTTTTTATGTTAAAAAAAACTTAATTTTTTTTTAAAACTTAGGGTTCGAACCCTTAACCCTTCAAAACAATACTTAAACACGCATCTGCTGGCCATAGTAGGGGTGAGTATTCGGTTTTAACCGAACCGAAAAAAGCAAAACCGAATAAACCGAAACTTTTAGAATCAGAAACGAAACCGAACCGAAATAGGGCATAACGAATTCGAACCGAACCGAATAATGTATTCGATTTTCGGTTTATTCGGTCCAAAACCGAATGCCTTATAAATTATTATTAATTAAATTTTAGGTGACCCAAAGGCCAGGTGACCCAAAGGCCAATTGCTCATGCGGTGACCATTCGGTTCACCTGGTCCAAAAACAAACCAGCCCAAAGGCCCAGGTTGCATACAAGTCTTGCACCAGTGCATGGACACATAATGCCAATGGACTAGCTCCTCTTCCCTCTTATAGAGCTTGGCTGCCCCCACATTTTCTTCTCCCACCGATGTGGGACTAAATGTAGTGAGAAAGAAATAATGCTAACCAAGAGTTCACACTGTGGTACTAAAAATATATATTGCACAAAGTAGGATTCGAACCCCACACCTCCCATAGGAATTCATCCCTCGCTACCAAATGAGCTATAACAATCTTTTGTTAGAACATGTAAATTATATATATATATATATATATATATATATATATATATATATATGCAAATGACCTCTAGCCTAATGGTTAAGAGAGATGCATGCGGCCCGAGTGGTCAGGAGTTCGAATTCCAGTGGGAGCGATTCCAGAAACAATTAACCTAGTTCCAAATATATATATATACATATATATATATATATATATTTCTTAATCGGTTTTAAACCGAAACTGAATTCCAAAACCGAAACCGGACTCCAAAATCGAAACCGAATAAGGAATTTTAGTATTTTCAAAACCGAAACCGAACCGATTATTTTTTAAACCGAACCGAATCTCCTATTCGGTTCGGTTCGATTATCGGTCCAAAACCGAATAATGTTCGCCCCTAGGCCATAGGAGCTCATAGTCTTTTGTGTTAGTTTGTTACATATGCAAACTATTTATATATATACACATATATATGTCTGCAAAAAAACAAAAACAAAAAAGGCTGCCTAGGCGGCGTCTAGGCGGGCCCTCGGCGTACCGAATCCGTCTAGCGAAATCATTGATCATCTTTGTGCCACCTTAGGGTCTATTTGGCAACCGGAAACTAATACATATAGCAGGAACCTAATGGAAACTAGTTCCATGTCTAGTATTGTTGTTTGCCTGGTGGAAATTTATTTTAGAGACTATGCCATATCATCATATTTGTGAAGATATTTACTATTACTATTATTATTTTATTATTTAACTGCAAATAGATTTGAAGTCGTCATACTGTTGGTGAAGCTGCTAAAGAGGCCCCCCCCCCCAAAAAAAAATATTTAAAACTAAATTTCAAGTTGTAAAATCATGCATGCATGTTGTTTAATAAATGCTGTTTTTTTTTTTCAAGTTTGATGCTTGTGCATTTCTTTTTCTTGAGTTTTATAGGAACCAAACATAGCCTGTAGAAACCAACTTTCCAACTTTCTTTTGCTTTCTTCTGTTTGTCTTTCTGAAAACTTAATTTTGGATACACTATGCCGGCATATCATCATTAATGGAAACTATGCCTCCATTTGTTTCCATTATAAAGTTGGAAACTAGTGGAGAGTTTATTCTTAGTTTGCATCTGGAGTGTTGTTTGTCTACGAGAGACTTATTTGGAAACCAGATCATCATCGAAGGCCTACATTTAGCTTACATTTAAAAGAATTGTAAGTCGTAGAAAGTAGAAACTCAATAGGACCATCTATTATCCTTTTTTGTTCTTTTTATGTGACACATGGTTTTTCCGCATACATAATATGATAGTGACATATCATACTTCCTTTATTCTAGTTACAACCATCTTTGTTTGGTAACCTACTATCCCTACTGTATAGAAACTCCAAAGAAAATTTCTCCGTCTCAAATAGTTTCTGGTTGGCGAACTTTCTCAATTTAGGCTCATGTTAGTGTCTTAGGCGTGTCCGTGGTTCTCGTGGTTGTGGATAATGATTCACTTGTTTGGTTGCTTATTGTTGTCTTAAAAAGTCTTAACTAATGAATATTGAAAGAAAAAAGCACTTCTTGAAAGCAAATGATAAAAGCAAAATCTAGCGGAGAAGTAATTTTCTAGCTCTTGGAAGTATAAACTTTTGGTTGGGAAATAAAGGCACGAGGAAATAAAAATCATTTCTTAACAATAGTGATATTCACTATTATATGAGACCCTGTTACTGAATAACCCTTAATTTCTTTTATGTTAACTTTTTACAGCATGTGGAGTATATTAGTAAACGATCAACTCGAAGATTGGAATCTTACTTGAAAATTTATATCGAAGCTGCTACGTTGCCCGCGGTTTGTAACTGCGGCGTGACCGTCGGCTGACATGGCGGCCGGCCATTAGCCTCCTGGTTCGGGTGGGATCCGGAGATAGCAGGGGAGCCAATGGCCGGCCGGCACGTCGGCCGGCGGGCACGTCCGCGGTTTAACCGCGGGCGAAATATCATTTTCGAATTTATATAGAAGTATTTGGTTCTTTTGTTGTACTGGACAAGAATTACCTTCCCATTTTTGTATCTGTGCAGTATATTCCTGGTACCAAGATGGTGTTTCCTGGACTGAAGAAGCCACAAGAACGTGCAGATCTTATTGCTTATCTCAAGGAGTCCACAGCTTAAGCCAATCACTGTCCTTTTTATCTGTCTAAATAATAATTTTCTAAACCGAGAAGTGACTGAAAAAAGCAGCGGAGCCTATAGCCGTGATAAACAATTTTGTCGTTGAGAGTATACGTTTTCTTGTTTTTGAGGGGATTCTGTACCCTGATTTTTGAATCATTTCTACAATTTAATCTTGCTTGTCGCATTGCTGGCAAGTGGCATAGAGTTGCCCATTTTTGATAACTTAGTCTATTTTGTACCTATTGTTTTCTGGACGTAGCAGTAGAATTACCTACAATTTCAAGCCGCAATTTTTATGCATGCTAATAACATTTTGCAATTCTTTTTTCTTTCCATATTTGGGTTGACTGTCAATTTTGCTTTTCTATCTTTAGGAACACCACAACTACGCACGCTACTTATCTCGAGCACAAAAATATCTTTCGGTCTAAAGAAATTTGTGTAAATTGGACTTGGAAAGAGTTTGTATTTATATGAAAATAAAATTTTCCTTGTCAACTAGATGCTAAAAGAGTTTTTTTGTCACTTCTGCTGTACTGTGAGTGTTGTCCTGCACTATTTTCATATTGCTGTTATTTTGAATTTTTCTTTTTCTTTGTACAAGTTTTGTTGACATCAAATTGATCTTTTAAGTGGAATTAGAACCCCTAATCGATGTAATATATATTCCCCCGTGCTAGAGGTCAGAGATGATGCAGATGAACCTGTTTCTTGCCTGCAAAAAGGGCAGAATAGTGCCAGTGTGCCACAGAGCAAAGTCTTGCGGAGTACAATATAGTTTCTGTTGTTCATCTACACGTGCTGTGTTTAAAATATATCAATATTGAACTTGGGAAATTACAAACAGCTAATATATATATGGCATTCTAATTCCATTTTCTTTCAGTTTTTCAATTGATCTTCTAAGCTTTGACTTCTTGCAAGTATTGCATTTCAGTTGGTCGTCTAAGGTTTGCCCGAATAGGATACCTTAGAGATGATTTTGGCCCTATCTAAGGGTGGCTATTTGGACACCAACCAACCTACCTTCTTAAACAGCTTTGGGTGGCTATTTGGACTCGACCAACCAACCTACCTTCTTAAACAGGTTTGGATCAACAGATCAAAATGGGTTCAAGTGTATTTAAATGAATTAACCCCATTCATTAAACAGGTTGGTATGGTTTCGGTAGGGGCGGAGACCTGTTTGATCCGGATGGGCTATCTCGATCCTTTTGCTAGCCTACAACATGGTTAGAATGTTCAATTGAAAGTAGTGATGTTCGTGTTGGCACAACCCGTTTATGTCGTTAGTAGTTGCCGTGTTTATCAACAATTTGTAATTTAGTACACCTAGTATCAAAGCTCGCTGTCAACATGGTTTAGAATGTCATCAATATCAATTTGTACTCCACAATTGTGTATTAATATAATCGCATTTAGCAAATATTAATCTATCAGTAACATCAATTTCAGAGTTTTGACCATCATCAATTTCAGCTCATTACGGGTAAACAGGCGCTTGGGTTGACCTGCTTTTAATCGGATCGGGTTCAGGTATAAAAGGGTTGGATTAAGTTGAGCTTTTGATGGGTTTTGACCCAAACTTGGCCCAACCCGAAGCCCACCGCTATGGCCTGCCGTACCACCGCTACCTATAGTTTTGCTGGATTTTGTAATGAATAGAAGGATAAATTGCAAAAAATCCCTCGTTAGATTCTCGCTTTTTGCACTAAAAGATCCCATGCTCTTAATATTCCTAAATATATGAAAAATGCTTATTAGACCCCCTAATACTCAATTCTGTGTAACGGACGTTATTTCTTCAGTAAACTGACCGTTATACCCACCGTAATATAGGCTAAACCCCTCGTTAGATTATTTTTCCTCTTCTAATTCGACGGTTAAGCTTTCTTCCTCCCGTAATTCGAAGACGGAGAAGAAGAGGTTCGTGATTCGAAGACGGAGGAGAAGAGGTTCGTGAATCCAGTTTCGAGATTCAGGTATACTCGTAAACCCTAAGCTTAGTATAAGAACGATGAGGAATTTTGGGAAATAACCCTAGTTTGGGAAGACTTTAGGGAAAATAACCCAATTTTCGAAAATTTCGTTTGTAACCCTATTTTGGTGTGACAACCCTAATTTTGCACTAAATTTTTTTGTTTGTGACGAGGATTTTGTTCGTGACGAGAATTTTTGGGAAAAAAACCCTAGTTTGGGAAGACTTTAGGAGAACCCTAATTTCGTTTGTAACCCTATTTTGGTGTGTAACCTAATTTCGTTTGTAATTGTGTCTGCACAATTACTGGACAAAGTGTCTGGGCAAAAAACCCTAATTTTGTTTGTAAGTGTGAAAATTAGTTTGTAATTGTGTACAAATTTTAACACAACATGTAATTAGTTTCTGTATGTAATTGTGTACAGATTTTAACACAAAATTAGTTTCTGTATGTAATTGTGTACAGAGTTTAACACAAAATTAGTTTCTGTATGTAATTAGTTATTAATTAGTTATTAGTTTGTAATTGTGTACAGATTTTAACACAACATGTTTGGTACAAAGTATGCTCTTCACATGTATGTTGGGGGTCACTTTGATGTTGGTGACAAATACGTTGGTGGTGTAGTATTGGAACTGAAAGAATTTCTTCTTAGTGATGAATTCTGTTGGTTTGACCTTGATGGCCTATGTGCAAGTGCTGGGGTGCAGGCTCCAAGTGAAGTTTACTCCTATGACCTTGTGGATGGAAGGAAGACACAATTATTGGGTGACAATGATATAATGAGCTGCTTTGCAAAGTTTTCAGAGCCATGTCTTCTCAAATTTTATGTATTAGGGAAGCTCGATGAGTCACTCATTGATTACAATGATTATGAGACACATATCACTGATTTTAGTGAAGCAGCTATAGAGATGGAAATGAAGATGGATGATGATTATTGGGCAAGCATTAACTTGACTGGGGTACCACTTGAACATGTGGATGAAGAACATGTGTCTGTTGAACCAGTGAGTGAAGACCATGTGGCTGTCCAACAAGTGTCTAAAGAACATGTGGCTGTTCAACAAGTGGGTGAAGAACATGTGGCTGTGGGTGAAGAACAAGTGGCTGAAGAACAAGTAGGTATTGACTATAGTAGTTTTTTACTTGATGAAGACATTGACTGTCACTCCCCGTTTCCAGAATGTGTATTTTTATACATGTACAACTCATGTGTATTTATTTAATATTTATCATGTATTATCCTGTATTTAAATTCCTTTAATTTCTTGTTAATCAATTAATCTGCTCTTTAAATTTTCATGTTAATTTAATTCCTGCAATTATATTTATGCAATTTTATTTCTGCACTTTAATTCCTGCTTTTATTTCCTACTTTAGCTAGGCTTTGGGTTCGGGTTGGCTTTGGTTGGATCCCCTACAACCCGACCCATTGGACCCGGCCCAACTCCCACCTACCACCCCTTTTCTATTTAAAGCTTACATCTCTTTCTCTCTCCTCATAAACTCACATTCTCACCATTACTCCTCTTCTTCTTCTTCATTACTCTCTCCACCTACCAAACCGTAGGCAAGTACATCTTGCTTCTTCATGAGGACCCATTTTTATGGCTCTATTCTCTTTCTCTCGTGATTCTAAGAGAGTTTAGAACTTGACATTTTTCATTTCGAAGTCTTAATTTTTGTAGATCTAGAAATGAGTTATTTTCGGAGTTTGGTGGTTTTGATCTATCAAACTTCTTTGTTTGCAAGTTTTGATGGTTCTATGTTGTAGAGAGTTTTATTCTACCCAATTTTGACCTTTGGAAAGTTGGCTTTGGACTTGTTTGGACCAAGTTATGGACTTTTGAAGCTTTGGGGTGCAACCATGGAGTTCTTGCAGTTTGAAGAAGACAGTGAACAGTGTATGCTAGCTTTTTAGCTGTCACTGAGCTGTGCGCGCTCTTTAGCGCAGCGCAGTATGGAGTCCATACGCTACCTTTTTAGGTAGCGTGTGTCTTGCATACACTACCTTTTGGAAGCGTATGTCGTATGGAGTTCATACGCTACCTTTTGGGAGCGTATGACTTGCATACGCTGACTTGAATGGTCAGGAGTCGTATGGAGTTCATACGCTACCTTTTGGGAGCGTATGACTTGCATACGCTGACTTGAATGGTCAGGAGTCGTATGGAGTCCATACGCTGCCTTTTGGGAGCGTATGACTTGCATACGCTCACTTGGATAGTGAGGAGTCGTATGGGGTTCATACGCTGCCCTTTTGGAGTGTATGTCTTGCATACGCTCACTTGGGTGACTAGGGGTCGTATGGAGTTCATACGCTAGCTTGACCTGAGCGTAGCATGACCTGAGCGTACGCTGACATGAGCGTAGGCTGACATGAGAGTAGCCTATTTACCTTGGATCTTCTATAGCCCTGTATATTGATATCTTATTAGATATTTAACGTCCATTTTATATCCTTACGCCTTTTGACATAAACTCGATAAATCATGATATGATAATATTGTTAATATCAATTGTTATGTGGAATATGCCTTGTGTCCCGATTGATTTTTTTGGGATACCCAGTATGACTGGGACTTGACCATGAGAGTTATAGACTCGACCCCCTTTTAATGCTAATTGACTTTCATGCCTTGTCACCATTGATAATAATGGTTATCTTGACTAAATTGATCATGCGTTCCTAGTCGGAACTAAGAGACTGGCTAGTCGTCTTATTGAATTAAATAAATGAGACACGTTCATGTTATGAACTATTGTAATCGACTGGCTGATCCCGAATATTGACATACATGCACATGCAGGCTTCAATCTATTTATTTATTTATTTTACTTATTTATTTTCTACAAAAGAAGCATGTGTACTTTATGGTCAAGGCATGATTACCGTGGTTAGATTTGATTGTTGCATTACGCTGTGTAAGACCTGCAACCTAACCGCACTGGTATCGTTGTAAAGTTGTGCATATCGTACCTCGTACGAAAGTACTCATTTGAATGACCATGATCCACGGCATGGGATTTCACTCAACATAGGGACTATTAAGTTAAATAAAATAATGATTGCATGGAGAGAATGGATTCCCGAGTTCTTACATGGCAGTCCCCTTGGGACAAGTAGTACCCGACGGGCAGGCTGGTTCCCACAGATACTGTAAACCTGCCACACGGGCAGGGAACAGTATCTGCTTATATTATTATTGTATATTGTATATTGATGACGGGCGTCCCGCTGGGACTCGTCTAATTCATGATTGGCGCAATTGATTGACTGGATCGACTAGCCTTGCTCGCACATAGTAAGAACTGAGGAATCTCTAATTGCATAATTCCAGGATAACTTGGGACTCACAATAGCAAGCCGTAATAGTTGATTGGCTGTTCAAGATAATTTGTTTGTGTACTATACCTACTCTGTTGCCTAACTGTGGTGATCAGAATGTCAGGACATGACGGGCTAACTTCTGTCCTTGTTTGGTTGGGAGGTTGGTTCGAAGTTTCGTGATGTTTTGTGAATCCTAGTGGGAAGCAGAGACCTATTATTATATTCTCTTACTTACTGATTTTAGTTCTCATGTCGTGCTCCCTTGTGGTACTTGCTATTAGAGGTCCAACCTCTCTGGTTTTGCATGGCCAGATTTAGAGCCGGTTCCCGAGGACTCAGCTTACTTCTACCTCCAAGATGGTCAACACTAGAGGGATGATCGCAGGAGGACTCGAGTGGGTTTCTTACTTCCCCGCTCGTTTTGTTATCTACTTTATACCTTGCCGTTTGGCACCGACATGTTAGTCGGATCGTCTTGTACTTACTTTCACAAAATTGTAACTAAAGTCAGACTGCAGCTGATAACAATTGTGTATACTTTTGCTACATCAATCTGGCTATGTTTTGTAAAGCCAGATATCAAGAACATTTTGACAGAGCGTTTGGGATGCCTTACTGCTTTATCTTACATGTTCTCTATTACTGTTTCTTGTTTGAATGATTGAGACAATAGATGTGTAATGACCATAGTAAGACTTTTATGTAGTATACACCCCCTCGTCTGGTTAGACAGCATTGATCGTATTATACGGTATTCATCTACCCGTAATACGTAGCTGGCTGAGTCATTCCCCCGCTCTCCAGTGTTCTGGTTCTGGGGCGTGACAAGGTTTTAGTGGTGGCCCATGCAGGTCTGATTTCAGACTTGTGGGGTGTTTTGATTTATAGGATGTCTCAATCACACATGTTTCCCCTTGATCTCATTGATTCGTTACTCTCAACTCTAGCTTGACATTCCAATATCCTTTGACTTCGTTGATCCTTCATGTCCGGTCGTTTGATTGTTCTTTTGTCTCTTTTCTTAGGGGCACCTCGTCCGCACCTGTCAGAGCTGGGCAGCAACAACATGGACAGCAACATGGACAACCTGACCATGTTGGTCAGCAACAAGAGCCGGTACTAACTCAGGAGGCTACTCAGGAAGAAGTGATCGTGGAAGCAGCAGCTGGATCGCAGTATCCGGATGTTTCACCCCCACCAACAGTTCCACCTACCCAAGTGGACACACCAGCCCTTCTGGAGATCATGAGAGGGATGATGGCTACTCAGCAACATCAGATGTTGGCCCAGCAACGCATGCACACTCAGTTGCAATAGCAGAATGTACTACTCAACCAAGGATTACAGACGGCATTGGAAAGAGAGGCAAGGACAGATTCAGGAGCGTCAGCCCAGTTTTGCAAGTACAACCCCCGCCGTTTCGAGGGCACGGAGGATGTCATCTCAGCAGATGCATGGTTTAAGGATATTGAGGCTATTCTGACAGCCGCTAAGGTGCCGGCAGAAGAACGTGTGGATCTAGTGAAGTTGTTACTTCAGGATCTCGTACGTGATTGGTGGGAAGCAGAGAAAGTAGGCATCAGACGTCCTGTTGCATGGGACGATTTTACTGCAAGGTTCAAGACGAAGTACTATGGAGTTGTGGCGCAGTTTGAGCTACAACAGAAGTTTATCAGCCTCAGGCAGGCCGGCAAGACTGTAGATGCTTATGCAGCGGAGTTCTGCAGATTGAGTAGGTTCGCCCCAGAGATGGTAGCAACGGAGCGCCAGAGGGCTATGAGACTTCAGCAAGGGTTTCATCTTGAGCTCTTGCAATTGATAGAGGGGCACAATTACCAAACTTTTGATGAGATAATGACGGCAACCCGGAGGCATGAGATCACCATTCAGAGGCTTGCAGTAAGGACTGGAGGTCAGAAGAGATCCCACAGTCAGATTGAAGGAGGAGGGGGAGCAGCGCCCCGAACAACAGCACCATCCCCTGGCATTCGTATCCACGATGTGGCGATACGGGGGCCAGCACCACCACCCAGGCAGCAACAACAGAAGAAGAACCAGCAACCCCCGACGGGCTGTACTTATTGTGGAAAGATGGGGCAGACTAGAGATGTGTGTCAGATATTGAATCGACTGTGTCTGATATGTAGAAATCCAGACCATCGGGTTACCACATGTCCCATGAATTCGAGGTCAGGAGGACCAGTGCAGCAGTTTCCTGCTCTGCCAGCACCAGGGGCAGGGCAGTATCGAGGACCAACAATGGCAGTGAGACCATTGGCCCAGCGTCCGTTAATGCCGCAGGCTCAGATGTTTCGGCAGCAGGGACCGCCGATGCAGCAACACCAGCATAGACCACCCCAGCATCATCAAGGCCGGGGACAGCAGCAGCACCAGGCTAGGCCACAGCATGGGAACCAGCAAGGAGGTCGAGGGCAGGCATTCACATTGTCCTTGGAGGAGGCATTAGCATCGGGAGATGTTGTGGCAGGTAACATTCTCGTCGCCTCATATCCAGCAGTAGCATTGTTTGATTCGGGAGCATCACACTCATTTATATCTGCACAATTTGCGACACGGCTAGGAATGGAGTTCGAGGCATTGCCAGGGAGGTTGAATATACTCACTGGTAATGGGCTCGTAGGAGTTAGTAGAGTTATTTTAGCGTGTAGTGTTGTAGTTTGCGGGCATTCCTTACCCGCCCAGTTGATAGAATTTCTTGTTGGAAATTTTGACATTATCTTAGGCATGGACTGGCTGAAAGACAGTCATGTGACAATAGATTGTCGTAGCGGGAGTGTATCTTTCGATATTCCAGGCATGAAGAGATTCACCTTAGTCAGATCAGAGGCAACTCAGCAAGAGCAGGGAGTAATAGCAGCAATGGAAGAAGTTCAGGTTCCGAAAGTAGTTGAAGAATTTCTAGACGTATTTTCCGAAGAACTTCCAGGTCTACCACCGGTTAGAGATATTGAGTTCAGTATAGAATTGGCACCTGGGACTAAACCGATATCAGATCGGGTATACAGAATGGCGGATTCAGAGCAGGCCAAGGTATATCAGCACATAGAGGAATTGAAGGAGAAGAAGTTTATCCAAGCTAGCATATCCCCATGGGCAGCGCCAGTGGTACTTGTAGGGAAGAAGGATGGATCGTCCAGATTATGCATCGATTACAGGAAGCTTAACGCGGTGACAGTGAAGAACAAGTACCCACTACCCAGGATCGACGACTTATTTGATCAGTTGAGCAGGGCCAGAGTCTTCTCCAAGATAGATCTTCGTTCAGGGTACCATCAGGTGAGGGTTCGAAAGGAAGACATCTCTAAGACAGCATTCAGGTCGAAGTATGGGCATTATGAATTCTTAGTAATGCCGTTTGGTTTGACCAATGCTCCAGCTATATTCATGGATTTGATGAACCGTATCTTTATGCCGTACTTAGATCAGTTTGTCGTGGTATTTCTCGACGACATTCTTGTATACTCTGCTAGTGAAGAGGAGCATGAAGACCACCTCAGGAAAGTATTGCAGGTTTTAAGAGAGAACCAGTTGTATGCCAAGCTTAGCAAGTGTGAGTTCTGGACGGATCACATTTCATTTTTGGGTCATATCGTATCAGGAGCTGGAGTAGCAGTGGATCCCAAGAAGGTAGAAGCAGTAGAGAGTTGGCCAGTACCCAAGACCGTAGCTGATGTACGGAGTTTCTTGGGATTGGCAGGATATTACCGAAGGTTTGTGTCATACTTTGCAAGGCTTTCAGCACCCATGACCCGCTTGACACGGAAGGATGTACCATTCGTCTGGTCGACAGAATGCCAGGCATCATTTGAGAATCTGAAGCAGAAGTTGATATCAGCGCCTATCCTTACATTGCCAGTTGGATCCGGAGGTTTTACAGTATATTGTGATGCGTCAGGTAAAGGACTTGGATGTGTCCTTATGCAGCATGGGAGGTGATAGCGTATGCATCTAGGCAACTTCGAGACCACGAGAAAAATTACCCAACCCATGACTTGGAGTTGGCGGCAGTAGCATTTGCTTTGAAGCTATGGAGGCATTACTTATATGGTGACCGAGTGGAGATGTACACAGATCATAAAAGTCTGAAGTACATCTTTACTCAGAAGGAGCTGAACATGAGGCAGATAAGATGGTTGGAGTTGATCAAGGATTATGACGTAGAGCTTCAGTATCATCCAGGCAAGGCTAATGTGGTAGCAGACGCTCTTAGCAGAAGAGACGGCGCATTTATGTTAACAACGCAGAAGCACATCTTAGAAGACCTTCAGGAGATGGGCATTGAAGTTATACTTCCTAGTGATGTAGGAATTCTGGCGAGTCTACAAGTTCAATCCGACTTGGTAGGCAGGATTAAGGCAGCTCAGGTACAGGACCCAAGGATTCAGAAGCTTAGGACAGAATATGAGTCAGGACTCAGAAAGGAGATACAAATTCATAAAGATGGTACGCTTAGGTTTGGATCACGTCTATGTGTACCTAGTGGAGATATCAGACAGGAAGTTATGACAGAAGCTCACAGTTCTCAGTATTCTATACATCCTGGAGGGACCAAGATGTACCAAGATATCAAGCAGCACTTCTGGTGGAACGGGATGAAGAGGGAGATAGCTAGATTTGTTTCCCGTTGCTTGGTATGTCAGCAAGTGAAGGCAGAACAGCAGAGGCCAGCTGGGTTATTACAACCGCTTCCCATCCCGGAATGGAAATGGGAGCACATTACAATGGACTTTGTGACCGGTTTACCGAGATCACCAAGTGGTAAAGATGCTATTTGGGTGATAGTGGACCGGCTAACAAATGTAGCACACTTTCTTCCTTTCAGAGTAGGGCAATCTACAAAAAAGTTGGCGGAGTTGTACATGCAGCAGATAGTCAGGCAGCATGGAGTCCGTGTCAGTATTGTGTCAGACAGAGATACCCGTTTCACGTCGCATTTCTGAAAGAGCTTACATCATATTCTGGGTACCAAGTTAAAATTTAGCACGGCTTACCATCCTCAGACGGACGGACAATCAGAAAGGACAATTCAGACTTTGGAAGATATGTTGCGAGCTTGCACTCTGGATTTTGGAGGATCTTGGGAAAGCCACCTGCACTTAGTTGAGTTCTCATACAACAACAGTTATCAAGCCAGTATCCAGATGGCGCCATTCGAAGTACTATATGGTAAGAAGTGTAGATTGCCACTAGCATGGGATGATATCGGGGAAAGGAAGATGCTAGGCCCAGAAATGATTATCCAGACGGTTGAAGTGATTAAGGAAATTAGAGAGCGACTTCGTGTTGCGCAGGATCGGCATCATCATTGGGCGGACCAGCATCGTAGGCCGCTAGAGTTTTCTGTTGGGGACCACGTGTTCTTGCGGATCTCACCTACCCGTGGGGTCATTAGATTTGGCGTTCGCGGAAAGTTGAGCCCACGATACGTAGGCCCATTTGTTATTCTTGATAAGGTAGGCGATGTTGCTTATCGTTTGTCCCTTCCACCTTCGTTACGAGAGGTGCATGACGTGTTTCATGTATCTCAATTGCAAAGGTATGTATCGGACCCCAGCCATATCCTCGATCATTCAGAACTGGTTATTGGTACCAACCTGTCTTACGAGGAGCCGCCTGTGTCCATCTTGGATCGAAGAGAGAAGATACTCAAGAACCGAATAATTAACCTTGTCCAGGTTGCTTGGGGTCATCACTCTTTGGGAGAGTCAACGTGGGAACGTGAGGATGATATCCGATCACGGTATCCACATCTGTTTGACTGACAAGGTATATCTTTTTCTGTGTACCTTGATTGTCTTGATTCCTCATGCTTATCACCTTATGGGTAGAATTGCTTGATACCGTAGATTGTTAAGTATAGATATGTTACTTGTTAAGGACATTGTAAAATGATTGCTTCATTTAATTGCTCGTACTTATATTAGTTTAGCCTCGATGTTTCTATCCTGCTTGGATTTGAAATTCCGAGGACAGAATTTTTCTAAGGAGGGTAGAGATGTCACTCCCCGTTCCCAGAATGTGTATTTTTATACATGTACAACTCATGTATATTTATTTAATATTTATCATGTATTATCCTGTATTTAAATTCCTTTAATTTCTTGTTAATCAATTAATCTGCTCTTTAAATTTTCATGTTAATTTATTTCCTGTAATTATATTTATGCAATTTTATTTCTGCACTTTAATTCCTGCTTTTATTCCCTGCTTTAGCTAGGCTTTGGGTTCGGGTTGGCTTTGGTTGGATCCCCTACAACCCGACCCATTGGACCCGGCCCAACTCCCACCTACCACCCCTTTTCTATTTAAAGCTTACATCTCTTTCTCTCTCCTCATAAACTCACATTCTCACCATTACTCCTCTTCTTCTTCTTGTTCATTACTCTCTCCACCTACCAAACCGTAGGCAAGTACATCTTGCTTCTTCATGAGGACCCATTTTTATGGCTCTATTCTCTTTTCCTCGTGATTCTAAGAGAGTTTAGAACTTGACATTTTTCATTTCGAAGTCTTAATTTTTGTAGATCTAGAAATAAGTTATTTTCGGAGTTTGGTGGTTTTGATCTATCAAACTTCTTTGTTTGCAAGTTTTGATGGTTCTATGTTGTAGAGAGTTTTATTTTACCCAATTTTGACCTTTGGAAAGTTGGCTTTGGACTTGTTTGGACCAAGTTATGGACTTTTGAAGCTTTGGGGTGCAACCATGGAGTTCTTGATGTTTGAAGAAGACAGTGAGCAGTGTATGCTAGCTTTTTAGCTTGCGTCACTGAGCTGTGCGCGCTCTTTAGCGCAGCACAGTATGGAGTCCATACGCTACCTTTTTAGGTAGCGTGTGTCTTGCATACACTACCTTTTGGAAGCGTATGTCGTATTGAGTTCATACGCTACCTTTTGGGAGCGTATGACTTGCATACGCTGACTTGAATGGTCAGGAGTCGTATGGAGTTCATACGCTACCTTTTGGGAGCGTATGACTTGCATACGCTGACTTGAATAGTCAGAAGTCGTATGGAGTTCATACGCTACCTTTTGGGAGCGTATGAGTTGCAAACGCTGACTTGAATGGTCAGGAGTCGTATGGAGTTCATACGCTACCTTTTGGGAGCGTATGACTTGCATACGCTGACTTGAATGGTCAGGAGTCGTATGGAGTTCATACGCTACCTTTTGGGAGCGTATGACTTGCATACGCTGACTTGAATGGTCAGGAGTCGTATGGAGTTCATACGCTACCTTTTGGGAGCGTATGACTTGCATACGCTGACTTGAATGGTCAGGAGTCGTATGGAGTCCATACGCTGCCTTTTGGGAGCGTATGACTTGCATACGCTCACTTGGATAGTGAGGAGTCGTATGGGGTTTATACGCTGTCTTTTTGGAGCGTATGTCTTGCATACGCTCACTTGGGTGACTAGGGGTCGTATGGAGTTCATACGCTAGCTTGACCTGAGCGTAGCATGACCTGAGCGTACGCTGACATGAGCGTAGGCTGACATGAGAGTAGCCTATTTACCCTGGATCTTCTATAGCCCTGTATATTGATATCTTATTAGACATAAACTCGATAAATCATGATATGATAATATTGTTAATATCAATTGTTATGTGGAATGTGCCTTTTGTCCCGATTGATTTTTTTGGGATACCCAGTATGACTGGGACTTGACCATGAGAGTTATAGACTCGACCCCCTTTTAATGCTAATTGACTTTCATGCCTTGTCACCATTGATAATAATGGTTATCTTGACTAAATTGATCATGCGTTCCTAGTCGGAACTAAGAGACTGGCTAGTCGTCTTATTGAATTAAATAAATGAGACATGTTCATGTTATGAACTATTGTAATCGACTGGCTGATCCCGAATATTGACATACATGCACATGCAGGCTTCAATCTATTTATTTATTTATTTTACTTATTTATTTTCTACAAAAGAAGTATGTGTACTTTATGGTCAAGGCATGATTACCGTGGTTAGATTTGATTGTTGCATTACGCTATGTAAGACCTGCAACCTAACCGCACTGGTATCGTTGTAAAGTTGTGCATATCGTACCTCGTACGAAAGTACTCATTTGAATGACCATGATCCACGGCATGGGATTTCACTCAACATAGGGACTATTAAGTTAAATAAAATAATGATTGCATGGAGAGAATGGATTCCCGAGTTCTTACATGGCAGTCCCCTTGGGACAAGTAGTACCCGACGGGCCGGCTGGTTCCCACAGATACTGTAAACCTGCCACACGGGCAGGGAACAGTATCTGCTTATATTATTATTGTATATTGTATATTGATGACGGGCGTCCCGCTGGGACTCGTCTAATTCATGATTGGCGCAATTGATTGACTGGATCGACTAGCCTTGCTCGCACATAGTAAGAACTGAGGAATCCCTAATTGCATAATTCCAGGATAACTTGGGACTCACAATAGCAAGCCGTAGTAGTTGATTGGCCGTTCAAGATGATTTGTTTGTGTACTGTACCTACTCTGTTGCCTAACTGTGGTGATCAGAATGTCAGGACATGACGGGCTAACTTCTGTCCTTGTTTGGTTGGGAGGTTGGTTCGAAGTGTCGTGATGTTTTGTGAATCCTAGTGGGAAGCAGAGACCTATTATTATATTCTCTTACTTACTGGTTTTAGTTCTCATGTCGTGCTCCCTTGTGGTATTTGCTATTAGAGGTCTAACCTCTCTGGTTTTGCATGGCCAGATTTAGAGCCGGTTCCCGAGGACTCAGCTTACTTCTACCTCCAAGATGGTCAACACTAGAGGGATGATCGCAGGAGGACTCGAGTGGGTTTCTTACTTCCCCGCTCGTTTTGTTATCTACTTTATACCTTGCCGTTTGGCACCGACATGTTAGTCGGATCGTCTTGTACTTACTTTCACAAAATTGTAACTAAAGTCAGACTGCAGCTGATAACAATTGTGTATACTTTTGCTACATCAATCTGGCTATGTTTTGTAAAGCTAGATATCAAAAATATTTTGACAGAGCGTTTGGGACGCCTTATTGCTTTATCTTACATGTTCTCTATTACTGTTTCTTGATTGAATGATTGAGACAATAGATGTGTAATGACCATAGTAAGACTTTTATGTAGTATGCACCCCCTCGTCTGGTTAGACAGCATTGATCGTATTATACGGTATTCATCTACCCGTAATACGTAGCTGGCTGAGTCATTCTCCCGCTCTCCAGTGTTCTGGTTCTGGGACGTGACATTGACCAAGAGTCTGAGTATAATCACAGTGATGATGTGAAACCCGTAATTTTTAATACATTGTTATTTATAATTATTTATTAATATTCTAGAAATTTTAGTGTTTGGTAAAAACTCGTAAAATTTTAGTTAGTTATATAAAATTTTAATTAATTATTATTTTTATGAAAAACCATATTTAGAGAAAAAAATTTATTTTTCTGGATTTTTGACTGTTGGCCCTGACCCGTCCCGAAATCACATATATAAATATTATTTTTAAACCAATTAATAGATTTTTGGCCTGACCTGAATCCGTACCCAGTTCTCTTCCTGAACTCATCCCGAACCCAATCTCGTTTTTAAACCCATTCTTAAGTAATAACTCATATGTGATATTAAAAAGAAAAGAATTTCCTTAAACTCATTTAACTCTAATATTCTCTCTCTTCCTGAGTAAAGGAGAACATTTTCCTTTACTTTTTCGTTCTCGGCCGACCTTGGCTCTTCCGAGCGCTCGAGACTCCTCCCCTCCCCGCGTGAAACTGCCGATCGGGTCTCTTCATTCCCGAAACCCCCCAAACTCTTCTATAAAACCCCTCTTCCCCATCCCTCCATTCACAATCACCACCAACCCCCAAACCCATGTGCCCTAAAATTCGACCCGCGCCTTTTTTCGGCGAACCCCGACCCGTCGTCGCTTCCAGGCCGACCCCAGGCCGGATCCGCCACCTCCTCTGCCCGGCGCCACTTTCCCGAGGCCGACTCCCCACCGGCGACCAACCCGGCCGCCGTTTTCCGCGGCCGTGCGTGCCAGCCCGACCCGGGCGACCTCCCCGTTCTCCGGTGCTGTTCCGCGGCACCCCGCCGTTGTCTTTTCCAAGCTCGGGTGCTGTACACACAGCCGAACCCCGGCGAGGCGTTGACCCGAGCCGAGACGTTGTCCGTGTGTTCTTTTTCTCAGAAATTCACCCGAGAGCTCTAGCCGAGCAATTTTTGGTATATTTTCGTTGTCCCGTTTCCATTTTTATAGTCTGTGATGAATTTGGTCCACGAGTTCCTCGGGAATTCGGTAAGCGAGACATTTTCGGATTTCCGAAATCTTTTCGGAAATGTTCTGTGAGTTTTTGGAATATTTCTATGGTTTGGTTTTCCAATTCCTTTCGGAAATGGTTATGTGGCTTATTTTTCTTTGAGTGTTTCTGTGCTTCTGGAATTTCCGAGGAGTTTCGAGTTTTCCGATTATCAATTTGGGTTTTCCGAATAAATTTCGGAAACATTTCTGTGAATTGGTTTTATGGTATTTTTGGGTTTTGGTTAATTTCGGTTTACCGAGTACCGAAAATATGCTGTGGCTGTATTTTCGGGTTCGATAATATTTTTCGGGTTTTAATATTATGGTGGAAATAATTTCATGGGTTAATTCCCTCGTTGGGATATTATTTGTGTATTGTTGGAGCATTTTTTCAGTTTTGGGTTATCCAGAAAATAGAGGGAATGCTGTCGAAATTTTTATAAAACTTTATAAATGGATTTCAAATCAGTTTTCGAAAATATTTATAAATTGGATTTTGGCGACGACCGTATCGGTCAATGGGCCTTAGCGAAATGCAAACGAAATCGGTTTTACCGGACGTTGAGGCATTAGCTATTTTTGACGATTGGACCAATATCTGAGACTCATAGATTAATTCAATTTAATTTAAATTATTATTTTATTTTGTAATTCAATTGTAGGATAATTTTTAGAGACTAACAAATATTTTCTTCTTATTTAAATTCATGTAAAACGGTCTGTAAAGGGCATAAGTCCAATTTTATTATTTTCTGTGGTTTCGTAATAAATTAGTTAAATTTTTATTCTTTTCTGGTTGTGGTTGACGTAAACACGTAAAATAGTAGAATAACTATTTTTTTTTATAGAAAATCAATATTGTTTTCTCACATTAAATAAAATTAGGAAAAATTACAAGTTATTATTTAAACAAGTTTCACGTTTTTCTCATTTAAAGAAAAATATAGTTTTATTATATAAATTATAAAATACCAAGTTTTGCCAATAAATCGATAAATACAAAGTTTTTTCGAAATTAAATATAAAATGATCTTTCCATCATAATTAAATGTAACGCATTAGATAATCGAGTTTTGTTTGTGTTAGTATAATAAAGATTAAAAATTGACTAGGACAAATTTAGATATTGTAACTAGCACATCTAGCATGGCAATTTTTGTAATCTAAGGCATACTTCTCGATTGTAGGATTTCGAGGACAAGTCTGAATTCAATCCCGGAGACATTCCAAATCCAGTCATAATCAAAGGCAAGTACATTTTGTGGTAGATTATAATTATTTAGTAATTATTTTATTGCAAGTTTAAACCACGATGCAACACGAAACTCTCTCTGAGAGCATTGACTGTTTAACTGTTAGGTACTGGGGGAGTAGTGTAATGGGTATGACCACATCCAAAATAGTATAATGACTGTGTTAGCTTACCCTTCATACACACGGGGATAAGCCATATCGTATCAATAGGATACAACTGTACAACCCAATCCGGTCATATTCATTGTCTATTCACATCACACTGTTTTAACTGCTGGAAAACTATTTATTTCAAATTGTTTAAAAGTGCATAATTCCATTATTATTTCAATTGTTAAAATATCATGAATTGTACTTTGCTCTCTCCTGACTGGAGACTATATTTTTAGATCCTATTGATGATGCAGAGCTACTGATTAGTAGTTATTATGATCCTAAGTTGTATCCAGCTGTGTTACCAGATGATGCTGGACTTGGAGATGACGAGTCTATCTTTTAGCTGTTGTCATTTTATATTTCCAGTTGTTGTTTGAAAAGACTATTTCTATTTTCAGTTGTAATTTTGTTGGACAAGTTTTAATTATCGGAATATTAAAGTTGTGGCAATTAGTCTGTGTTGTTGATTACCTGCATGAATGATACAGCTTACTGCCGCCGTCTCAACAACGGTGCAGGCTGTGCATGATCCGATTCGACCCAAGAAATTGGGACCGGGTCGTGACATATTTTTAGTGGTGGCCTATGCAGGTCCAAAACAATCAACAACTTAGGACAAATTTATCTAGAGACATTTAGAACACTAGAACATTAATTTGTCACAACATATGACCGTTATATATTATAAATAATTTGGCTTGTTATAGACTGGTAGGTTACCTTGCTTATGTTTATATCCTAAACCTTCCAGAACATGGCCACAAATCCTGCTAGCGATGGGGTATCTTCACCCTATCATACCCTACCTCCCCAACCAAGTCCGGATCCTACACCTCGGCAGCTGGCCGACCGTCCCCATAATACAACGGCGGATCCATCATCTTCCCAGACTGAGCTGCAGCCCCCTGTGGTAGTACCCACTCCAGCTGTCCCACCGGTACCTGTGGACCCCACCGACCTCATAGGTCAGCTACGAGGAGTGCTAGAAGCCCACAGAGCTCAAACGGAAGCTCATCAAGAGCAAACCGCGATTATGAGGGAAAGCATGGAGAATGCTCATAACGTGGCTATGACTGCTCTGGAAAGAGGAGAAGCAGCTCAACTTGAACCAAGGCCTGCCAAGGTAAACATAAATCAAAGGGATTAATTTATGTAATATTAAGGCCATTTAAATTAATGGGGATCATATTGTTAAGGTGGGCAGTATTGAGAGTTTCAAGAAGCAGAACCCTCGATCCTTCAAGGGAACCGAGGGAATCGTCTATGCTGACGAATGGCTCGATAGCATGGAGCGTCTCCTAAGCGTCGCTCGAATTCCAGAAGACCTCAAAGCCGAAGCAGTGGGACTCCAACTGCAAAGTGTAGCAAGCACCAGGTATCGGAATGAACCCCGACTCCAGGACAAGCAGCTTGACTGGGATACCTTCAAGCGGTTGTTCTAGAGGAAGTTCTTCCCAACATCAGAGTTGCGGGAGATGGAGAGGCAATTTCAGAACCTGAAGCAAGAAAATATGACTGTTGGAGAATATGCGGCAGAATTTGGCCAACTCGGCCGTTTTGCCAAGAACTTGGTAACTGACCCTGATGATCGTGCTGAAAGGTTCAGATATGGGCTGAGAGAGAAGATCCGCACCCATGTGATCTCAGGCGGTGCTAAGACTTATGAAAGGATCCTGGAGCGACCTCAGGATATAGAGAAGAGTCAACCCGTATGCTCAAAGAGGGATTATCCTGGAACTAACAACTTCCAAAGTAATCAGAAGAAGCCTAACAATAACAACAACAACCGGCCTCCTCATCATCAGCAGCAGCACCAACAGGCGAGGAACAATGATAGAGCACCTCAGAGGCAGATCCTTGTCTGTGATTTTTGTAAGAGGCCAGGGCATCAGTCGAACATCTGCAGGAAGAGGCTAGGACACTGTCTAGTCTGTGGGTCTGTCACCCACCAAGTGAAGGACTGCCCCTCGTCGATCCACCGGACTGGAGTAACTCAACAGAAAGGTCCTCTGCCCACTCAGCAACAATAATTTGGGCAGCATCAACAGAAGACTGGGCGAGCCTTTGCCCTAGCAGCAGATGAGGCAAAGCCAGAACAGGAACCTACAGCTGATCTCATCGCAGGTTTCATTTATGTGCATTCCTATCCTGTCTTAGCTTTATTTGATTCAGGTGCATCACATAGTTTCATATCCACAAAATTTATCTCTGCACACCACATAGTTACGGGCTTTAGCAAGAAGATCTGTAGAGTCATGACCGGTGGAGGACCCTTACCCATCACGGAGACCTGTAACTTCCCTATCACCATATCTGGCCACCAATTCATAGCACCTTTGCTCGTGATGCCCTTACCCAACTATGATGTAGTCCTAGGGATGGACTGGTTAAGTAAGCAGCATGCGCTGATAGACTGTCACAGAGGATGTGTAGTCTTCAGCCCATCTGGAGAGCCGGAGTTTGAAATCTCTCGAACTCCGGAGGATATGGAGTGTGTTACCTACACCTCTATCACAGAAGAACCCGAACCTCCCCATCCTATCATAGCAGAATTTATGGATGTCTTGCCTGATAGTCTTCCCGGATTACCCCCAGATCGAGATATAGAGTTCACCATTGACCTAGTCCCTGGCTCTTCTTCTATTTCTAAGGGATGCTACAGAGTCAACCTGAAGGAGGCCAAGGAGATGAAGGATCAGATCAATGAATTGAAGGCTTTGGGATTTATCCGAGACGGAGCTTCACCCTGGGGAGCACCTGTCTTGTTTGTTCCCAAGAAGGATGGAACTGTGCAGATGTGCATCGACTACCGGGCGCTGAACAATATCACCATCAAGAATAAGTACCCTCTGCCCCGGATCGATGACCTGTTTGATCAACTCAGTGGAGCAAAGGTGTTCTCGAAGATAGACCTCAGATCCGGATACCATCAGATCAAGGTTAGGAATGAGGACATTCCCAAGACGGCGTTCAACACCAAGTATGGACAGTTTGAATTCTTGGTCATGCCGTTTGGACTGACGAATGCTCCTGTTGTGTTCATGGACCTTATGATCAAGGTTTTCCATGAATACGTAGATCAGTTTGTCATTGTCTTCATAGATGACATCCTGATCTACTCGAAGACTGAAGAGGAGCATAAAGAGCACCTCAGGAAAGTTCTGGGAACTTTGAGGAAAGAGAAGCTATATGGTAAGCTATCCAAATGTGAATTCTTTCTAGACAAGGTAGATTTTCTTGGCCATGTTGTCACATGAGAAGGAATTTCAGTGGACCCTAAGAAGATAGCTGATGTTGAGAAGTGGTCCACCCCAAGCTCACTTACTGAAATCAGAAGTTTCTTGGGCTTGGCTGGCTACTATCGGAAGTTTGTGAAGGATTTCGCCAAGATTGCTGAACCAATGACCAAGCTCACTCGGAAGAATGAAGAGTTCATCTGGACGGAAGCTTGCCAGGCGTCGTTTGAAGAACTGAAGAAGAGGCTTACCACAGCACCGATACTTGCGCTACCCGCAGGTACCGGAGGTTTCTCAATATACAGCGATGCCTCTGGAAAAGGACTGGGTTGCGTTCTTCAACAACATGGGAAAGTGATTGCTTACGCATCTAGGCAATTACGGACTCATAAGAAGAACTATTCCACACATGATCTGGAGCTTGCTGCAGTCATTTTTGCTTTGAAGCTATGGAAGCATTATCTCTATGGACAGAGAGTGGAAATATATACAGACCACAAAAGTCTGAAATATGTTTTCATTCAGAAGGAGTTGAATATGAGACAAAGAAGATGGTTGGAGCTGATGAAGGATTTTGACATCGACTTGCAGTACCATCCGGGTAAGGCTAATGTGGTTGCAGATGCACTTAGTCGATACCCAGTGGCGATGTTTTTAACCAAGGAGCGACACTTGTTGGAGGACATAGAGAAGCTTGGTCTAGAGATTGTACTGCCTGAGAAAAAGATGAAGGAGCTGGGGCGAGAAGCTATTGTACCTGGAGCTGACTCAACCATGATGCAGTTGTAATTGCGTTCAAGTCTGATAGACAAAGTCAAGTAGACAATTCCAAGACGAGACGCTTTGCAAACTCAGAGATGACGTGTGTAGAATCCTAGAGGGGGTGAATAGGGAAATAAAAAATAACTAGAGCAACAAAAGCAATATATGACAAATAAAAGAAAAGAGTAGGAAGATCAAACACAAGATATATCCTGGTATCCTCGTTTGAGGCAATCCAGTCCCGGAACTCTCTCCGGCTTAAATCCACTATTTAATCAAATAGTACACACGAGTTTGGATCCGAAGAACTCGCCAACTTCAACACGAGTTTGGATCCGAAGACTCGCCAACTTCAACACACGAGTTTTCTTACGAAGGCTCGCCAACTTCAAACAAATGAGAAGAGAACTTGTTGATATTCTAACACGTGAAGATCGAAAATTACAACTCTTAAATACTCTAGCACTTTGAGAGAGGATGACAATTAAAAGCTTGGTAGAGTATTAATGGTGGAGCTCTTGGTTGCTTGGAAAATTTATGGCAAGAGTTGGTGAGAGCCTCATGAGAGAGAGAGCTTTCATTTATAGAGAAACCAAGAGTGGGTGACATTTAATGCTCTGGATACAGGCAGACCGGCATATCGTCGGTATGCAGCGGCATACCGTCGATATACCGACCAAATAGTAACGGTCCTATTAATGACCGTTTGAGAGCATTAAATACGGCCATTAATGCTAGTCAGAGTAATTCAAAAATTAAATATTTATAACCCGGTATACCATCGGTATGTCGCGACATACCGTCGGTATACCGACGTTTTGTCACAGAACGTTTTTCAGGCAAACAAAATGGTATACCGCCGGTATGCCAGAGCATACCGTCGGTATGTCGATATTTTCTCACAGAACGTTTTGTGGTCCACAAAACGGTATACTGCCGGTATGTCGGAGCATACCGTCGGTATGCCGATAATTTGTCACAACAAGTTTTGGGACGATAAAAATGGTATACCGTCGGTATGCCGAGCATACCGTCGGTATGCCGACTATTTATCACAGCAAGTTTTGTGACGATAAAAACGGTATACCGCCGGTATGCCAGAGCATACCGTCGGTATGCCGACTATTTATCACAGCAAGTTTTGTGGACTATAAGAACGGTATACCGCCGGTATGCCGGAGCATGCCGCCGGTATGCCGCTCTGTAAGTAATTGATTTTTGACTTGTGCTTTTACTTGTTATCCGTCCTTAAGTGTTTACAGATATACCTAGACTTTATACAGACACGAAGACTCTAAGCAGGAGGAAGCCATCTTATGCAAGGAGCGCCGGTATCTGCTTCAGTCTTTGATGCAAAGGATAGTAGCACTTGAACGGAAAGACTTTATGTAGTAGAGCTTCTGAGGAGATATGAATCTGAAGACACAGAAAACTAAACTACGAAGATGCTGTTAATATATCAAAATAAATGTGCCAACAATCTCCCCCATTTTGATAATTGACAAAATAGAGAGATAGCATCTTCAGGGAGTAACTCCCCCGTAGGTAGACAACTCCCCCTCAATACGTTTTCTCCCTCTTTGTCACTTAGTCAAAGATGGGGAAAAAACATAAATAAAATATAGCAATAATAAGGACAAGAGCATAGAATAAAAAAGCATGTATTGATATATGGAAGTTAAAGATTAATACATGCACGACACTCATACTACATAAGACAACTTTAAAGACTCTCCTCTACGAGAGTTTACCAACAAGAGAAAGACACAAACCAAGTCCCCGCAGGACTGCAAAGTACTAGAACCAACCACACATAGGTCTCCGAAGGACCGCAAAAGACAGAATAAAAAACAAACACAACAAACTAAGACACTCATTATTCGATACCATCACCAAAAGGAAGCCACCCCTAATCGTCCGCCGGATCGTCCCCACCATCCTGAGCTTGTTGAAAGGTGCCATAAGGATCAATGCCGTCCGGGTACATGAACCCGTAGGCATTGGGATCGGAAAAGCGCGGAGCCTGGTACATTGGATCTTAAAGATTCAGATCCAGAAATATGTCCCGGTCCTGAATAGTGCGCTGAATAAAATATGCTTGGTCATGGAAGCGAGACTGAATCAGATTGCCAAGGCCACGAGTGTGAGCCCGCATCTGTTCCTCTGCCTGCGCCATACGCATGTCGAAGTGCTGCTGAGTCAGCGGCATGTACCGGCCGGAGGCAGGAGGAGTGGATGCGGGAGCAGCAGGAGTGGAAGCAGGCAGCTCTTGGGAAGAAGAAGCACGCGAAGTAAAGACACCACTAGCGGAGCGGGAAACAGCGAGATTGGAAGGGACGCCGTCCGAGGATCAAAGGGAGAGATCGACTTGCTTGGCTTCCAGAAGGAGAGTGATGAAGGAGCCGTAATAAAGGTTCTGCTTTCCCGCTGGCATGACACGTTTGAAGACATGAAGGAGAGTCTTGGGGAAGGAGAAGGACTTCCTTGCATAGAGGTAGTACATGCACACCAGGGCGTCGTCGATAATGACGTCGTAGTTCCCGTCCTTAGGAAAGAGTGTGTGACACACAATCCTATGGAGCTCGTAGTAAAACGGCTCCAGCTGTACGAAAAGGGCCGGGATAGCAGGAGGGTTGGAGCCCTTGCAAATGATGTTGCAGAACTCGTCGAAGGGGGAGCCGCCGAAGAGTGAAGAGCAGCCAAGGACGGCAAAGCTTCGCCTTTGTCTGGGATGCCGAGGATGTTGCCGATGTCCCGAGACGTGAGACGAAAATGACGATCGTTGACCATCGACTGAATGGCGCCGTGCTCGTCGTCCGGAACTAAGTTGCAGTAGAAGAGACGGACGGCGGCGGGGTAGATGGGAATCTGACGCCGAAGGAGGCAAGAGAGGCCGGCCTCGTCGAATAGAGAGACATGGCCGGGGAAGAGATTCCAATTGATTGCTCGGCCCTTGAAGACATTATGATGGACGAAGTGTTGAAACCAAGTCTCGGCCGCCAAGGAGGATGTAAAGACCCGCTGATCATACCCGTGAGGGAGAGCCACCGGAGTGAAGGGATTGAAGAAGGTGGAGGAGGAGCGGGGACGCTTCGGATTGGCCATGGAGGAAAGTTGAAGGAGGAAGTTAGGGTTTAGGTGAGGATGAGAGAATGATAGATAATGAAGAAGAAAGAAAAAAAAGATAGGGTTTTTAAAAGGAAGGGGGGAAGTGAATGGTTGTGGAGTTGGGAATGGAAGGGGTGGGTTGGGGAACGGTTAAAGAGAGAAGTAATAGGGGATATGAAGAGATAGTGGGTTGGAAATGATGATAGGGGAGTAAAAAGAGGAGTAATGGGTGATGTGAAGAGATAGGTAGTAAATGTGATTGGAAGTAATGAATTGGGAAGATGAGAGGGGTAATTAATAGGGATGCGATGGATGTGAAAGAACTAAATGAGGGTTAAAAAGAATAGGGAGAGAAAAGAGGAAAGGTGGGCCCAGATCTGGATTTGAAAAGCTATCCGCCGCGAACCGGCATACCGTCGGTATGCCGACGTATGCCGACGGTATGCCGATTTTTGAGACAGAACCTAATTCTGAATCGAAAAACGGCGTGCCGTCGGTATACCGCCGTATACCGTCGGTATGTCGACCAAGAAGAATTATGGGTCAAAAGATAAAATGGAAGCGATCTTCCGGGAACGGTTTGGTGAAAATATCGGCTAGCTGATAAGTAGTGTCAATAAATTTAAGACGAATATCTCCCTTTTGTTGATGGTCACGAAGAAAATGGTGTCTAATTTCAATGTGCTTCGTACGTGAGTGACAAATCGGGTTTTTTGTGAGATTGATTGAGCTAGTGTTATCACATTTAATAGGGGTGCAAGAATGAAAAATGCCATAATCTAAAAGTGTTTGTGACATCCAAAGAAGTTGTGCACAACAGCAACCGGCCGCAATATATTCGGCCTCAGTGGTTGAAAGAGCAACAGAATTTTGTTTCTTACTAAACCACGATACCAAGGATTTCCCAAGGAATTGGCATGTGCCGCTAGTACTTTTTCGGTCAATCTTGCATCCGGTAAAATCTGCATCCGAGAAGCCGTGAAGCTCAAAAGATGAAGATTTCGGATACCAAAGGCCCATATTCACGGAACCTTTGAGATATCGAAAAATAAGCTTTACGGCACATAAGTGCGATTCCTTTGGATTTGCTTGATACTGTGCACAAAGACATACACTAAACATGATATCAGGACGGCTAGCAGTGAGATAAAGTAGACTACCAATCATACCTCGATACTTACGGATGTCAACCGATGTGCCATCTTCATCATGGTCAAGCTTTGTCGTTGTTGCCATAGGAGTCCTCATTGATTTGGATGAGTCAAGTTCGAAACGCTTGAGGAGATCCTTTGTATATTTTGCTTGATTGATGAAGGTCCCTTTGGGTCCTTGTCTGATTTGTAATCCCAAAAAGAAAGATAGCTCACCCATCATACTCATTTCAAATTCTTCCTACATAACTTTAGCAAATTCTACACAAAGGGTGTTGTTAGTAGAACCAAAAATAATGTCATCGACATAAATTTGAACCAATAAGAGAGTGCCATTATGGGATTTGATAAAAAGTGTTGTGTCGACTTTCCCCTTTGAAAAATTGTGTGAAACAAGAAAGGAGCTAAGGCGCTCATACCAAGCACGGAAAGCTTGTTTGAGGCCATAAAGAGCTTTGTGAAGTTTGAACACGTGATTTGGAAACTGAAAATCTTCAAAGTCGGGAGGTTGTTTAACATAAACTTCCTCTGTAATAATACCATTCAGAAAAGCACTCTTAACATCCATTTGAAAGAGCTTAAAGTCATTAAACAAGCAAAGGCACAAAGCATACGAATGGATTCAAGACGTGCAACCGGAGCATAGGTTTCGTCGTAGTCAATGCCTTCCTCTTGGTTATAGCCTTGAGCAACCAATCGGGCCTTGTTACGAGTCACTAACCCATCTTCATTAAGTTTGTTTCGAAACACCCATTTTGTTTCAATGATAGGGTGATTGCTAGGTTTTGGGACAAGTTCCCAAACCTTGTTTCGCTCAAATTGATTTAACTCCTCTTGCATTTCTATCATCCAAAATTCATCAAGAAAAGCATCATTAATATTTTTAGGCTCTATTTGAGAGATAAAAGCCACGTTGGCACAAAAATCACGAGTGGAGGATCTAGTGCTAACACTCGAGGAAGGATCCCCAATGATAAGTTTCTTAGGATGATTGGTGACAAATCTCCATTCTTTTGGGAGATCCTTTTGAGGAGGCTCGAGAGGAGGAGACTCTTTTGTTGGAGTCACAACTTCATTGTTAGATGAAGAAGGACCATCTTCAATAGAGGAGTTCTCCAACCCAAACGAGATGTCATTAATATCCTCGGAAGAGGAGAATGTAGAAGAGTTAAGTTCATTAAAAGAGACATTGATTGACTCTTCGACAACAAGACTTCTTTTATTAAAAACACGAAAACCTTTACTATGAGTAGAGTATCCAAGGAATATTCCTTCATAGGCTTTTTCTTCAAACTTGCCTAGGTTATCCTTAGTATTCAAAATAAAACAATTACAACCAAAAACTTTAAAATATTCAATAGAGGGAATTTTGTCAAACCAAAGCTCATAAGGAGTCTTCTTAGAAATAGGTCTAATCAAGACCCTATTTATAATATGACATGCCGTATTAACGACTTTCGCCCAAAAATATTGGGGGAGCTTATATTGGTTTAACATAACCCGGGCCATATCGCCAAGGGTTCTATTTTTTCTCTCCACAACACCATTTTGTTGAGGAGTTCATGGACAAGCAAAATCATGTCCAAAACCATTCTTTTCACAAAATCTTTTGAAATCGGCATTATCAAATTCTCCTCCATGATCACTTCTAATCTTGTTAATAGAAAAACCTTTCTCATTTTGAACACGTTTACAAAAAGCAACAAATTCACGAAAAGTATCACTTTTGCAAGTAAGAAAAATAACCCAAGTAAATCTCGAAAAATCATCAACCAAAACGAAAGCATAAAGCTTGCCTCCAAGGCTAGCAACTCTACTAGGACCAAAAAGATCCATATGAATAAGTTGAAGAGGTCTAGAAGTACTCACAGAGTTGATTGATTTGAAGGGTGACTTTGTTAACTTACTCTTCTCGCATTCTTCACACACTATATCCTTTTTGAACGGGATACTTGGGAGTCCTCTTACGAGCTTCTTAGTAGCAAGACGAGAGATGGTATCCATGTTGGCATGTCCGAGCCTCATGTGCCAAAGCCAACTCTCATCGTTCTTAGCAACTAAGTACCTGTCATTGTTAGTGTCTTCAACAAGATATAAAACATAGATATTATTTTCTCTAATGCCTTCATAAACAATAGATCCACTAGAGCTATCGGTAATGAAGCATTTGAGCTTAACAAACTTGATATCATAACCATTATCGGTAAGATGACTAATACTAAGAAGATTGTGTTTAAGATTAGTAACAAGACACACATTCTTAATACAAGGATAAGGAGGGAAACCTATATTACCATTTCCTATAATGTGACCTTTAAGATTGTTACCAAAAGAGACGTGTCCTTCTTTCTTCATCGATAGCATTGTAAATAATGAAGCATCCCCGGTCATGTGCCGTGAACAACCGCTATCTAGAATCCACTTGCTTCTAGCATGAGAAGGACTCTTCACCTACAACATAAGTTGAAGATGAACATTTTGGTATCCATGATCTTATGGGTCCTTGAGTGTTAGTCTTAGGAACCCACATAAAAACTTTCTTATCAACAAGTTTTCTTGTATGACAATAATTGGTCGTATATCCAAGCGAGCCACAGTAATTACAAATTATAGAGGATTTAGAAAAAGATATATGAGAATCATGCATATGTGAATCTCTAGTGCGAGGAGCTCTAACATTAGTATTGTGATGATGATAATAAAAAGTATGATGCGAAGTATTTTTCTTAACAAAAGGTCCTTTCCTTGTGTTAGAAAAGGATTTGTGTGTAGTGTTCATGTAAGAAGCATGCCTAGCATTGTGATGAGTGTGGAGGTGTCTTGGAGTATGCATGTGAGTGGTGTTCTTATTACCTAATTTTTTTTACTCTGTATAAGAAGATCATTATACTTAATAGAAGTGTCATATTCTCTCCTATTAGCATCTTAAACTTTGTGCATAGCAAATTCATAAGAACTTCTCATGGATTGAATCTCATCATCCTTTTTTTTGATGGTGTCAAGAGATTCTTGAAACTTGAGTCGCAAAGACTCTATCTCATCCGTGTCAGAAGCAGGACATATTCCCTTTACATCAATAATGATGTTTGAGAGTCTTTCTACATCAAGTTGAAGAGCATCAACCTCTTTTAGAGATTTCTTATATTTATTTCTAACACCTTTGTGCTCTTCATGCAATTCAAGGATAGCTTTCTCCAATTCATCATAAGTAAGAGTATTTAGGGAGAGATCATCAAGTACCTCATCGGTTGCCATGAGACAAACGTTGGCATTGTGTTTGCACTCTTTGTCGTTGTCGGAGTTGCTTGCGTCACTCTCACACCAAATGCTTGTGTTGGCGAATTTTCTGGAGGACGAGCTTCCCTTGCTAGGCTTCTCGTAATTGCTTGAGTCTTTTTTTTATCATTGGACAGTCCCTCTTAATGTGTCCGGGTCTTCTGCATTGATAACATGTTGGATCTTTCTCATTGTCTCATCTGAAGCGGTTGGCTTTGTTAAATTTGAGGAACTTCCGGAAGTGCTTAGCTGTGAGAGCTATTTCTTCATCGTCGTCCGACTCATTGTCGTCGGTGCTATCCTTGGAGTAGGACTTTATAGCTTTGAGAGCAAGAGATTTCTCCTTCTCTTTGGTCTTCTCCTTCTCCTTCTCTTGTATGGAGGATTCCTCTTGATCCTTCATATCGAGTTCATGAGTCATTAGCTTACCCATGAGGGTCTCAAGGTTCATGACTGTCAGGTCGTTCTCCTCAATGATTGTCGTAGCTTTAGGACTCCAAACTTTTGTCAATCCTCTAAGAATTTTTTTGATCTTTTCATGAGCAGGATATTCCTTACCAAGAGAAGAGAGAGGATTAATAATATCACCAAAACGAGTAAATATGCAAGTAATAGATTCATCGTGCTTCATCTTAAAGGACTCATATTCTTGCGTGAGTCTACTAATCTTGGATTCCTTCACTTGTGAAGTACCCTCGTGTGTGACTTCAAGTAACTTCCAAATATCATTGGAAGTCTTGCAAGTAGAGATTCGGTTGAATTCACTACTGTCGAGAGCGCAATAAAGAGCGTTCATAGCCTTGGCATCTCGACTCACAAGCTTCTTGGTGTTTTCAGTAAGTGCGTCCCTAAGGGTGTCAGAAGCAATATCCTCAATAACTCTGGAAGGAGTAGGAAGATCATTTATCACGCAATTCCATAAATCGAAATCTATGGACTTAAGATAAATGCTCATCCTAATCTTCCAGTAGTTATAGTTGGTTCCATCAAATAGGGGAGGCCTATTTGTAGAGTGTCCTTCATTATGGAAGGTGTTGATACTAGGGTTAGTGGCCATGGATCACTCAAAGGATGTAAATCCAAATCAAGAGAATAAATCTCTGATACCAATTGTAGAACCCTAGAGGGGATGAATAGGGAAATAAAAAATAACTAGAGCAACAGAAGCAATATATGACAAATAAAAGTAAAGAGTAGGAAGATCAAACACAAGATGTATCATGTATCCTCGCTTGAGGCAATCCAGTCCCGGAACTCTCTCCAGCTTAAATCTACTATTTAATCAAATAGTACATGTTTGCAAAAACAAAAGTTGAAGAACTTTATTGATACAAACTTTGTAAGAGATTACAATTTGAATTCTGGGAATGATACAACTTTAGGAATCCAATCTAGATGACGATTGCTTTATCCCTTGGACGATGTGAACTTTGAAGACGAAGCATCTGAAGTTGAGAACAATTCTGGAATTGAAGGCAAAAAGCCTCGAAAGTTGAAGGCAAAAGTCTCGGAAGAATGCAGCAGCACTTGGGCAAGAACTCCTGAACTCTCTGAACTTTGAAGTCTGATAACTCTAATCTCTGATCTCTGATTATTGATCCCTTTGAATGGAGACTTGAAACTCTATTTATAGAGTTTTGAGAAATAACTAACTTTTAGTTATTCTGGACTGCGCATGATAGATTGCGCAGCAATTGGATTATGCAGGCAGTTGCTGGATCATGGGCCAACTGTCTTGGACACATGACATCATTCGATTGAAATGTGCATGATCATGCATAGACAGTTGCCACGAAATAAGCAATTGATGGCATGAATGCCACGTGTATTTTATCATTTGTACTGATAGAACGCGCACATTGAATTGCGCAGGCTTTGGATTGCGCCAACTTGAATTGCACAGGAAATGGATTGCGCCAACATAGATTGCGCCAACATGGATTGCGCTGCCAGCTGTTCTCGAGCGTCGTGCTGCACGTTTAAACGAACGGTCGCCTCGTTCTCCGCGCTGTCAGTTGTCAGAAGATTTGATTTGTGTCAGATAATGATGGTGATTTGCCACGTCAGCCTGCGCGCTTGGAAGTGTGCGTAGTCTATCTTGCGCAATCTGAAGGATGCGCAATCTGATGTCTGCGTAGTTCATCTAAAAGTTGTATTTCTTGATTTTCTGACTTTGTTGATGTATGCCACTTGATTTTTTAGGACCTACAAGACCCCCTTCAAAGTTTTCGAAAGTTGAATTTATTCAAAATTTTGAAATACTTTGAATTTTGAATTTGAAATCAATTTGCGCACATAATGAGTTGTCTGCGCAATCTGAGGGTTTAGCCCATTTTTAGGCACAATCTAAGGTGGCCGTTTCGACTTGAAAAACTATAAATAGTTCTTCAATTCATTCGAAGTGTTCTTTACTTGCTTTCTTCGTGCACTTGAGAGAAAAACTTTTGAGCTCTTCCTTTCTTTCCTCTTCGACGATCGCAATGGCTCCCCGACGATCCTCTGCCACCGCTAAGGGCAAGGCCCCCGCCGAATCATCGACTAGGGCTGCGCGACGAGCTTCGCGCCATGAAACTGCTCATCCAGCAATGATAGGTAGATAACCCAATCAAAAAAACTCTTTTTAGAGTTTTCATTTTACTGTTCCTTTCAGAATCCATCTCTTTTTAGAGATAGGATCATACTGCGCCACCCTTTTTAGGGTTCTGGTAGCACAAATCAGTCCACTCTTCATTTTATGAAGGACGACTCTCTGCACAATCGGTTGAACTGTGCTGGCAAAAATCAGCGCAACTTGCTGATTTGCGCGAGTCTGTCAGCGCAAACTGATGTTTATTTGTTTGCGCAATCTGATTATTTGTGCAATCTGATGTTTGCGCAATTTAATTTTGCGCAATCTAATTTTTGCGCAAACTGAATCTTTGACTTTGACTTATACTGAAAATTTTTGTTTTCTCTGTCTGATGCAGTTAATACCAGAGAAGACCCAGAATATGAGAACTTCGTAGGGACCCTTTCAGAATCAGAATATAAAGAGGACTTGTCACATGTGCATTATCCTCAGTACGATCTGCCGACCTCCCGTCAGGCCATTTTGATATCCCAAGACAATGAAACACTGCAATGTTTAATGAACAGACAACCTCTGGAAACGGCAGATGCTGTTATACACAAGAAACCATTATTCTTATTTGGTGAAGCTTTTGAGAAAAGTTCTCAACCAAGACCAAGGATGGAAGAAAGGATTGTCCATCAGACGGATAGATCTTTCTCGATACCAAGTGTTCCACACTGCCTCCCATTATCCCGGTATGCTCATGCGAGTTATCCGAGGAAGATGGAATGGAACCTTACTCCGTTCCAAGATGCCCGTCCAGGAAGAATTTTTGTGAAGAAGGGGCCGAACAAGAAGGATATGTTCTACAGTTCTTCCGAACGGTACAGTGTTTTGTTGAGAGGTCTGAAACCCGGTTGTATTCTGCCGGAGAATTCTTCATTGTTAATGCCCGTCAGGACCCCAATTTTCGCAAATAAGTTTGCGAAAGTTGAAGGAAGATATCCGGAGCAAGACATCAGACTAACTGGATTGGTGAATCCAGATTTTAAAAGATGGAGCTGCATAGCAAATTGGATTCTGACCAAGTTTGAAGGCGAACTGCAACAAATCAACTTGTACCAAGCAGTGCATGCCACTGTCTATGGTTTTGCTCCGAACCCTCACCTGTTCTTGGCTTTAGCAGAGAGGTATAATTACAGAACAGGAACCTTCATGACTCCCGACGGAGAAATCGGGTTTGCACTCCATGAAATGAAGTACATCTCTTATTTGCCAATGGGAGATGCCCCATACGAAGAATTTGTTCCAACCAATGATGAGTTGGACAAACTCCGGAGAGAGAATGCAAAAATGGTAGCAGTCTTCGAGGAACTGCTATGCCATTATAAGATATGTTCCCTGTTCTATAAGAGTGCTACATCAAACACTTGCTATTCCTCGAAATGGCTACCTTATCTGTTCCTTAACCACATTCAAGAACCGAAGACTAAGGAACACGATAGATGCTATCCTGATTTCTTTAAGCCATTGAGCAACACAGAAGTGATGAAGTTGATGGAAGAAAGTGGCAATTTTGATAAAGCAATGAAGGATGATTATCAATGTCCTCCTTTGAAGACAGGAGATACTCTCGAAAGTTATTTGAGAGTAGGATATAGACCGATGTCGAAAGAAGCCCAATTAGCAGGGTTTCTGACACATTGGCTTCGTCGGTTTGTAGTTCCGGGATCCAGCGTCGTAGACCGCTTCCATCGCGGTGTTCTTTTTGCGGCCGTTAGATTAGTCTTCGGCTATAAGATGGATCTTCTGTCAGCCATGACTTGTAAGCTGAATGCTGGTCTTCGTCTATATGTCGATCTGATGCTGAAATCCAAGGGTAAAAAAGAATTTCCTCGGTTGGAATTACCGTATACATATCTATTTGTGTGGTTGCTCCTTCACCATCCCACTTTGATGGACCCCGGCATGGGACCGGTTGACGGCAGCTTTTTACGGAGATACTCCAATGGTAAGTAGAAATTCACTGCTCTAAGAGACAGTAGATATGCTCTAAACCTGAGCAAAGGATGGAACTTTTATTGTACCCCTCCTCCTGCTGGTTACGAACAAATACAGACAAATATGATTGACTCGCAGATGCATCCTCTGAGCCGTGTAGCTTTTAAGTGGTTGAAAATAATTCGACCGTCTCATTTGGTATACCGGTTCGAAGATGAATGTTATTTAGAGCCATATCTCCCCAGTCGATTCGCTCGACAGTTCAGCTATGACCAATTCCATATGGGGAATGCTATCACATGTCTTCAGGGAAAGGGTTATTTGATAGATGGGGCCCGGGCCTGGGCTTACTATAATGCTCGAGATACGAAATCGACGTTCTCGATGCCTGTAAACAGCAATCATGGCCCTCGGATGATGTTTACATACTCAGTTTTTTATACATCTTCAAACACCTTTGCTGAGAATTTCAACCTCACGGATAGCTTCGCATCTTCAACAAGATTGAAGAGAGAAGGAGTCGACATGTCGCTCATAGGAAATGATGAAGTACATGAGCCAGAAGATGCACCTTTGGAGGCCTCATGGGATGTTATGTTCCTTCAAGAAGTTAACGCGCCACTACGTATCTCTTTGAAGGTGGGTAAATCTCCAGCAAAAAGAAGGAGAAGAGAGGAACCTCCTGCTCCAGCAGCAAAGAAGAAATTAATCTTAGATCATTCTTCTGAAAAGATCACCACTCGATCTCAATCTCGGCAGCTGGCCGAAACAATTCAGCAAGAAGAGGCTACCACACCGACCTCTGTCCAACGACAAGTCGAGACTATAAATATAGAGAGCCCTGAAAGACCACTGAAAAGAAAAAAGCTGGCCCAAAGAAGAAATCGAGCTCCGTCTTCAATAGTAATGGATGTTGTGGCTGGATTAACCTTGCCATCTCCTACTCCTATTTCAGAACCTAGGAATAAAACTCCTAATCCCGAACATAGAGAGGAGATCGAGCAAAGGAAAGATCTTGATCCGAGAACTGAGGCCGAAGAGCCCAGAGAAAGTATTATGGAGGAAGTGGAGGAAGAACAGAATGTTGTACACTCTCTTTTACCTGCTGCGGAGATGATTGAACTTCCGCCTACTCCTAGAACCCTCCGCGAAGAGGAAGATCGCGAAGTAATTGCAGCTCTAGAAGATTGCAGCTACAGCCCTCTGGATGACTATGGTGACCAAGCCGCAACTACCAGTAGGAATGCACCAGAAGAAGACGAAGATGAAGAGAGCTCTTCGTCTGAGAATATTGATGAATATATGCAAGATCTTGAAAGAGATGATGAAGTGCACATATCTCCTAATGCTGTCAATGATACCTTAAATCCTGAAGAGGATGTTGAGGTTCCAGAAAATGTTGCTGATACCTTAAATCCTGAAAAGGATGTTGAGGTTCGAGAAAATGCTGCTGATACCTTAAATCCTGAAAAGGATGTTGAGATAACAGTATCTCCGAAAAAAGTAGTAGATGAAGAAGCCCCGGAAGAAACTCCCGTCAATGATCCTCAAGGTATAAAAAATGAAATTAGCAATCTCCTCTTGAATAAATTGATAGCTAACGTCTTTATTTGTATTTCCTGCAGATCTTGAGACTCCTCTAGCACCTCCGACGTGCACGGACATAGTGCCTATAACGACGGTGGTTGTTAGTAGCAGTCATCATTTATTCTGTGGTTCTGAAGCGGGCAGTAATCAAGCTGTTATGGCTGAAGCTACTTCTGCTCGGCCAGAGTCTACTCCAGCAGATAATAGGCTCATTGCTGGATTCAACCATGGTAAGATAATTTACATCTTTAATCTTCTTGGTCAATAGCGAACAACAGGCAAAATGACAATCTTTACTTTTTTGCAGAAGAACAAACAGGAGGGGCAACTAGCTCTACTTTGGCTCCTTTGTTCAAAGAGCCTGCTGTCCAGACGCAAGAGATTGAACGTCCTACGGCCTCATCATCAACAGGAGTGGCTGCAACTCCTGGTGCTATAGCAACGAATAATCTTGTGATTCAATCTTTTACTAGATGCTTTTTTGAATCTTTGGGACCTCTAGTAAAAAGAATGATGGAGAAAGAGGGTACTAATTTTTTCATGGTTAGGGGTCCAACCTCTCTCTTAATAAGAGCTATCCGGGAACAAGGTGACGAGGCTCAAGCCACTCTCCTGGAACATATTTTGAATGAATTAGAGACTTCCATCAAAAGCTATAAGGAGCTCAACCTAGGAGATGTGGAGTCTCTAGTGCAAGCAGAATTCGAACAACTGGCTCAAGCAGCTGATATTGAAAGGGTTAATCTCCAGAACCTTTTGGAAGCTTTCTCTGCAAAATCTGCTGAGTATAACTCCAAGCTGGAATCAGTAACCTTGATGGCTAATAGAAAAGAAAAGAGAGCTGCTGAGCTAAGGGCAGAGATTGCTTGTCTTCAGAAGGAGTTAGAAGATGAAGTTGCTGATCATCAGCTTGCAACTCAACAATTTAATGCTCTGATTCAGGAGCGGGATGAGTACGTAGAAGCTCATAATGCTGAGATTACCCGCCGAATGGTGACCATGCCTGCTTTTAATGAAAAAACTGGGATAGAGGAAGCCAGAAGGAGGGTGATGTCCACTCGTGAAGAACGGCTGCAGACTCTCAAGCAGCAGATTGACAATCTGATAATACCTCCATCTTAGTGGAACATTTTGTATCTTTATGTCTTTTAAAGTATATGTATTTTTGTAATGTCTTATATTTCAATTAATAAAAGACATTTTTGCTGTGGCTCCATTATTTGTTGCATATCTTGTTCAGATATAAATAATAGAGATAGAAAATATATTCAGAGGTGCAAGACATGATATATTTCTTGATGATTTTGTAGAAAATAATTATATTCATTATATCTGCTCAGAGGTAATATGGACGTGGCAGAGTATACTGAATATTATTATCTCAATTGACAACTTAATCGAAACGATAAATTACTGATATAGATGTGAGATGAACGGGAAAACCGTCAAATGATGGAATGAACGGACAAACCATCAAAATGGATAATAACGAACGAATGAACCGTTAAGTGATGATGAATGAACGGGTGAACCGTCGGATGATAATGAACGAATGAACCGTCGGATGATAATGAATGGATGAACCGTCGGATGATAATGAACGGATGAACCGTCGGATGAATGTGAATGGGTGAGCCATCGGATGAATGTAATGAACGGACAAACCGTCAAGTGAAATAAATGAACGGATGAACCGTCAGGAAATGAACGGACGAACCGTCAGATGAATGTGTCGCTTCATCATTTGGAGAATCTCTGCCTATAAATAGAACAGAATTTTAACAGAAAGGAACACTTCCACTTTTCCAACATAACATAAAAAAATATCGTCTAGAGATGCACTCAAGAAGACTGAACTCGCCCCGAAGGTTGAAGAAGGCGTTGAAGAACGTCATGTCGATCCAGTTCAATCAAAGGAGGCAGAAGTAGGCGAAGCTTCGTCTACACCCAAGCCACCGTGCGACATCCTGGACTTTCTGCTTGAACCAGAAAGGACCGAAGAGGAGGAAGCCATGAGGATGGCCGCTTACAAATTCCTAGTGGGTTCCAGCAAGGAGGTTCTCGGCTCTTTTGCTGACCGTGTTTTTGAAAAGGACGACAGTGGTCCACGTCCAAATGTAGAGAAGGATGATAGTGACCTTCCTTAATATCATGTACTATCATTCATGATGAAATAAATTTTTATTTATGAACATAAACTTGTCTGATGATTTACAAACATTTACATTTACATATAGTACTTTTTAAGGAACTTGCCATTAATAGGCATCATTGCAATTCGTCCGTCCAGTTCTGAGAGTTGATAAGCTCCATTTGAGAAGACTTTGCTTATAACGTAGGAACCTTCCCACTTTGCGTCGAACTTGCCTTTGCTCATATGAGTCATAGTCATAGGACGTCTGACTGTTAAAACAAGTTCTCCTTGCTGAAAGGCTCTGACCTTCACTTTACGGTTGAAAGTCTTAGAAATGCGGGCTTGGTATAACTCAATATATTGTTGAGCCATTAATCGCTTCTCATCAAGTGCCTCCAATTCTTGAAGTCGAAGAAGATCATTGTTCTCTGTAGTGAGCTCGTTAGCAATGGCAATCCTTAAAGAAGGAATTTGAAGTTCCAGAGAAAGAACAGCTTCACAGCCATATACCAAAGAGAAAGGTGTAAAACCTGTAGGGTTGCGGACCGTAGTTCGGTAGGCCCATAGACATTCGCCAAGCTTTTCACTCCAATTCCGTTTGTTAGTAGATACAAACTTTTTGAGAAGCTTGATAATAGTTTTGTTGAAGGCTTCAGCTAAACCATTAGCGGCAGGATTGTAGGCAGTCGAGGCGACATTGTCAATCCGATGATCATCACAGAATCTGGTGAATTTCTGGCTGATGAATTGCGGTCCGTTGTCATGAATGATTCGTCGAGGGACACCAAATCGATAAATGACATGGTGTTTGACGAAGTTGATGACACTACTGGTCTTGACTTCAGCCAAGGGTATAGCTTCAGCCCACTTAGAGAAGTAGTCCGTTATTGCTAAAATAAACCGATGTCCTCTAGAAGAAGGAGAATTAATATGACCTATGACATCCATGTCCCAAGCTTCGAAAGGCCAAGAAGCGGCTGTCGGATGTAGAAATTCCGAAGGTTGATGAATAAAATCTGCATGAATTTGACAAGCTCGACATTTTCTTGCATATTCGATGGCATCTGATACCATAGAGGGCCAGTAGTAACCCATTCTTCGAATGCGATCCTGTAGTTTAGGACCGGGCTGATGTGCTCCACAGACACCGTCGTGAGCTTCACGCAGTACTTGTTTTGCTTCATCACTAGCTAGACAGCGTAGAAGAAGATCGTCGTAAGTCCGTCGATAGAGAGTCTTAGTGGTTTGGTTGTAGTGGAATCGTTGAGATCGTCGTCGAATACTTGTAGCCTCCTTAGGATCTTCGGGAAGTATGTCGTAAACCACGAAGTCGATGAAAGGAGTTCTCCAATCTTCATTGATAACATTAATTTCAGCAAAATTACTGAACTCGATGTTACGATTGTTTTCGACACAAAACAATTCTCGATTAGAGATAACCACCATTTGTTGTCTTCTGACGGGAACGGCTAAGACTCCTGCAAGATTGGCTAAGGCATCTGCTTCAGTATTGCAAGCTCGGCGTACATATTCAATAAAGAAAGCTTTGAATGATGTAGCCATGTTGATTGCTGCCTCAAAGTAAGGTACCAGATCTTGATGACGGACTTCATAAGTTCCTCTAACCTGATTGACAACCAGTTTAGAGTCACCATAAACTTCGAGATATTCAATATTCAATTGCTTGGCTAATTGAAGATCGATAAGTAGAGCATTGTACTCTGCTACATTATTGGAACATGATTCGTCTAGAGAATAAGCTCTTTGGATAGTTAATCCATCAGGAGAAACGAGAACAACTCCAACTCCTGCTACAATAGCACCGTTGGGTCCAATTCTGGATGCTCCGTCAAAGAATAGACGCCAGGTTAGAAATTCTTCAGAGATCAAATTGACATCCAACGTCTCGTCTGGAATTTCATCGTAAAGCTTGGATGTTTCTGGTACTGGATGAGCCGCCAAGAAATCCGCCAGTGCTTGACCTTTGACAGACTTTTGAGGAACATACACCATGTCATATTGAGCTAGAAGGATGGCCCATGTAGCAAGCCGAGAGTTGAGTGTACTAGGCTTCTTCATCAGTACTCGAAGAGGATTGACTCGGGATATAACATGAATGGTTTGACCAATGATGTAATGCCTTGTCTTTTGAACGGCGAACATAAGGGCTAGACATTCTTTTTCAACCGGACTATAACGGTGTTCAGCACCAATCATAGTACGACTGAGATAGTAGATAGCTTGTTCATGACCGTCTTTGTTCTTTTGGGCGAGTAAAGCACCCAACGAATGGTCTATAGCACGGACGTATATTAAGAATGGAATGCCTGAGATTTATGGCACCAAAACTGGTGGGTTCATAAGATATCGTTTGATGTCGTCGAATGCTTGTTGACATTCTTCAGTCCAAATAAAAGATATACCCTTCTTCATTAGTTGAGTGAATGGTCTGCAGCGTCCAGACAAGTTCGAAATGAATCTCCTGATGTACGCAAGTCGACCTTGAAACCCTTGTAGCTCTTTTAGATTGCGTGGAGGACGCATCTCTTGAATGGCTTTGATCTTCTCGGGATCTACGTGTATACCCTTAGAGGTAATGACGAAGCCGAGAAACTTACCACTAGAGACACCCAAGAATGACTTGGTGGGATTCATCTTGAGCTGATGTTGACGCATGAGATTGAAGATTGTTCTCAAATCTTGGATATGATCTTCTTTCAGACGACTTTTAACAGCGATATCATCAACATAACATTCGACTGTTTTACGAAGATGTTCTCTGAAAATGGTACTCATGGCCCGTTGGTAAGTTGCACCAGCGTTCTTGAGACCAAATGGCATCACTGTGTAGCAATAGACTCCCCGAGGAGTGCGGAAAGATGTGTGCTTTTTATCTTCGGGATTCATTTTGATCTGATTGTATCCAGAGAACCCATCCATAAAAGATATTCGTTCGAACCCACAGGTATTGTCAATCATGACGTCCGTGATAGGGAAAGGAAATTCATCTTTCGGACATGCTTCATTAAGATCTCGAAAGTCGATACAAACTCGGACTTTGCCGATTTTCTTCAGAACTGGAACAACGTTGGCTACCCAATCAGGATGTTGTTCTTCTCGAATAAAGCCACAAGCGATAAGCTTCTTGACTTCATCATCAATTACGTCCATCATTTCAGGCTTGAATCGCCATTGCTGCTGTTTGACTGGTTTAGCATTAGGCAGAATGTTCATTTTGTGAGTAGCAATTTTGGGATCTAAACCTGGCATATCTTCGTAACTCCAAGCGAAGACATCAATGTATTCTTTAATGAGAAGAATTAACTCTTGCTTATCTGCTTCCGGAAGATTCTTGCTAATAAAGATTGGACGAGGTGACTCGCTTTCTCCTACATCAACTTGAACTAGTTGATCTTCAGTAGGAGGTTCTCTTTGTTCAAATCGGAGTACCAACTGATTATCCATCTGTTGATGTCACGCCCCGCTCCCGTAGGAGCGATCGTCCTCGCTAAGGCGTGATGCCGCACGAGCCTAGATTGCGCTCGTGCAAGGCAGTTCCATAACGGCCGATTGCATCGGCGGCGACGGGGTCGTCGCACAGAAGTCCCAAGCAGAAACATTGAATCATTGCAGCAGAAATTTAAAGAAGAACATATATGAACACAAGTAACTCAAAAGAATCTCTTTATTGATATTGAATACAAGATTACATTTGTGGGCGCAAGGCCAAATTACAATGTCTCTCGTTTTCTCTCTTTTACAAGTCACTCTGCTCTCTCTCATCTCTCGATACAATACTTGAATCCAGCGGAAGTTTCGGAAGACGATGTCCATACATTATGTCCTGTATAAGTCTTCGGGTCACGCGGCCGCACGCTTCGACTCGCCAAGGAACTCCATGCCTCGACGCATCCAAGCGAGCTCCGCGCCACGAGCTTCTACCTGTGCCTGCACATGAAACACTATGTGGGTGTCAGTACCACTGTACTGGTGGAGTGAGCTTCTCGCCCACCCATACATAACCGACACGTTTCATTTACTTTGTGCAGCTTAAACCCTTTCAATTGTCTTTCTAGTCTTGCCTTAGGATTCATTTTAGGACAAGGACGTCTCAGTTGATAACTAGCGATGCAACGACAAGGTCGTGCAACGACAGGGTCACGCTATCTTGCCAACGTGTGTTTTGATCGAGGCAATGCCTCATCGCTTAGGTACTTGACCAAACTTTAAGGCGGGACAGCAGGGTCGTGCCACATTCTATTCCAAACTTAGACTTGTTCAAGACTGTGCTTTGTCGAGGGGCAATTCACGTGAACTCGGCCGTGCCAGGACCTTTGATTAAACTCAAGCGCCACTAGACCAATTCTTGTGCTAACGATTCAAGTGCCAAGGGACGGCAACGGGACGACTCGTGCAGGTCGTGCCTTAGACTTTAATTAGACTTTGCTCGTGCTTCAAGATTGAGGCCGCGCCTCGCAAGTTATCAAGACTTATCGTGCTACCGCCTTGCGGCCTTCCTGTTCGACTTATGAACCAACTTTAGACAAGACTTGCCAAACCTAGCATTAATCTCATGGACATCCCGACGCCAATCTATCGTGACAAGCACGGTGCCTACGCTGCAGCCCAGGCTTAGGCCCAGACCTTGTGTTACCAACAGGACCTGCATTCAAGCACTAGACCCAAATCCAAAGGCATACACGCGGTGTGCCGCTATTGCCGACACATCTACATGAGTGGTCACTAGCAATTTCAAGCTATCTTGGACATGGCTCGGCGGGGGTATCGGTCCGCCCTTCTAAGGGTAGCTAGCCCCGGAAGCGCCGATACTCCCATGCGGTCATCCAGCATCCTACTTTGAGCCACACTCGCTTCTCCCGGGCGGATGATCCCGGTGCCCCGGAGGAGATCACCCGAGAAGACTACACCTTGTCGACAAGTTGTCCATGACCATGCAAGACTCGATCTATTCAATCTATCCAGTCTTTCCTTAACATGACCATGCATTCCTTTATTCTATCGAGACTCCCAAGCCGCGGGACCAATCTCGTGTGCGGGACTTATCAAGTATTCAGGTAGGACATGACCGGGCAGGACCGGCATGCTTAAAAGTATTCAAGCAGGACATGACCGGACGGGACCGGCATGCTTAAAAGTATTCGGCCGTGGCTCGTGCCTTAGACAGGCATGGTTCTCTAGGCGACGCTAACGCTCAAGTCATATACTCATACGACGAGCCTTGTTCTCAAGGGACCTACTTGACTTGACAACCGCAGCTAGAGCGGGATAGCGCTAGGAATGGCTTCGTTAGCCTAGAGCAACTCTTGTTGACTTATACGGGCAATGACTCGACGAGCGAAGGCTACGCCGAGCTACGCATCGAGGGAACGTGCTAGGCACGGGGTCGACTTAACAACCAAGTCTTGGGTGCCTAGACTTAAGCCAACAAGCCGTACAAAGATGACTTAACTTGCGGGACGTGCGAAGGCTATGCCAAGCCTTGTGGGACCGGACCGTGCATGCTTTGTTAAGCATTCGTGCGGGCGACGCCTAGGACTTAGGCTTTTTCAAGTATCGTGACAAGTCGACGGGACAGTGCGTGCTTGGTTAAGCATTCATGCGGGCGACGCCTATGACTTAGGCAAATTCGAGTGTCGGGACGAATCGACGGGACCAACGGGACATGCGAAGGCTACGCCAAGCCTTGCACAACGGGACCGTGCCTGCTTTAGCAAGCAATTACGTAGGCGACGCCTAAGACTTAGGCTATTTCAAGTGTCGGGACAATTTAGCAACTTAGGCCACTTCCTTCTTCCAAGCCACGGGATTGAAGGATCGAGTGTCATTTGAAAGCACGCTGAGCTGACTTCTATGTTGATCGTTGGACCATCTCCATATTCTAGGACACTTCCGACCCGACGGGATTACTCCCTTAGCTATGTTGGTGCGTAGCTTTTATATTAGCCTACTTGTGCAAGTTGAAAACACGATTTATTATGTGCAAGCTAAGATGGAGTAAGTTCACCGAAACTCCCCCACCTGAACGATGTCTCCGGGCGAGCCGTTGCAAGGCTTAGTTCCAACGCCGTCGGCGTTTCGATTCCTCCGATTGACTTTGCGGGTCGGGGCACTACAACATACACCACTCAGAACAAGTCTCGTCCTCGAGACTTTCCTGAGGGCAGGCCATCCTACCATTTCTATGGCCAAGACTTATTCGTATGCATCTCGCCTACGCGTTCCTTCGATTCCGAGCTACGCTCGCACGACTTATCAATCTTTCCGTTAACACGATTTTAAGATCTTGACACTCTCGTTCCCCAGTCGTGTTTGAACTCAACGTATCACTTGGCTGGATCGTGCACGCATTCCAAGCGTCCCCAAAATACATGCATTCAACCAAGCCGCATGATAGAGAGTTGTCATTCTCACTCGAGTCGCATCGTGCACATACCCAGGCGTCCCTGAAATATATGCATGTCAGCCGAGTCTCGTGAGCAGGATTTCCTACATTCGTGATTTACACTATCCATTTAAACTAATCCTCAAGATCAATCCTTCGATTGATAACACTTGCAACAGGGACGTTTCGCCTAACCGCTAGGCCAATCTTTTCGAGGCTAAGTCAATGTCAGGATTGGAATCATAGTTCCCCAACAATAATGCCAACACTGACCCAATCCTAGGGTCAAACTATAGATGGTAATACGGGGTTTTCTACCCAAGCTCGCGTCACTCAGATTTCTAACATCGAGCACGATCACCTATTCTCATCAACACGTTCGTTGCACGGAATTCAAATCCGTTCAATCTCCAACTCTAACCAATTCGTGTACTCGATCACAAGGTCATCTAGCTCAACAATACGTTGTGCCCCAATCTCACGCGAGTCCGATTATCCACGACGGTTTATGAATCACCATGCAACGCGCCCGCAGAATAATCGTTCTCATCGGGGCGTAACTCTTGTTTGAGTCTAGACTCATTCATTCTCGATACGCGGATTGGACCTACTCAATCCTCAAACACACTTGATTCATTCACGAGTCACCTTCGCGTCAAACCACAAGTCGAAGCATACAAATTGCCACGCCAAGCAAGTTTGATCACTCCCGCTGTATGAATCACCATACCAGCGCTCACGCGGAGTGATCGCCCTAATCGGCGCGATGCATGTACGAGGCTGGAATTACGCTCGCATAAGACAAGAATGTCGACGTTAGGGTTATCGTCGAAGTAAATCCAAGCATTTTCATTTTCATCCGAGACAGATTTCGATTCGACAGTCTACCCGTCATTTGTTCAACCAGAAAATCCTCGAGCCAAGTTTATCATTTCCTCGATACATTTCAATATCCCGATTACACATCCATCGGAACAATGACATTTGCATGTTCGTCATTTGCCGAATCAGAGTACCCCCGAGTTATCGCATATCGGTCTCTGATACGCCTCAATACCATCGACGATATGTGTAACCTGACGATCTTCCTTGCAACCAATTTCGAGTCGTGCGACTGATGCTATTGTCCGAGTTGGATATCCCACAATTTCCTCGATATTCAAGATCAAGCTCGATCACTATTCCTCAAGCTCATTTCAAGATCGTCGTTCAAAACCCAAGTCACATTTCATTTGTATCAATCCGAAATCGTACGTGCGATTCCTCTAAGTTTCCTTTATCAAGACCATTTATTTTCTTCATTCATCGGTTCGAATCATTTCGATATCGATTTCTACTCGTGTTGCCTACTCACAAGTCGTCCGAACGAGATGCTCGTTCGAGACACACGAAGTCACGTCCAACTAAACGTGACGCGCTCTAAGGCTTTGCGCGATCGCATCGCCTCGCCGACATACTCGAAATCCTCAATTTCTGCTCGAATGATTTCCAAGAAAAATCCATACACCACTCGGATTCGAGCCATCCGTTCTAGTCCTCAATCAAGTTCGCATCATGCGCTAAGATATCTCTTAGATTCGTTCGACGAATCACTAGCGTAGTCGCTCGCGTCGTACCGACGCACAAAGTCGTTCGTACTATATCTCGAAATCCAAGTCAATCCTTCGTGTACGCCTAAGCGTTAACTCGATAGCATTCCTATCGACAGACACTCTAAGTGCATCTCCACCCCCGACCGAGCGATACTTGATATCGTTCGCGATTCGTTGCACCAAGGGTCGAGGTGCGCGACGCGAAACACAACTTAGCCAGAAGGCCGTGTACATAGCTATCCCGTGTGGACTAAATGTTGAGTTTGCAAGCTCAATTGTTAGGGTCGACGTTTGGACTAATTAGGCATGCATGCGACTTGCTAAGGTCGACGTAGTACTATTCGGGCACACGCGCGACTTGCTAACATTAGCACGTATTTTCAATCGAGTAAAGTTTGCAACGTTCGGCACAAAGGCCTTGCCTATCGATGCGTTTGAGTGAACGCTTGTACGAGCTTTCAAAAATATTTAGACTTATTGTATGGACATGCCGAGGGACAATCGAGAGAGAGCTTATACTTATTTTCCAACGACGAGCTTTCAAAACTAAGAAATTCGACATGAAGTCCAAGGACGTAAAGCCGTGCTCTGATACCATTATGTCACGCCCCGCTCCCGTAGGAGCGATCGTCCTCGCTAAGGCGTGATGCCGCACGAGCCTAGATTGCGCTCGTGCAAGGCAGTTCCATAACGGCCGATTGCATCGGCGGCGACGGGGTCGTCGCACAGAAGTCCCAAGCAGAAACATTGAATCATTGCAGCAGAAATTTAAAGAAGAACATATATGAACACAAGTAACTCAAAAGAATCTCTTTATTGATATTGAATACAAGATTACATTTGTGGGCGCAAGGCCAAATTACAATGTCTCTCGTTTTCTCTCTTTTACAAGTCACTCTGCTCTCTCTCATCTCTCGATACAATACTTGAATCCAGCGGAAGTTTCGGAAGACGATGTCCATACATTATGTCCTGTATAAGTCTTCGGGTCACGCGGCCGCACGCTTCGACTCGCCAAGGAACTCCATGCCTCGACGCATCCAAGCGAGCTCCGCGCCACGAGCTTCTACCTGTGCCTGCACATGAAACACTATGTGGGTGTCAGTACCACTGTACTGGTGGAGTGAGCTTCTCGCCCACCCATACATAACCGACACGTTTCATTTACTTTGTGCAGCTTAAACCCTTTCAATTGTCTTTCTAGTCTTGCCTTAGGATTCATTTTAGGACAAGGACGTCTCAGTTGATAACTAGCGATGCAACGACAAGGTCGTGCAACGACAGGGTCACGCTATCTTGCCAACGTGTGTTTTGATCGAGGCAATGCCTCATCGCTTAGGTACTTGACCAAACTTCAAGGCGGGACAGCAGGGTCGTGCCACATTCTATTCCAAACTTAGACTTGTTCAAGACTGTGCTTTGTCGAGGGGCAATTCACGTGAACTCGGCCGTGCCAGGACCTTTGATTAAACTCAAGCACCACTAGACCAATTCTTGTGCTAACGATTCAAGTGCCAAGGGACGGCAACGGGACGACTCGTGCAGGTCGTGCCTTAGACTTTAATTAGACTTTGCTCGTGCTTCAAGATTGAGGCCGCGCCTCGCAAGTTATCAAGACTTATCGTGCTACCGCCTTGCGGCCTTCCTGTTCGACTTATGAACCAACTTTAGACAAGACTTGCCAAACCTAGCATTAATCTCATGGACATCCCGACGCCAATCTATCGTGACAAGCACGGTGCCTACGCTGCAGCCCAGGCTTAGGCCCAGACCTTGTGTTACCAACAGGACCTGCATTCAAGCACTAGACCCAAATCCAAAGGCATACACGCGGTGTGCCGCTATTGCCGACACATCTACATGAGTGGTCACTAGCAATTTCAAGCTATCTTGGACATGGCTCGGCGGGGGTATCGGTCCGCCCTTCTAAGGGTAGCTAGCCCCGGAAGTGCCGATACTCCCATGCGGTCATCCAGCATCCTACTTTGAGCCACACTCACTTCTCCCGGGCGGATGATCCCGGTGCCCCGGAGGAGATCACCCGAGAAGACTACACCTTGTCGACAAGTTGTCCATGACCATGCAAGACTCGATCTATTCAATCTATCCAGTCTTTTCTTAACATGACCATGCATTCCTTTATTCTATCGAGACTCCCAAGCCGCGGGACCAATCTCGTGTGCGGGACTTATCAAGTATTCAGGCAGGACATGACCGGGCAGGACCGGCATGCTTAAAAGTATTCAAGCAGGACATGACCGGACGGGACCGGCATGCTTAAAAGTATTCGGCCGTGGCTCGTGCCTTAGACAGGCATGGTTCTCTAGGTGACGCTAACGCTCAAGTCATATACTCATACGACGAGCCTTGTTCTCAAGGGACCTACTTGACTTGACAATCGCAGCTAGAGCGGGATAGCGCTAGGAATGGCTTCGTTAGCCTAGAGCAACTCTTGTTGACTTATACGGGCAATGACTCGATGAGCGAAGGCTACGCCGAGCTACGCATCGAGGGAACGTGCTAGGCACGGGGTCGACTTAACAACCAAGTCTTGGGTGCCTAGACTTAAGCCAACAAGCCGTACAAAGATGACTTAACTTGCGGGACGTGCGAAGGCTATGCCAAGCCTTGCGGGACCGGACCGTGCATGCTTTGTTAAGCATTCGTGCGGGCGACGCCTAGGACTTAGGCTTTTTCAAGTATCGTGACAAGTCGACGGGACAGTGCGTGCTTGGTTAAGCATTCATGCGGGCGACGCCTATGACTTAGGCAAATTCGAGTGTCGGGACGAATCGACGGGACCAACGGGACATGCGAAGGCTACGCCAAGCCTTGCACAACGGGACCGTGCCTGCTTTAGCAAGCAATTACGTAGGCGACGCCTAAGACTTAGGCTATTTCAAGTGTCGGGACAATTTAGCAACTTAGGCCACTTCCTTCTTCCAAGCCACGGGATTGAAGGATCGAGTGTCATTTGAAAGCACGCTGAGCTGACTTCTATGTTGATCGTTGGACCATCTCCATATTCTAGGACACTTCCGACCCGACGGGATTACTCCCTTAGCTATGTTGGTGCGTAGCTTTTATATTAGCCTACTTGTGCAAGTTGAAAACACGATTTATTATGTGCAAGCTAAGATGGAGTAAGTTCACCGAAACTCCCCCACCTGAACGATGTCTCCGGGCGAGCCGTTGCAAGGCTTAGTTCCAACGCCGTCGGCGTTTCGATTCCTCCGATTGACTTTGCGGGTCGGGGCACTACAGTTGAGCCCAAGGATCTGTTTCAGAACTTTCTTCAATGTCCTCATCATATCCTTCCGGAAATTCAGCAGAAACCATATTGGAAGATACGATTACACGATGGACTTCACCGATGCTAGTGTCAGAATCCCATGATCTGGAATCGGAAGAATTAGAACGTTCTTCGTTATCAGAGTCGAAAACTGCTGGGGATAACATTAGAGGGGAAGCATATCTGAGACCTCTTTTGGTCCTGCTGTAATATATTTCTGACTTTCCTTGTGGAACAGCGGTACGGAGAGGAGTCTTTCTTCCATTACCATAGTTGAGGCCGCTTTTGAAGTCGTAGCCCATCTTTCGGACGATGTCTTTTGATTGTTGACTGTAACGACGGAATTGAAGATGTCCCGTGTCGTTAACTTTGCTATCATCCGTATAGCTAAATTTTTGTTCCGGACTTTTACTAAAAAGTATTGGACGTTCACCTTTCTTGCGAACAGGAACAATACGATATGAATCTTTTGGATGCTCACATGAAACTTCTGTTTGAAGAGATTGTACAACTCCCATTGTAAATGATTTGAAGCTATCTAACATATCCAAATAGCATTTAGTATGATAAACAACATCAGTATACTGGAAAGTAGATGCTTTTTCATTGATATGTACATCTGTATTTACAGCAGGACCTTTAGCCTTAGCAGGCTTGGTCAGATTGATTACAAGAGGGGGAGAAGAAGAACGTTGAGGAAGTTTGTTACGACGAAGGTCAATAACAAGTGGCTCAGAGGAGTTGAGCTCCCTTTTTTCTTTGTTGTGAGTTAAATCAACAACAAGTGGCTCTGAAGAAGTGAGCTGCTTTTTGTCTTTGTTATGACGTAAGTCAATAACAAGTGGCTCAGAAGAGTTGAGCTCCCTTTTATCTTGATCGTCATTAGTAGATTGTCTCTGGACTGGCAAGTGAATAGCCAGTTGTTTAGAAGACTGAGGATGAGAAACACGCCCTTTGATAGGTATGGTGAGAGTATCTTTGGGCACTGCTTCTTGGTCTTCTTCAGTATCCATGGCCAATACCACTTTCATAAATTCTTCTTTATACATACGAGCGTCATTGCAATATGCTTCAACACCCTTGAAAGGATAAAGGTCTGCAACTTCTTTATGAACTTCTCCTTTATCATCAACATATTTGAAGCATTGATGAAGAGTTGATGGAACGACATTATGTTCATGGAGAAAGGGTCTTCCCAGGAGAGCATTGTAAGAACAACCATGATTGTCGATGATATAAAAGGTTACCTTTGTGCGAAGATTGCCTATTTGGAGTTTTAGGCAGATCTTGCCCAAAGGTTCACTCCTGCCTTGATTAAATCCCAAGATAGTGGTAATTGTACTTGAAAGATTATACACTGGTATTTTTAACGCGTCTAGCATCGTCCTTGGCATGATGCTGAGAGCGGACCCCGGATCTATCAGGATACGATCGACTTTTATTGAATCGACATACCCTGTATAGTAGAGAGGACGATCATGTCTATTATCTTCCAGCAGCATATCATTCTGAGTGAAAGTGATGTTTGGAATCAACTCCAAAACACTATGACAATGATGACAAGAGACAGGTTCGGCTTCCGGCTTTTTGAAAAGAGTTAGGCAAGTTTTAGCCTGCATCAGGGCTTCACTTAAAGTTTCTCGAGTCTCTTTAGAAAGGCGCAAGAGCTCGAATATTGATAGCCTAGCCGGTGTATTGGCTAGTTGAGCCAATATATCGAAGTTGTATGGCTTTTCAAGTCCTGTAGGAGATGATTTCTTCAGAGGTTTGTCAAAGCGGACTTGTTGTTTGCCTTTGTCAGCAACCACCGGCTTAGAAGGAATAGGCACTACAACTGGTGAAGATGTAGAAGGAATTTCTTCAGAGGAGGCAGGTTGTACTGGAATAGGATCAGAAGAAGAAGTAGGATTCTCTTGAACTTCAGAATGATCTTTCAAATAGGCTTTCCCTGATCTGGTGCCTAACAGAATCTCTTCGTCAACTATGGGATCAAAAGACACCATGTTGTAAGTCTTTGTCTTGCCTTTAGAACGATCTTTCTTCTTGGAAGAAGAGGGCACTTCGAACTCTGGAGCAAGATCGGGATGAATCCACATAATTTCACCGTTGTCAAGAGATAGAGGGATAAGACCTTTATTTGGTGGAAGTGGGAGATTCTCAATCTCAAGAGTAGCTTTAGGAATTGGAATGACACCGTGCTGTACCATCTGCGGAGGAAAGTCACCAAACTGGACTGAAACCATGTTCGCAGTAACAGTCTTCTCATCTTGCTACAAAGTGACGACACCAGCATTGATAAGCTCTTGAATTTTGCCTTTAAGCACATAGCATGCTCGAATAGGATGTCCAATGAACCCGTGGTAGACACAATATTTAGGATGATCTGTCTTACCGACTTCATCAGGTTTCTTTGGGTCTGGGAGCTGAATCTTGTTGCTTTTGAGTAAACATTCAAAGATGCTTGCAGTATCGTTCTCGACGAAAGAATATTCTACTTTCGGGCGAGGTTCCCTCGGTGGAGGTGCAGAAAGAGTAGGAGTGGAAGTAGGCGGAGCCACATTGACAGCTAAAGATTCTTTATTCTTGTTCAAATTAATGTTCAAAGTCTCTTTTGCTTTGCGGTTGTTCTGACGATTGCCACCACCTGATGTCTGATGTTCATCTCGATCGGGGTTAGACATCTGTACCCCCAATTGTTTGAATTTTTCGGCACTTACTTCTGCAGCTTTGGCGTTGACAATGAATGAAGGCCAATCTTGGAACTGGGTAGATCCCGTCCACATACTGATGATAGACAAAAGATTTGCCTTACAAGTATTAATAGTGACAGTAGCTGGAGTTTCGGGAGGCATCTTTAAGGCTTCACGGCAGAACCGTTCGATGAAACTCTCAGCAGTTTTATTGTGTTTCTGTTTAATTTTGTTGAGAGCCGACATAGTCATGTCATTGAATCCTTCATAGAATCGTTCCAGAAAGATTTGCTTAAGACCTGAGAAAGAAGTGATACAACCATCGGGCAAACTTCTGTACCAGTCATATGCTACGCCGGCTAAACAACCGACGAACACTCTGGTAAGAAGAGCGTCATTTGGCTGGAGTTGAACGGTCATTACCTCAAAATGATTGATGAATTGACTAGAAGAAGTACTGCCATCAAATAAAGAGATCGTTGGGATCTTGTACTTCGGTGGGAACGGAACTTCTTTCCATTCAACTGGATAGGGCTGCTTGATCCCCAATCTTTGCAAGTTGTCTTTCTCTTTGAAAGCTTCGAACTGGGTTTGCAAGAGTTTGACAGCTTCATTGGCGTCTTCAGATGACGAAGAAGGAGCAGGTTGAGTTAGAGCGGTAGGAGGAGGAACAGCATTGTAAGCACTACCCCCGGCTCCTGATTGACTAGGTGTAGTTTGAATTTGTACTTGTACAGGAGGCATTTGAGGAGACACTACCCCTAGCCCAGTATTGGCAGGTACCGAAGATGCTATAATCTCCGGATTTGCAGTAGGTGCAGTCAGTGGTGTAGCATATTGTGCCACAATGATAGAATGCATACTAGCAACCATTTCAGCCATAGTTTTTAGCTTGTCTTCAAGTGCAGCGATTCGTTGTTCTTGATTCGTAGAAGTTGAAGCATCTGGATCTTCATTGACAACATAAGCTGTCACTTCTCTTGGTACAGTGGAAGACACTGTCTGTTCAGAGCTTTCGCTATATGCATCATAGTCGGAGAAAGAATCGTCTCCTGATTGAGAAGTAAGAAGATAACTTGAAGGATTTTGAGGAAGATTCCTTTGACCAATTGTATCTCGGCTTCGAGAACGGGTATGTCGAAACACTCCTTCAGAAGATTCTTGGAGTAATTCTAAATACCGTTGACTTGGTTTACGAGGTTTGCCATGCTTAGAGCACCTTCTACCCCCAGTATTTCGGGAAGTCATGTTGACAGAAGCATACAAGACTTCGTCTTCCTCTGACATAGGTTCAGATTTAGCAAAAGTCAGACGATCGAAGACAGATCGTTTTGTTATTTGAAAACAACATTGAATGATGACTTTGTGGTTGCAATGATGATCAGATGGTTGAACTGAAGATGTTGAAACATTGTCTCGTTTTTGTCTTAGATGTTCTCGGAGATCGGGAACAACAACAGGACGAGGAAAACTCTGAGGGGTCTGTTCTTTGATAACATTCGGAACATGATTCCGATTCTTTAAATATTTAGTCCCTTGAGTATACAGGGAAGTTCTCACTTTATTGGCATAAGTGTCAGGATTTTTAACCCTGGAGATTTATTTTTGATGATGTTTGGTCTTCGGCATTGGCTGTTTGCATTTTACCGAAGTAGGTCTGTTGAGATAAGTTCTGAGATCAGCAAATTCACCCCCAGGGGTTTCTGTTTGAGACACCAGCAGTTTTCCCTGTCTGGAACGGGAAATCTTGAGAGTTGTGAGATCCTGGAATTCTGCTACCGGGGTAGGCAGAATACCTCTTTGGTCAGTACAAGTTCTCTTGTTATAAAGGAAAGAAGAATCCTTATTTGAAAGAGTTCTAGTACTGATTAGTGCCGAGGCACGTTCAGATTGATCTTCTTCGGTAAAAACTGAAGAAGATTGAGAAAAGACCAAAGGGCCTTTTCCTTTGTTTTGTGAAGAAGGGTTAGCTAAAGAGCATTTCCCTCTGTTGTCTTCCAAGTCATGGGACAAGGAAGTTTGAGAAAAGACCAACGGGCCTTTTCCTTTATTTTGAAGAAGAGGAAAAGCCAAAGGACTACCCCCAGTAGGTTGTTCAAGAGCAACAGGATGTTTGAGAAGAAGAGAAGAGTCTTTTCCCTTGTTATGGGAAGAAGATGATTTAGCCAAAAGGCTGTCATTCTTGGATTGCGCAAGAGCAGTTTGCGCATGAATAGATTACGTATTGGTTTTAGCCACAGAGACTGTAGTTTGCGCATCAGGAGTTCTTGCTATAGAGTACTTAGAATGGACTCTGGATGCTGGAGCATTGGTTTGCGCAAACATATTGGCAGCCAATTGTGCCAGGGGCATAGGAGTTTTATACTTAGCCATGGCAGCATATGAAGTCTTCTGTGTACTGGCAATAGCAGATTGTGCAGCAGTAGCAGAGATAGATTGTGCTGTAGGCTTGATGACAGAAGCTTTGGAATGCGCAGTAGTCTTGCTGGCAGACAGCGCAGAAGACTTACTGTCAACATTAACAGAATGCGCAGCAGTCTTTGGGATCCATACTGGGCGTACTTTGCTTGTGGCAGCAGTGATTGCAGTGCGAGGAGTGGTCTTGGAATTGATCATAGACTCGTAGGCTATCTGGTTGATCTTCACAACCAGTGTCTTCTGCGTCTTTTCGATAGACGCTACGTCACATTGAGTTGTCACTTCCTCATCGGAGGAGAAAGTCGTTCCCAGCAGAGTCGCCATTTTGTTTGCAAAAATAAAAGTTGAAGAACTTTATTGATACAAACTTTGTAAGAGATTACAATTTGAATTCTGGGAATGATACAACTTTAGGAATCCAATCTAGATGACGATTGCTTTATCCCTTGGACGATGTGAACTTTGAAGACGAAGCCTCTGAAGTTGAGAATAATTCTGGAATTGAAGGCAAAAAGCCTCAGAAGTTGAAGGCAAAAGCCTCGAAAGAATGCAGCAGCACTTGGGCAAGAACTCCTGAACTCTCTGAACTTTGAAGTCTGATAACTCTAATCTCTGATCTCTGATTATTGATCCCTTTGAATGGAGACTTGAAACTCTATTTATAGAGTTTTGAGAAATAACTAACTTTTAGTTATTCTGGACTGCGCATGATAGATTGCGCGGCAATTGGATTGCGCAGGCAGTTGCTGGATCATGGGCTAACTGTCTAGGACACATGGCATCATTTGATTGAAATGCGCATGATCATGCATAGACAGTTGCCACGAAATGAACAATTGATGGCATGAATGCCACGTGTATTTTATCATTTGTATTGATAGAACGCGCACATTGAATTGCGCAGGCTTTGGATTGCGCCAACTTGAATTGCGCAGGAAATAGATTGCGCCAACATAGATTGTGCCAACATGGATTGCGCTGCCAGCTGTCCTCGAGCGCCGTGCTGCACGTTTAAACGAACGGTCGCCTCATTCTCCGTGCTGTCAGTTGTCAGAAGATTTGATTTGTGTCAGGTAATGATGGTGATTTGCCACGTCAGCCTGCGCGCTTGGAAGTGTGCGCAGTCTATCTTGCACAATCTGAAGGATGCACAATCTGATGTCTGTGCAGTTCATCTGAAAGTTGTATTTTTTGATTTTCTGACTTTGTTGATGTATGCCACTTGATTTTTTAGGACCTACAGTACACACGAGTTTGGATCCGAAGAACTCGCCAACTTCAACACGAGTTTGGATCCGAAGACTCGCTAACTTCAACACACGAGTTTTCTTACGAAGGCTCGCCAACTTCAAACAAATGAGAAGAGAACTTGTTGATCTTCTAACACGTGAAGATCGAAAATTACAACTCTTAAATACTCTAGCACTTTGGGAGATGATGACAATTAAAAGCTTGGTAGAGTATTAATGGTGGAGCTCTTGGTTGCTTGAAAAATTTATGGCAAGAGTTGGTGAGAGCCTCATGAGAGAGAGCTTTCATTTATAGAGAAACCAAGAGTGGGTGGCATTTAATGCTCTGGATACAGGCAGACCGGCATACCGTCGGTATGCAGCGGCATACCGTCAGTATACCGACCAAATAGTAACGGTCATATTAATGACCGTTTGAGAGCATTAAATGCGGCCATTAATGCTAGTCAGAGTAATTCAAAAATCAAATATTTATAACCCGGTATACCGTCGGTATGCCGCGGCATACCGTCGGTATACCGACGTTTTGTCACAGAACATTTTTCAGGCAAACAAAACGGTATACCGCCGGTATGCAGGAGCATACCGTCGGTATGCCGACATTTTCTCATAGAACGTTTTGTGGTCCACAAAACGGTATACCGCCGGTATGCCGGAGCATACCGTCGGTATGCCGACAATTTGTCACAGCAAGTTTTGGGACGATAAAAACGGTATACCGCCGGTATGCCGGAGCATACCGTCGGTATGCCGACTATTTATCACAGCAAGTTTTTTGACGATAAAAACGGTATACCGCCGGTATGCCGGAGCATACCGTCGGTATGCCAACTATTTATCACAGCAAGTTTTGTGGACTATAAGAACGGTATACCGCCGGTATGCCAGAGCATGCCGCCGGTATGCCGCTCTGTAAGTAATTGATTTTTGACTTGTGCTTTTACTTGTCATCCGTCCTTAAGTGTTTAAAGATATACCTAGACTTTGTACAGACACGAAGACTCTAAGCAGGAGGAAGCCGTCTTATGCAAGGAGCGCCGGTATCTGCTTCAGTCTTCGATGCAAAGGATGGTTTCGGATTTTGGGCGACGACCGTATTGGTCAATGGGCCCTGGCTAAGTGCAAACGAAACCGGTTTCGTCCGGACGTTGAGGCATTAGCCTATATGACGATTGGACCAATATCTGAGACTCATTAATAATTTAATTTATTTTTATTATTTAATTTATTGATAATTAAATTGTAGGAAGATTTTAGAACTAACAACTGTTTCTCTTATTTCAATTTATGTAAAATAAATTTTAATGGGCATAAGCCTAGTTTTTCTATTTTTCTTTGTGGCTTATAATTTTGTAGCGTTGGTTTTCTGTCATTTTCTGGTTTTTGCTGATTTTTAGCGTACGCGTAAATCAAGAATAAATATTATTTTGAATAGAAAATTAATGAAGTTTTCTCACATTAAAATTTAAAAGTTTGTAATATTTAAAACAACGATCACGTTTTTCTCATTAAACAAAAAATTTAGTTTTATATGTATAATTACGAAAATACAAAGTTTTAACCAATTAAATTAATAACTACGAGTTTTTCCAAAATAAAAAGGTAAATTGATCTTTCCCTCGTAATTAATTACAACGCACCCGATAATCGATTTGTTTGTGATAATAAAGATTAAAATTGATTAGGACACAACTTAGAGATTTCAACTAGCATAGTTAGCATGGTAACTCTGGAATCTGACTCGAACTTCTCGAATGTAGGATTTTGTGGACGAGTCTAATTTCCATCCCGAAGTCTCAACCCTTCAAGTCCAGTCCAATTTGAGGCAAGTACATTTTGTGTTAGTTTACAATTATTTAATAATCGCTTTACTGCAAGTTTAAACCACGAGGCAACACGAAACTCTCTCTGAGAGCACTGATTGATTGACTGTTGGGTACTGGGAGAATAGTGTAATGTTTATGACCACATCCAAAGCAATAACTTAGAACTGTATTAGCTTACCCCTCATACACACGGGGATAAGCCATATCGTATCAATAGGATACAACTGTACAACCCAAGCCGGTCATATTCATTGCCTATTCAAATCATACTGTTCAACTGCTAGAAAACTGTTTACTTCAAATTGTTTAAAAGTGCATGATTCTATTATTATTTTAATTGTCAAATTAGCATAAATTGTACTTTGCTCCCTCCTGACTGGAGATAACATTTTTAGGGGATATTGAGGATGCTGAGCTGTTAATCAACAGCTATTATGACCCGGTTCTGTACCCCGTGGTGTTGCCAGAGTCCCCATTGGAGGACGCAGGACCTGAGACCGACGAGCCGAATGCTTAGCTAGACTTTCCTGTTTTCAGTTTGGTTGTTGTTTTTGAAAATTCTGTTATATGAATTCAGTATTTTAATTCAGTTCTTTTATTTTCAGTTGTATTTATTTCAATGTTTAATAAAGTTTTAAATTCCCGAATATTGAGTTGTGACAAATTTATATAGATGTTGTTGTGAATACCTGCTTATGGAACAGCTTACTGCCGCCGTCTCAACAACGGTACAGGCTGGGCATGATCCGGTTCGACCCAATTATTTGGGATCGGATCGTGACAGGATGGTAGCACTTGAACGAAAAGACTTTATGTAGTAGAGCTTCTGAGGAGATATGAATCTGAAGACATTGAAAACTAAACTACGAAGATGCTGTTAATATATCAAAATAAATGTGCCAACAAAGTGCTGGCAGGAACACTTGAAGGATTCTCTATCGCCAGTGACGGAGCATTGAAGAAAGGTACGAGGCTGTGTGTACCATCTGGCGAACTGAGGAATGAGCTGATGCAAGAAGCACACCAGTCGCAGTATTCCATACATCCTGGAGCTAACAAGATATATCGGGATATGCGTACCAATGTTTGGTGGTATGGAATGAAGAAGGATGTATCCAGATTTGTGGCTAGATGCTTGATTTGTCAACAAGTGAAGGCTAGCAGACAGAGACCCGCAGGACTTCTACAGCCGCTGGACATTCCGGAGTGGAAGTGGGAGCATATAACAATGGACTTTGTGTCAGGATTGCCTCGATCCCAAGGAGGGAAGGACGCCATTTGGGTTATTGTGGACCGACTGACGAAGTCAGCTCACTTTATCCCCTTCAAGGTTGGTTTATCCACCGAGAAGTTGGCGACACTGTATATGCGACACATCTACATGATACATGGAGTACCGGTAAGTATTGTATCTGATCGAGATACTAGATTTACCTCTCACTTTTGGAAGAGTTTGCATGACAGCTTGGGAACAAAACTGAAGTTCAGCACAGCCTACCATCCCCAAACTGACGGACAATCGGAGAGGACCATCCAGACGTTAGAAGATATGCTGAGATCTTGCGTCTTGGAATTTGGAGGGTCTTGGGAAGACCACTTGCATTTAGTGGAATTCTCCTACAACAACAGTTACCAAGCTAGCATTGGTATGACGCCATTTGAAGCTCTTTATGGACGTCGTTGCCGCACTCCACTTGCATGGGACGACGTAGGAGAAAGAGTACTGTTGGGGCCAGAGATGGTGACTGATGCAGCAGAGAAGGTGAAGGTGATTAGAGACAAGCTCAGGATTGCCCAAGACAGACAGAAGCATTGGACAGATAGCAGTCGTCGACCACTCGAGTTTGAAGAAGGAGATAGTGCCTTTGTGAAGATTTTACCTACCAGAGGAACTATCCGATTTGGCAGAGCTGGGAAGCTGAGTCCCAGATATATCGGACCATTTGAAGTTTTGAGCCGAATTGGTGAAGTAGCGTATCGGTTAGCTCTACCAGCTAATCTTGAGGGCGTGCACAACGTCTTCCACGTTTCGCAGCTCAGACGCTACATCCCGGATCCGAGTCACATCTTGGACCATTCAGAGCTGGAGATTGGACCCAGCCTTACAGTACCAGAGAAGCCTGTGGCGATTTTGGACAGAGACGAGAAGAGGACCAGGACTTCGGTGACTCCCATAGTCAGAGTTATGTAGAGACACGATTCCCCAGGCGAGTCTACCTGGGAACGAGAAGATGAGATGCGGGAGCAGTACCCGTATTTGTTTGAGACCTGAGGTATTTTCCTACCCTATCATTTAATTTCGAGGACGAAATTTTCTAAGGAGGAAAGGTTGTGAAACCCGTAATTTTTAATTCACTGTTATTTATAATTATTTATTAATATTCTAGTAATTTTAATGTTTGGTAAAAACTCGTAAAATTTTAGTTAGTTATATAAAATTTTAATTAATTATTATTTTTATGAAAAACCATATTTAGAGAAAAAAATTATTTTTCTAGATTTTTGACTGTTGGCCCTGACCCGTCCCGAAATCACATATATAAATATTATTTTTAAACCAATTAATGGATTTTTGGCCTGACCTGAATCCATACCCAGTTCTCTTCCTAAACTCATCCCGAACCCAATCTCGTTTTTAAACCCATTCTTAAGTAATAACTCATATGTGATATTAAAAAGAAAAGAATTTCCTTAAACTCATTTAACTCTAATATTCTCTCTCTTCCTGAGTAAATGAGAACATTTTTCTTTACTTTTCCGTTCTCGGCCGACCTTGGCTCTTCCGAGCGCTCGAGACTCCTCCCCTCCCCGCGTGAAACTGTCGATCAGGTCTCTTCATTCCCGAAACCCCCCAAACTCTTCTATAAAACCCCTCTTCCCCATCCCTCCATTCACAATCACCACCAACCCCCAAACCCCTGTGCCCTAAAATCCGACCCGCACCTTTTTCCGGCGAACCCCGACCCGTCGTCGCTTCCAGGCCGACCCCAGGCCGGATCCGCCGCCTCCTCTGCCCAACGCCACTTTTTCGAGGCCGACGGCCCACCGGCGACCAACCCGGCCGCCGTTTTTCGCGGCCGTGCACGCCAGCCCGACCCGGGTGACCTCCCCGTTCTCCGATGCTGTTCCGCGGTACCCTGCCGTTGTCTTTTCCAAGCTCTGGTGCTGTACGCGCAGCCGAACCCCGGCGAGGCGTTGACCCGAGCCGAGACGTTGTCCGTGTATTCTTTTTCTCTGAAATTCACCTGAGAACTCTAGCCGAGCAATTTCTGGTATATTTTCGTTGCCCCGTTTCCATTTTTATAGTCTGTGATGAATTTGGTCCACGAATTCCCCGGGAATTCGGTAAGCGAGACATTTTCGGATTTCCGAAATCTTTTCGGAAATGTTATGTGAGTTTTCGGAATATTTCTATGGTTTGGTTTTCCAATTCCTTTCGGAAATGGTTCTGTGGCTTATTTTTCTTTGAGTGTTTCTGTGCTTCTGGAATTTCCGAGGAGTTTCGAATTTTCTGATTATCAATTCGGGTTTTCCGAATAAATTTCGGAAACATTTCTGTGAATTGGTTTTATGGTATTTTTGGGTTCTGGTTAATTTCGGTTTACCGAGTACCGAAAATAGGCTGTGGATGTATTTTCGGGTTCGATAATATTTTTCGGGTTTTAATATTATGGTGGAAATAATTTTATGGATTAATTCCCTGGTTGGGATATTATTTGTGTATTGTTGGAGCATTTTCCCAGTTTTGGGTTATCCCGAAAATAGAGGAAATGCTGCCGAAATTTTTATAAAACTTTATAAATGGATTTCAAATCAGTTTTCGAAAATATTTATAAATTGGATTTTGGCGACGACCTTATCGGTCAATGGGCCTTAGCGAAATGCAAACGAAACCGGTTTTACCGGACGTTGAGGCATTAGCTATTTTTGATGATTGGACCAATATCTGAGACTCATAAATTAATTCAATTTAATTTAAATTATTATTTTATTTTGTAATTCAATTGTAGGATAATTTTTAGAGACTAACAAAAATTTTCTTCTTATTTAAATTCATGTAAAACTGTCTGTAAAGAGCATAAGCCCAGTTTTATTATTTTCTGTGGTTTTGTAATAAATTAGTTAAATTTTTATTCTTTTCTGGTTGTGGTTGACGTAAACACGTAAAATAGTAGAATAACTATTTTATAGAAAATCAATATTGTTTTCTCACATTAAATAAAATTAGGAAAAATTACAAGTTATTATTTAAACAAGTTTCACGTTTTTCTCATTTAAAGAAAAATGTAGTTTTATTATATAAATTATAAAATATCAAGTTTTGCCAATAAATCGATAAATACAAAGTTTTTCCGAAATTAAATATAAAATGATCTTTCCATCATAATTAAATGTAACGTATTAGATAATCGAGTTTTGTTTGTGTTAGTATAATAAAGCTTAAAAATTGACTAGGACAAATTTAGAGATTGTAACTAGCACATCTAGCATGGCAATTTTTGGAATCTAAGGCAGACTTCTCGATTGTAGGATTTCGAGGACAAGTCTGAATTCAATCCCGGAGACATTACAAATCCAGTCATAATCAAAGGCAAGTACATTTTGTGGTAGATTACAATTATTTAGTAATTATTTTATTGCAAGTTTAAACCACGATGCAACACGGAACTCTCTTTGAGAGCATTCATGGAAGTGTTGTAGGTGAAAATGGATACATGGAGGATTCATGGAAGTGTTGTAGGTGAAAATGGATACTTTGTAGTTAAAAAATTTCAGTCTGCACATGCAAAACATTGTGGCGAGGTGGACAGCAACAAACAAGCCACTTCTACATTTCTTGCAAATAGGTAGCTTATTATTTAACTGTTACTATTAGTTAGCTTTTAGTTAACTGTTATTTAGTTTTTAGTTAACTGTTACTATTAGTTAGCTTTTACTTAACTAATAAGTTAGCTTATTAGTTAGCTATTAGTTAACTGTTATGTAGCCACCTCTACATTTCTTGCAAACAGGTATCTCCACAGGTTCAGACATGATCCAGACTGGAAGAATGTTGGATTTAAAACTCATATAGCTGAAGATTTGAAGATTGAAGTTTCCAGACATAAAATACACAGGGCAAAAAAGAAGGATTGGAGATGATTGATGGGGATGTCCAAGAACAGTATGCTTGTATAAGAGAGTATGCCATGTTGGTGATGAAAACAAATCCTGGAAGTGTTGTTAGGGTAAAGGGAGAACTGGAGCCTGATGGAAAATCAACCAGATTTGTGAGGGTTTTTTTTACACCTTGAATGCACTGCTGAAGGGTTTCAAGGAAGGTTGCAGACCATTCATTGGTCTCGATGGATGTTTCTTGAAGACAGAATACAAAGGTCAACTTCTAAGTGCTGTTGCTAGGGATGGAAATAACAGTTTCTATCATGTTGCTTGGGCGATTGTCGAGATAGAAAACAAAGAAACATGGAATTGGTTCATGGAGCAGCTGTTGGAAGCACTTGCCATAGATGGCAATTCAATCACTTGGATTTCTGACAGACAAAAGGGTTTGTTGGATGTGTTTCATAATTTTCTTCCTCTTGTAGAACATAAATTTTGTGCCAGGCACGTATACGACAACTTTAAGAAGAAACATACAGGAAACAAACTTAGAAATCTTCTATGGGAAGCTTCAAATGCATACACCTTAGCTGATTTCGAGATAGGGATGGAAAAGATAAAGAAAGTAAGCATTCAAGCTTACGATTGACTTCAAAAGCTGCCTGCAGCACAGTGGTCAAAGCATGGATTCAGGTCTGAATCCAAATGTGATCTCTCAAGCAACAATATGTGTGAATCATGGAATAAACACATATTATTAGCAAGGGACAAGTCTATTATCTGTTTGCTGGAAACTATAAGAAGAATGCTAATGGCAAGGTTCCAAGATAAGAGAGAAAAAATGGCGGTTTATGATGGGTTACTTGTTCCTAAAGTAACAGAAAAGCTTGAAGAAGTGAAAGAGGATTCCAAAAGGTGTGTAGTCATTGGCTCTTGATTCAACAAATATGAAGTTATTCAAAGGGGAACCAATGATTCAGTTGACTTAGAAGCTAGGACATGCACTTGTAGAGTGTGGGAAATCACAGGTATCCCATGTGAGCATGCAGTTGCATGTCTTAAGAAGAAAAGGCATTCAATTGAAGACTATGTGCACAAGTACTACCATAACTCCACCTACTTGATGGCTTATGCAGAGCCAATTAATCCTCTTTCAATGAGGCATCTGAGGCGCATACCTGGGGTTGTGCCTATGATCCCTCCTGTGGTTCGTAGCCTAACTGGAAGAAGGCCAAAAAGTAGAAAGAAACAAACTGATGAGATTAAAGAAAGTAACAATGCAGGAAAATGCAAGAGAGCAACTGTGACATGTGGCAACTGCAAGTCAGTTGGACATAATACTAGATCCTGCAAAAATGAATTTAAGGAGAATGTGGTAGTGCCAAAGGCCAAGCCTGGTAGGCCTAGGCTTTCTAAGTCTACCCTACATATTTGTCATGGTGATCCAACCCCCAATTCATGAAGGTCAGCATCTGTTTGTCTTTCTACTCAACTTTGTCTATACTAATTGTGCATTTTAATTATTTGTCACTCATCTTTTCGTAGGTTGTAGACAAGTAAAGGATCTTTATCATTTTGGTGACCCTTTCTGAAAGTTGGCAATGATGATTTAGAGTTATGTGAGTGTAAGGCTCTGTGGGTGGGGCTCTGTTTGTGTGAACTCTCGGGTTCAGTTTTTGTGAACTCTCAGGTTCAGTTTATCTTCTCATTTTGTGGGGCTCTGATGCTCTATTTTCCTCTGTGGGGTGCTCTGATAGTACTCTGTGTTCAGCTCTATTTTGCTCTGCTGAGCCACTGTCCCTACCTCACTAACTCCTCTGAGCCACTGTCCCTATCTCATTTTGTCATGCTGCAGTCCCTACCTCATTTTCTCATGCTACAGGTTCCTACTTCTTCATTTCATCATGTAATTTTCAATTTTTACTTCATTTCATCAATTATAACTCTGCCTTTCTTCCCTGCAGTTGTTGAACAAATGTAAGATGTTGGTGCTCTGTAAGATGTTGGTGCTCTGTTTGTGAAGATTAAACTTTGTTTGTGCTCTGTAAATCTGTAAGATGAAAGTTTGTTGGTGCTCTGTTCGTGAAGATGAAACTTTGTTGTTGTTGAACAAATGTAAGATGTTGAAGTAAATCTGTAAGATGAAACTTTGTTGGTGCTCTGTTTGTGAAACTATGTTGGTCTTTGTTGGTGCTCTGTAAGATGAAACTTTGTTGGTACAATGAACTATGTTGGTCTGCAATGAAACAAGAGATTGGTTTGCAAATGTTGGTCTGCAATGAAATATGTTGGTCTCTTCATTTTATGGTGTGCAAATGTTGGTCTCTTCATTTTATGGTATGCAAATGTTGGTCTGCAATGATATTTGTTGGTCTGCATTTACTTTCTGCAGTTTACTGCAGTTTTTGTGAACTCTCTCAGGTTTTGTGAACTCTCAGGTTCAGTTTATCTTTTCATTTTATACGAACTCTCAGGTTCAGTTTTTGTGAACTCTCAGGTTCATTTTATATGAACTCTCGGGTTCAGTTTTTGTGAACTCTCAGGTTCATTTTATCTTCTCATTTTATACGAAATCTCAGGTTCAGTTTTTGTGAACTTTCAGGTTGAGTTTATCTTCTCATTTTATATGAACTCTCAGGTTCAGTTTATCTTCATTTCATATGAACTCTCAGGTTCAGTTTTTGTGAACTCTCAGGTTGAGTTTATCTTCTCATTTTATATGAACTCTCAGGTTCAGTTTATCTTCATTTCATATTAACTCTCAGGTTCAGTTTTTGTGAACTCTCAGGTTCAGTTTATCTTCTCATTTTATACGAACTCTCAGGTTCAGTTTTTGTGAACTCTCAGGTTGAGTTTATCTTCTCATTTTATATGAACTCTCAGGTTCAGTTTATCTTCATTTCATATGAACTCTCAGGTTCAGTTTTTGTGAACTCTGAGGTTCAGTTTATCTTCTCATTTTATACGAACTCTCAAGTTCAGTTTTTGTGAACTCTCAGGTTCAGTTTATCTTCTCATTTTATATGAACTCTCAGGTTCAGTTTTTTGTGAACTCTCAGGTTCAGTTTTTGTGCCACTCAAGTATGCTAACAATGTCACCAACATTTTTCCCACATAGATTACTTCATTCAACAATTGCAATCGTCATACAAAAATTTTAAACATAACTATGCACGTTACAAAACCAAAAACAAATTGCAAAATATGCATGTTGAAGTATGGTCTTCGTTCACTTCTCGTCATTGCCACTGGCAATTCTCTAGAAGAAATTAAATGTCGGCTTCGATGCTCCTTCAATTCTTTCAATAAATTCCACATTAGAGTCTGATAGTACTCTGGAAGTTTATCATTGTCACGCCCCAGTACCGAAATACGGAGACGGACTAGGCCAGCTACTCCATATGAGGTATATAAACGTTATACGACGATCGTGGCTGTCAAAAGACAAGGGGTGCATGCTACAATCAAGTCTCATATGGTCTCACAGAATATCTAGGTCCCAATCAATCAAACAAGAAGCAGTAAATAATGATCATATAAGATAAAGCAGTAAGGCGTCCCCGACGCATCATCAAAATGATCATGGGGATCTAGCTTTATAAGTTAGCTAGCCCAGAGAGTCATAGGTACATAATTGTATTCAGCGGCAGTCTGATTTAATTATAAATTATGCAAAGACAGAATATCCAGATTAGCCGGCTAAACAGGTGCCGGTGGCTAAACGCCAGAACATAAGTAAAGATAGTAGAGTGGTGGAGAAGAAACCCACTCGAGTCCCCCGCCAGCCATGCTCCTAGTATGCACCATTGACGTCGGGGAGGAAGTTTGGATCCTCAGGCGCTGCTACGAGATCTGGCCAAACAAAACAGCGGGGTCAGACCCGAATAGCAAGTACCACAAGGAAGCACAAAAGAGTGAGATAAAATCCAAGCACAGAATAATAATACTAGTAATAATAAAAGCTTCTGGTCGTAACCTCGGTCCACAGCCTGTCCTAGCACGATAGCCCAACCCAACAACCAAACAAGAACATGGGTTGGACCACGCACCATGACAGTCAATGTCCATCGGCTACTAACGGAAGTTACAAGGCACAGTCAAGTCATTTTTCAAGCGGCCATTCATTCATGCGGCTTTCTATATTTGGCGGAGTTATCCCCGCGATACTGATTAAAAGGAATCCTCAGATCGTGTCAACCCTGCAGGGCTAGCCAAACCATAAGACATATAGCACATTGATTATGCACCGGTCCCCCGGAGGGCTACCGCGCTAAAACATCTAACACATAGCTCGTAGGAGTCGGATATAGCCATCCGCTATAGGCGAGTGAAACCATATCCGTGGCGGCCAACCCGACAAGTCAGGACTGGGCCTGGGGTGGCTAGTATGGCACGATCTCGGGATTCTTCCCACCCAATGCATCTACCAATTTAGTTGCATAGTTATTCCGGTCACATGCTCACTCCCCTAGATGTCGTACATTGTACGAGTACCCCAAGAAGGGATCCGTACTGGCTCATAGAGTCATACATATGTACCCCCTTCTTGGTGTAATGCAACACACGACACATACCACATCATTGCTACTGACCAATCGCTATGTAAATGCTGAACTCTTGGAGGTACTGACAGGTATCACATAGTAACACTTAGCACTTAGGATAGCACATCGGTGCTCACATAGATTGTACCTTAGTACACACATAGGGTTATCCAGCATACGCATAGGAGTCAGATCAGGAATGAGGACCAAGACACAAGAGGAAATAGAACAAGAAAGCACCATGCACTTAGGGTATGAAGTGCTCGGATACTATGCAGCACTATACGGCACTATGCGGCACTCCCATATACGGCTCGGACACTATGCGGCACTATGCAGCACTCCCATATGCGACTCGGACACTATACGGCACTATACAGCACTCCCATATGCAGCTCGGACACTATGCAGCACTATGCAGCACTCCCATATGCGGCTCGGACACTATACGGCACTATGCAGCACTCCCATATGCGGTCCGAACACTATACGGCACTATGCAGCACTCCCATATGCGGCCCGGACACTATGTGGTACTATGCGGCACTTTGCAGCACTCCCATATGCGGCTCGAATACTATGCGGCACTATGCAGCACTTCCATATGCGGCTTGGCACTATGCGACACTATGTAGCACTCCCATATGCGGCTCGGACACTATGCAGCACTATACGGCACTATGCAGCACTCCCATATGCGGCTCGGACACTATGCAGCACTATGCAGCACTCCCATATGCGGCCCAGACACTATGCCGCACTATGCAGCACTCCCATATGCGGCCCGAACACTAGGCGGCACTATGCGACACTATGCAGCACTTCCATATGCGGCCCGGATACTATGCGGCACTATGCAGCACTCCCATATGCGGCTCGGCACTATGCGGCATTATGCAGCACTCCCATATGCAGTCCGGACACTATACAGCACTATGCGACACTATGCAGCACTCCCATATACAGCTCGGCACTATTCATGCGGCACTATCCATCGTCCCTGCCAAAAGCAGGACAGATGACATAGAAAATGTCCAAATATTATTTTGGCCATAACTTTCTCAAAATAAGTCAAAATTTAACTTTTCAAAGGTCAAAATTGTGTAGAATCAAATTTTCTACAACCTAGGAACATTAGTTTTCGAAAATAACCAAGTTTGATAGATCAAAACCATGTAAATACATAAAACCCTAGTTTTAGAAACTTAGATCTACATAAAACTAGCCATTAGAATCAAAAACTCCAAGAACTAAACTTGTAGAGAATGAAGAGAAGAACAATATAGACAAATAATATCAAAGAAAAAATCAAGAATGAAAAATGCACAAATCTCCACTTTTGAGCAAGTTGTACTTGCCTAAGGATGGTGGTTGAGGGAAATAAATGGAGGAGTGAATGAGGAGAGAGAGTGCGGAAGAGAGTATAAATAGGGGTTGGGTTGGCTTAAGAAAACCCTAATCTCTAAACATGCTCTAACCCTTCTACTAATGACATGCTTAAAAGCTACATGCAACCATTAAATAATAATAAATAGAATTATGCTACAGAATTCATGAAAGAATACGTATATCGGGATCGGGGAGTGACAATCATCCTCCCATAGTAGAAATCCACAAGAACTTGTTGAAAAATTTGCACACCCATAGAATCTTCTTCCAGGGTTTGCTTGCGTCCACGCAGTCTTCAATGGACTAATTGATCAACAATGGCAGTAAATAAATTTTCCTCGATTTCTACTTGAATGTCATGAGAACAAAGATTGCGAGCTAGAAGGCATAACTTCGACTTTGGATTAATCTGTTCGGAAATAAATTAGAAAAGAGAACAAATTACTTTGGAAACAAATTAGCAAAAATACAAGAACTGAAAAAATCAGAAAAAAAAAAAAAACAAATGAGTGTTCAACCCCCAAGCTGCTGTGGAACCCCCAAGCTACTGTGGAAGCCCCGGCCGTTCCCCCAAGCCCCAAACATCCTCAACCTTGAATAGATCAAATACAAAGGGTATTTTTGGTGTTTCATTAAAAGTTTTCAAAAATTTTGGAGAGTAACGACTGTTTCCAACGGCTCTCAGACGGGAGGTCCTATTCCGAGCAAGTCACTAATTGCGGGGGTCTTTAACTGCTAAAATTGACTAAAAGGTCTTTCTACGCAAAAGGTATACATCTAACGAGAATTTTTTTGCAATTTACCCTGAATAGAATGAACTATTGTTTAGAGCATAAATACTAGATAGAGCTCAAAAAATGCACCTTGAGATCCAAATTTGTAATAAAAAATAAATGTAGAATATGTTAAATTTATATAAGAATAGTAAACAAATAAATCTTGACGTCCAAATAAGATGAATATATATAGCCCATGTGTCATCCATCTTTTTTTTTTAAATAATGTAATATCTAGAAAATAGAAATTGAGATTCCAAATTGAACCTTACTATTCCAAAAAAATGAGTCTGAGGCCTTAGCTATAGCTTATGTGGCTAGGACAGTCCCATCGTGGGACTCCAATTGAACTAAATTTACAAAATAGACTTCTACATTCTAAATCTAGAATATAAATTTGGATGAGCCTTACTATTGATGCTCTTTAAGTAAATCAGTCACTACTAGTCTGTGATCTGCAACTGCTTTAGGGGCTGTTTGGATAGATGTAACTCTTTGGAAGTGTGAAAGTGGCACTTGCAGCAAGTTGAGTTTTTGTTGACTTGCGGCAAGTGCCACTTTCCAAAATCTGTTTGGATGGAGTAATTTTTGTCTGCTGCAAGTGGAATAAAAATTGGTTTGGTGTTTGGATGGTAGTTGTAAGTGGAAAAAAGTAGTTCGATTGTTTTTTTTTTGGAGATATGGTAAACCTAGGTATGGTTACCCCCAACTTCTTATTTTGTATATATTAAAGGAATAAAAATTATGTTTTGAGTTTCACAATCATTTTAACAAATAGAATAAAATAAATTAAATTAATTAATATTAGGAAATATACTATATTTTTTCATAATAAAATTTGTTACCATAGTAACAAATAGAATAAAATAAATTGGTTACCCCCAACTAATAATAATAATAATAAAATTTGTTACCACAATAATTAACAATAATAATAATTAACTATCAAATGAGAAGACCCAGAGCATTCTGGAGTCTTCTTTCTCCACTCATTTTTCTTTCTCACACCCATTCTTCTCTCTCTCTCCACACGATAACAAGCTACCACCATCACCATCACCATTGCTACCACCGTCAACACAAGACCACCATCACCACTGCTACCACCATCACCACCACAAGAACCATCCAGCTCGCGGGGAGCTCCGTGGAGCTCTGGCGTTGTCCTCAGCTCGAGAAAATGCTCGCGTGGAACTCCGGCATCGACGGCGGCGTCTCCAGCGTCGTCCAGCTGGCGGGGAGCTCCGTGGAGCTCCGGCGTCGTCCACAGCTCCGGCGTCGTCCACAGCTCCGGCGTCTCCAGCGTCGTCCAGCTCGTGGGGAGCTCCGTGGAGCTCCGGCGTCGTCCACAGCTCCGTGGAGCTCCGGCGTCGACGACGGCGGCGTCGTGCCAGCTCGCGGGGAGCTCCGTCCAGCTCCCTTCCGCCTCCGCCCCTCCCTTATCTCCGCCTTCCCCTCCCTCGCCTAGATCCGCCCCTCCCTCATCTCCGCAGCAGATCTGAGCCGGTCTCCCCCGTGACCAAGCCACCACTTGCAGGACACTTCCTGCTCTTTTTTGTTGCAAGTGAAAAGAGAGAAAATGTGGGGGACAAAAACTGAGCAGCAAGTGAGATTCTTCACTTGCTGCCTCCACTTACTGCTAACCAAACGGTGAAAGTCATGGCCATCCCCTCCAGTTGCAGCGGAAAGAGGCGGTTGCAGCAGAGCTACTGCCAACCAAACAGGCCCTTAGTGCAGGGGTCATGAGAGTGGATAAAATTAAAATAAAATCTGGGCCTTCCATGATTTATCTCATCCTTTCAATTGTGCAAATTCTTCAAAAACTTTTGACTATAAACTTTCCATGATTTATCTCATCCTTTCAATTAGGGAATTGATAAAGGCACTTCACAATTTGATCGGGGCTAGCCCATTTGTAAGTTTGTGTTATTTACAAGTTTGCCATTGAAAAAATTTATTAGGGCTAGCCCATTGGGGAGTATAAAAGTCAATTGTTTTATTTCTCTTCTCTTTCTCTTCTTCCTCTCAAATTTTCTTCTAATCTCAAATTTTCTTCTAAACCCTAGATTGAGATTCCTCTTGTCCCTACAAAAATCTTCCTGTTTTGTAACCCTAGATTGAGATTCATCCCGCATGCTGTCACACGCGCGCGCGCGCGAAAAAAGATTGGAAGACCTGATTGTATGTGGACTGCCCAGTTTTCTGGCAGTCCACATACATATGTGGACTGCCAGGAAACTGGGCAGTCCATCACAGAACTTGCTGTGAGCATGGACTGTCTAGGAACTGGGCAGTCCACATACAAACAAGGACTGCCCAATTTTCTGGCAGTCCAACAAACTGAATGGACTGTCAGAAAAATGGGCAGTCCTTTGTTTCACATGTTGTGACTTAGGACTGCCCAGTTTTCTGGCAGTCCATTAAGTTTGTAGGACTGCCAGAAAATTAGGCAGTCCTGGTCGACGCACAGTTTTCTCGTTCCTGCATACTTGTGTTTAATTTAAATGGGTAATTTTTCACTCCGAATGTAGTTTAATTTAAATGGGCTACAGACAATTGAAATAAACAATATAATGGATGCTTGAATTTTTCAATTTAATTTCTAGGATTTTGGAAACAAATAGAGAAAGAATTTGGGTGCCATCGATCTTCTTGAGAAGAAAATTTGGAAGAGAAAATGAAGAAGAAGAGAACATTTCTAGGTGGAAGAAATTTCTAGGAATTTCAAATTATCTTCTTGCTTGGGGATGGAGAAATGGTGGAGGAGAAGAGGAAGAAGAAGAAGAGAGGAATTAGGGTTTAGGAAGAGAGAGAAAAAATTTTGCAAATGAGAGAAAAATTTTGGGTTTAGGAAAATTTTACTTTGGGACAGCCCAAAATCAAAAAAATGGGCTGTCCTGAGTAAAACACAAAAAAAATTGGGCTAGCCCCAATCTGAGTTAGCCCCGATAAAAAAATGAAGTGCCTTTATCAATTCCCTTCAATTATGCTAGACGTTCCGAGCTTTCGACCTTTATTGCTGCAAACTTTCCTACAAAAATCTACATCTACAACAAAGTCATCTGAAATTTCTGTAGTCAAGGCGAAAAGGTCCCACGGGTTACAGGAGTCAAGAGTCCCAAGTCCTGACCAATAGACCATAGGACCAATTGATAAAACCTATGGTAACTTATAAAGGCACTTCATTTTTTGATCAGGGCTAGTTCGGATTGGGACTAGCCCAGATTTTTTTAGATTTTACTCAGGACATTCCATTTTTTTGATTTAAGGCTGTCCCAAAGTAAAATTCCCCCAAACCGAAATTTTTCTTCTCATTTGCAAAAAAAATTACCTCTCTTCCTAAACCCTAACACTCCTCTCTTCTTCTTCTTCCTCTTCTCCTCCACCATTTTTCCATTCCCAAGCAAGAAGTTAATTTAAAAATTCCTAGAAATTTCTTCCCCTAGAAATTTTCTCTTCTTCCTCTTCTCTTCCAAATTTCCTTCTCAAGAAGATCTATGGCACCCAAATTCTTTCTCTATTTGTTTCCAAAACCCTAGAAATTAAATTGAAAAATTCAAGCATCCATTACATTGTTTATTTCAATTGTATGTAGCCCATTTGAATTAAACTACATTCGGAGTGAAAAATTACTCATTTAAATTAAACACAAGTATGCACGAACGAGAAAACTCTGCGTCGACAAAGACTGTCCAATTTTCTGACAGTCCTACAAACCGAATGGACTGCCAGAAACCTGGACAGTCGTAAGTCACAACATGTAAAACAAAGGACTGCCCATTTTTCTGGCAGTCCTTACTGTATTCAGGACTGCCAGAAAACTGGACAGTCCTACATACAGTAAGGACTACCAGAAAAATGGACAGTCCTTTGTTTCACATGCTGTGACTTAGGACTGCCCAATTTTCTGGCAGTCCATTCGGTTTGTTCCTTGAGGAAGAAGAGGAAAAAAATAGAAAAAAATGACTTATACCAAAGAGTGGGATAGCCCTGATCAATTTTTTCAATGGCAAACTTGTAAATAATACAAAGTTCAAAATGGGTTAGCCCTGATCAAAAAGTGAAGTGCCTTTATAGTAAACCAAACCTATGGATCATAAAAGCAGAAGCACATAGCTCTTTAGTACAAGTTACTTGTATTTATCTCCACAAGTGAAAGGCGCAGCTGTCCACGCAAGTGTAACTAATAAACCCAATATAACCAAGCTAACATAATCCAACTCTAACCAACTGACAGTACCAAGCTAACATAATCGCGTGAAATATTACATGAGAACACAGCCGACTACAATGCCTACAATATAAGAAGATAACAGATGGCTAACCAGACTGAAAGACTAGTATGATGGATGCACTACTAAGCAGTAAAGAATCATGCTGTCCACCCGCCGTATCCACCAGACTGCGGCCTCGGCATAACCTACCTGCCAGGCTAACTTGCGTAACCATAATGGGTAGCCGCCTGCTGATCATAGCCTGCAGAGTTGGCTGCTGGCTGGGCATATCCCCCTGCGTGAGGATATCCTGGTTGGCTAAAGGCCGCAGGAGTTGCACCATATCCTGTGCTTGGATTGACATTACCATAGCCTGCATCAGCTGACCCTGCTTGATACCCATAGTTCACAGTGTTAGATGATGGTTGTTCCCCGTAACCAGGTTGTGTGGATTGGTACTGTGCATAACCACCAGATTGTGCACCTCGCTGAGTATAAGGAGGCTGCCCACCTTGGCCATACACAGGAGCAACTTGACTGCCTGGCTGAGAGTAACCAGCCGCAGGAGGTTGTTGGTTGTATACATCAACAGCTCCAGATGGTGGCCCGTAGGTCTGATTATAACCAGGTGCAGGCTGCATCGGTGGCACAGTCGAATCATATGGTTGTGGTTGTAGAGTAGGTCCAGCTGATCCATAGGATGCAGCTGGCCCTTGATTAGGTTGGACATAAGATTGTGGTGGGCCGCCACTGTAAGGACCAGACTTGCTATAAGGTTGCGGTTGGGCATAACCGGGCTGAGGTGCAGTGCTTCCTTGTTGAGGGTAAAACCCAGTGCTCGCAGGCTGTTGTTGTCCATATACCTGCTGGATTGGTGCTTGGTTATCATACCTCAGTTCGTTGTACCCAGGTCCATAGCTCGGTTGGGAAGGGCCAGATTGTGGGTATGAACTTGTTTGCCCATAACCTGCAGCTTGTGAGTTCCCATAGTTGTAGTTTACAGCACTAGGGTTCTGGGCGGATGCAGGGTTAGATTGTTGGGTGCTCATTGCTTGGCCTCCTTGTCCATAATAATTATTGTAGCCACCACCAGAAGGGATTTGCACTGGAGCACCAGGCCTCTGTTCCCATCCTGTGCTAGGGTTGCTTCTTGGGGCAAGCTGCTGTTGATGAGCACCACCATAGGACTGAGGATATTGTGTGGGTCGAGGAGGATACATACCTCTTTGCTGGTAGTCATAACCAGTTGTCTGTTGGGGTTGATTTTGGGCTGGAGGTCGACCATGGGCTCCCCACTGAGGCTGTACTGGCCCTGGCCCATGAGGACGATAACCACGAGAGTGCCCACCTGAGAGAGGTGATGGCCTTACTGGGACCTGGAAACAGGTTTTTGAGCAAAAAATAGAAACTTAGGCAAATAAAATTTCTAAGACTTGTTAACATTTGCAAGATATATAAATAAGACATGTATAGCCAGGATAAGGGCATAAAAGAATAGAAAATTAAATCAAAGTGTAAACAGTAAATAGCAACAACATACAAGTGAGATGAGATATATATATCATGTTACTACGGTTAGGTAAGAACTTAGACCAAGTCATTCTTTAGAAAAGGAGAAACATGTATAGGAATAGAACATATTACTAAACGGCAGGATAAAACAATCAACAAATTGTAACACAGGGAATCAGTCATACCAGATGTAACTTAATTACAACTAAGTTTATTATTTTCATTGCACTACAACTAGCATTGATGAATATGAGTCATTCAAAACATATTCCAGTGTATCAATACTAAACAGTTTCAAAGAGACATGATGAAATTGCATGATCCATATATCGCAGCTAAGTGAATATATATATATAATTGAGAAACATAAGTTTTTGCAACAAACCAATCAAGATAATACCGGTTACATATGGTTGCATTCATTCTTTAAAGGTAACAAATATCTAGCAAACATCAAATGTTCTACAACCAACAAATTGCAGAGCAATATAGATATATTTATCGTCTAAGATGTGATGGGACTATGATTAAACTTAGAAGAGAGCAAGCATGAAACCAGAACCAATTATTATTAAGAATCCATTTCTTCACATAAAGAAGTCACTAAACAAAATTAACTCAATATTCAAGTAGAAACAGACGTCCGACCAGGGATAAATGCATTGAGAATGTGAATTTAACAAACCAGAACCTTCCAGTTGCAGCAGACAAATATCAATAATTCTCAGATATACACTAATATTCTATCATTGGTAATAGTACCGATACGAGAAGAGAAAGGCATACAAACCGCACTATACTCTTTCATCTACACAAAATTGACCAAATGACAATATGGTCTTCAAAATTGTACGTGCATTGCATAACGAGCAGAGTAAGGCATACACACTGAACTAGCATCATAGAATCATTGCTTCATTAGGAATGATGTATAACTTCTAAAGACGTGGAAAAGGTATGGGAACATTTGGTTCACCAGACAACACTATGGTCAATACACCATACTATAATAATTGTTAACCTTGATTCTTCAAGTCTCAAAGCGTTCTTACCACCAGAACAAATCAGCACAATGGTAGGACTAAATGCCTGATTTCCCGGGTATCCCTCTTCTGTAGTTGAGTGAAGAATGGTAAGTGCAGTTCCTACACCAGTAAACCAGTGTTGATCCCCATGTGAAATGTACAGCTGTATCTGCATTATAAAATCCAACTGATGCCAAACCGACAACTTCAGCATAATAAGCCACGCAAACCAGCATCAAGTGAATTTTCAGAGAGAGAGAGGGGGGGAGGTTCATAAAGAATTGGGCAAGCCTTCTTTGATTCCATTGGGACAAATTAGATCTTATTTCTCAAAGCAAAAAGTGCAAAATTAATTGTCCTCTATTTTATATGCAGAAAGGTTTCCATTACATGTAGTTGATAGCTAAAATTCTTAAATGTGGAAGGTCAATTAATTCATACTAAAATTCACAATGCATACTGTTCACAGCTAACATTAACAGACATACTTTATATCATACAAAATTCACAATGTGTATGGTTCACTGCTAACATGCACAATTTAACATGCTTAGCCTCATTAAACATGTTCGGCGTCTAGATGCCACCAATCTGGTTTAGGAATCTCTAAACGACATAGTTTTCCTAGAGTGTATAGGCACTTGTAGCATTAGACATGTGAAAATGATAAATAGCATCGTAAGTTTTTCTGGGGGACCACACTCAAATTAGAATCCTTGCAAATCAGGGTACTTCATGTAAGCAATTGATAGAACACCTTGCAGATGATAATTAACTCATTAGGTTGCAATATATGCACATAAAGTTTAAATATAATAAAAAGACTTCCTGACAGCTTGATCAAATTAAAACACACAAGTATATGCTTGTATGTGGCCTATCACGTGTTATACAAGCATGACTAAGACTAACTATGCAACAGCGTGGAAACAAACCGTGACTCCTTATAGCATAGTCGCATAAAAAAATTGATAACTTAAATGTGCTATGTTACTAAGAAAAATGTAGTGTACTTTAATAACCAAGCAGAAAATGAATGAATACCAGAATCAGGCTTCATCCACTAATACAAATTGGGTTGAACCAATAGTTTGTATATATTAATGACAAAATCAGGCTTCAGTCAAAGCCAAAATGAAAACACCTAGCAAATCGAGTAGATTCTTTTTTAAGGAAAAAAAAGGGGGCACGGTTGCAGCTGACTGGCTACCTGGAGGAGAATGCAAAGGCCCTTCACACTTCCCAGGCAAGTCAAAAATTAAATGCAGCTGGCAAGATTCTAACACTCGACATGTAGAAGAGGGAGTGGGCTTAACCAACTGCACCAACACTTGGGGGCAAAAATCATTGAAGATGTAGTTCACTCATTTTTTTGAATTAAAGAGGTAGTTAGTTCAGTCTTTTTCTGAAACGAACCTTTGAAGACTTTTTCTCATTTAATCTGAGCTGCAACAAGTTCATAACATATCTATGTTAGCCTAGGTGGAAATATTTAAAACAGTTTTGTTATAAACTTGAAGGTCTACAAGATAATGCTTACACAGAAAACAATGTTCTTAACATCAGTGTAATAATCATAGGCTAGCAGCAATTCAGTTTGCAGTTATTCAACTTTATGAGAAGTTCTTAGGTATATGTAGTTACAATATTGAAGTTCTATAGAAAAGTAAACTTCCAACTGTTTTGGTCTTCTATGCCATGGGATATTTTTATAACCTACTCCCAAACCATGATAATAAAAAAGATATCCTATAAATATTCAATGAAAAGCTACAGGTGAATTGATAAATATGAGGCTAGATGGTCTTGAAGGCATGTCACATAGTAATAATATATACAGAGATAATCTTAAATGTGTATTTGTTTACGGTTTACATAATTTATTAGATAATAAAAAATAGGCCTCAGTTAAAACAAGTCTCCTGATGACTTTCAGAAATAGTTAATTTAAAAATTATATATACTCGTCATTTTACATAAAATCTACGCATGTCCGGAAATGTGTGCTACCATTATGATCTAGTGCTGTAAGAAGGCACTCCAGCAAAGCAGACACACAATGCCAAGACACAAATTGCTAGGTGAAACTCAGGAACCACCCACCCAAGTAGATAGCTCTAGAAAATGATGAGCAGTTAATTACACAACTGCATATAAAAGAGAAAATTCAACAAAGAAAGATTAGTAAATTGATTGTAATCAAGGTTAAGCCATTGATTATGTTCACAAAATCAAAATGCTTGTGTTGTTATCATAAAAAATCAGCATTATCCCTTTTGCTGGGTTTCTTCTCTTACCCTAACATCTTTTTCTTCGTGTCTCCCAAAACAACATACTCTTCGTATCCTATTTCTGTCTTTGCTTAATGGTTGGGATATATTTCATAGGTGTAATTTGTAAACCTTAATGGCATTTGGTAAACAATCGTACATTTAAATGTATGACACAATGTTTTAAAAACTGGTCCAACCATTGACCTGGAGAGCTCAATGGCAACCAGTCGGACTTGCTGTCTATGTAGCACGGATACGCTGGTACAATATGAGGAAACGACAAACCTCCAAAAACTAGGATATGATACGTCATGGATAAGACAATTAAAACTATAATTATTTATATAATAAATAATAAAAATATATAATTTAAGGAACTTAAACCTCTTTGCTCTATCTTAAAACCTATAATTCAACATCTAAAAAAAAAATCATCATCCAACATGTTTCACCAAAAAAAAGCTTGCATCTTCATATTCTTTCTCCGATTCAAAGACTGAATTGAGTGAATTCTCTGAAAAAAGAATCCAAATGGTTCGACACGAGTACCCAACACGTATCTCAAGCATGTCCAGTGATTGAATACGTACCCAAATGATTTGGTACGTATCCACACCAATTTTGCGTATCAGGTAAGGGAAACAAGTCCTTGGGCATATCCGTGCATAGAAGGTCGCTGTTGAACATTCTCATGTGTCGTTGTAGTGGCAGTAGGTCGGTTGACGTCCATGGTACCACAACACAAAACTTTGATGGATTCTCCTTTTCAGAGGTATAAATTTACCAGTGACAGGAGTGATAGGGCCTTCTAATTGGTTTTCAGATCATAATCAGTCCAATCGAATCCCTTTGAAGTCTTGAACGACACCTATCAGATCATAGACCAATTTGTTGACGTACCACCAAGCCATTTTTTTATTAACATAATGGCATAGAACCCTTATTGCAACTGATGCTTACTGAATCTGCTGTTTAATTTTTGGTACCAACTATTAAGAGAAAATTTTCCCCACTTGCTGCATCAAAAACTAAATCACAAGATTAAGGATGCAACTTACATGCATGAAGCCGGAATTGCTAGTAATAACCGGCCAGCCATACAACGGTGAATTTGGTCCCGGGCCTTGACCGGTTAAATCATTCGATATATATATATATATATATATATATATATATATATATATATATATATATATATTCTTGTGTGTGTCTATATATATATAGAGAGAGAGAGAGACACACACACACACACTTGTAATTTATTATGGTTCACAACCTGTTAACAATTGTAAGTTAAAACTTTCAAATCCTATCAAATATCCATCAAGATTTCACAATTCAAAACACAAAAAAAGAGCGTCCATAATCGCTATTTAGTCCTTAGACAAGTCTAACAACTTAACAAAAAAAATCTACAAAAATTAATGAACCTACTCAATCTTTGTCTCAATAGTCAATATGGCTATGTACATTAGATAAAATAAATGAAACACGAAATCTAGCATGTAGAGTTAGGTAGCCTAGTGGCTAAGGGTCCGTTTGGATACGTTTTCTGAAATTTCTTTTTGAAAAGAGTTTTCAGGGAGGATGTTATAAAGTTGTTTTCTGGATATACAGATTCTGAGTTTGCATTTGGTTATTCTCATCTGAAAAATAGTTTTAAGGAAAAAAAAGTTGAAAATTTTGTTTGGTAAATTTTTTTAGAAAGTAATTCTTTTAATAAAATAATTATAGTTGTGTTAAAAATTGTAAAAAAAAAATATATAAAGTTTTTTAAAGATTATTGTTGTGAACTTGTTGTTTTCTTTCATTTATTAGTGTAAGCTTTACTTCTTATACTTCCCATCTGTTCTTCCCCATTTCCTTTCATCCGAGGATCTCATCAAAATTCGTTCACAGGAAGGCATCAACGAATAATCAAATCAAATTCTCTTCTTCTTCCTTCAATTTCCCTTTGTCATCAAAATTTGATGAAGACGATGACTCCGCCACCAACTCCATCCTCTTCGACGACATGTCGCCCTGCGGCGCTCTCTAGTTAGGGATCCCTCAATGTCGAGATCAACAAGAGCGACCCTGAGCTCAACAATATCGTCGGAAACGAGCTCCTTCGCTAGGAGGTTTGAGACCAGGACCCGTCCCTCCTCACGGCAGCGTTCTCCGACAGGATCTCCTTGAGCGTCTCGTGCACCTTCTCGACGTTGCTCTCCTCCCATACCCCGACTACAGCATTGACGATGAGTATGAGGTAGATGACGAGAGGCTCGACGAAGGTAGTGATCCCCATCTCGCCAGAGGTGGAGTTGCAGGAGGCGAGCCATTTCGCCATGGCGGCGCCTGAAATGGGGCCGGGGTCCATGGAAAACTTAGAAGTTCAGAGAGAGGAAGAAAAAATTTAGGAAAACAACTTTTCTATTCTTTGAAAGCTGAGTTTAAACGGTGGTTTGGAAAAAGAAAAAAAAATGGAAAACAAAAACAGAGTAGTCATTGCCAAACGTTGTTTACATGGGTTTCTGAGTTTAAACTCAAAACAGACCCTAAGTCATTGGTTTGCTTCTCCATAGGTCACTAGTTAAAGCCTCAATAGCGCTACAGTTTTAATTGTAATAATTTCTTGTTTTTTATTGAACCGCTTGGTCCGCTTGAACCAGCACCGGGTTGGCCGGTTCAATCTGGATTGATCGGTTCAAACGTCGGAGCGGTTCAATCCCTCAAACAGACTTGGAAAACTAGCGGGGTCATAGTTCGACCGTCCGGGTTGAACAGGTTTTTAAAACACTGCTATGAAATATGAAATGAAAAGAATACAAATAGTGGGAAGGGATTCCAGATAAGAAAAACCAAAAGAAAATATTACATGGGTTTAAGAGAACGGGAAAATTTTAGCTAACGAGATAGGTGGTTTTTTAACCTTTATCATGAATTAACAATGCAACGTAGGTGTTCGAAGCACCTTGATCTCTTTGTTTACCTCAAGAACAATGAACTGGAAATGGAAGGTATAAGTGGAAGACAAAGAATAGAAAAGGACAGCTACTAGCCCCATTATAGTCTCACTTCCAATTGTTCAGCCAAGCTGGGAGCTTCCTTATCAAGAAAGACGAAAGTCCCAGGAACATTCGAGGGTTATGAAACAGATTTATTATAAATTCTTCAGTATAATATTGTGTTTAAAAGAGTTGAGACTGATTACTAGTGAAACTCGTACTTACTACTGTGCCCACATTGTTTTCTACCAGTCGCCGAACTCATTTTAGTAGTAAGTGCTTTCACAATTACCAGCTAAGGGAGAGACACATGACTCCCCTCCCAGTAAGCGATACTTACCCCCGACAAAAAGAAAACATATGCTCATAATTTCAGGCTAGCCAACAAAAACAAAATGACTCATATACGAGGATGTAATTGTTGGTGTAGTATATTATTATGATCAACTGCATTGCATAAAGCAGGAGATTGAAACATGCAAAACTACCCAACTACAAAATTTTAGTGTTTCTTTTTAAGGTTACTAACCGACAATCCTAAAAACAATTTTGGACTTTCTACATGCATCCAAGTCTTGGCAGTTACTTGTTTTACTTCAGTCATCGAGGACAAAAGATATCACCAAAGGCTCAGAATATCTACAATATGCTGCTTGCAATGGAAAGATGAATAATACTAGATAAATTTCTTTGTTAAAGAAAAGTGTAAGAGACCTCAGTTTGAATCTCCTAATATTAGGGAGCTCCTGGTAAGCAGAAAGCTATTACGCTAGCTAAACAGCTCAACCTTGTATGTGAAGTTTTCCATTTGCAGGTTTCTTATGATATTAACGACTTAAAATGTTACATTAGCCTCTACAGACACCTCTGGTAGGGAATAAACTAGGGCAGCAAAAGAGTAATAAAAACAATAAAGAGGGACAGAAGCAGAATAGCATTTAAATATTTAATAAGTCAATGATATTATGTGATGCAAGACTGTAAACATATAAGTGCATAAAACCGGTTTCCTCCACTGAAGCCCAACGTTTAAACATCGTATTAAAATGGATCAGTTTTACGTGTTGCTTTAAAATTATTTTAGATAAATAAAGTACAAATACATAGGAAATCTTTATCATATATACCTTATTCATAACATCCTTGATCATTTCTTTTGCTGATTCAATTTGTTTTCTGTTCCCAGTTATTCGTACAGTTCTTTCCTTGGACACATCACCCTCAGGAAGATGTTGCGGTATTAACTACAAGACATAGTATCACAACCTAGGTAAGCAAATGTTCAATCCAACATTTTTGTGAAAGCATATCAGCCAGCAGCCATATCTTTACTTCATCATAATACAAGTTAATCTCACCTGGATCTTAGCACAAGTAGTGGTTTGCAAGGTTCTAATTGTCTCACCACCTTTTCCAATGATCATCCCAACCTACATATATGTTACCAATCGTTAAGGACATAAAACCATGAGAAGGAGAAAAGAAAAGAATAATCAAGCAAAAGAAATCACCTTTTCATTTGGAACTTGCATCTCATGTACCTCTAAACCACTTGGTGCGGTACCATGACCCTGAGCAATAAGTGCAGGAGAGCCTCCAGCGTCAGCCTGAAAAGATAAACATATTGAAAGAAATTGTATGGTACAAACTACAATAACTTATACTCCAAAGGTTGTATTAGCAAGGTGAAATTTAGAAGGAAGAATCCTTGGAAAGTTATTGACAGGTCAAAGTTATTGAACCTCGGCAATGACATCCTTTATAAGTTTCTCCGCATTACTGATCTGTTCTAGCGTCCCTACTAATTCAACTGGTCGAGTAGAGGAACTAGGATCCGTCTGAGCATCTCTTGTGATTTGTATTTGCGCCCCCGAATTGCGCTGCAGGTTCCTAATTGTTTCGCCAGCTTTACCAATAAGGACACCAACCTGAATCCGAGGATCCTCATAATTAAGTGAAAACTATCATAGAAATCAGTAACGTACTAAACATCCATGAAACGAAAAATATGGTTCACAACTTCACTTGACTTGAGGCCATCATACGTTATTTCAGTATTTTGATATCCGACTTTGTTAAGTATTCCAGACAACATGTTCACTAGTGGAGAGTTCATTTATTTAATTCAAGTATATCCCCATGTTAGCATCACATAACAGAGTGGCCCCATTAGAACCAGCTTATTCTTTTTACAGAAAATACACAACTGCATTATAAGTAATCAAATATTATGAATAAGAACCACAAAGCACCAGATAAGAATTTCAAATGCATTCCATTTGCTTTTTTAATTATGTTAAGCCTTGTAGGTAGAGGTCCCAGTAAAAAATGTTAGTTTTACTTACTAGCCAACTGGCCTTGTTGAAGGTATGCAGGACCTACTCTCTCAAACATGCGTTGGCAAGAATATGCTGGTTGCAAATACGGGTCATGGTTAAGCTGAGGGTCTACCCATAAGTTTAGTCGATCTTTTGTTGACTTATTTAAAGTCATGCTCCTAGACAACCTCATTCCAATCGAAAAGGCTTACAATGATGATTTAGGGTAATTTGATTTCAGGAAAATAGTTAATTATTATGCAATTACAACTTAACTTAAAAATCACAAAAAGTGCAGATCGTATGTTAAAAACTACAATAAATATTCGGGGAATTGTGTGATAAGAAATAAGAAACATATGCGCTACCTGAAGTGACATAATTGTGTATGCTAATCTAAGTGAAGTGTTCTTGCATAAACTATAAGCATATGCAGTAGAAAAACATGAATAGTGAAATAACCCATATGATGTAGTATATTATGTTTTCTACATTTTGACACCTCTCATGAGTGCATTTCCTCTTCTACTTTTAACAAGAGGAGTTGGTTTTGAACCGTCTCCTTGCACGAACGGTAAGGCATGTTGCTTGCATCCTGGAGGATGTAGGTTCGGTCATGGAGTTCAGTCATGGAAATATCCACTCCATATATATGGGGTTATGGGGTAATGATGCATACATCTTGACCCTCATGAGACACTATGTAAGCAGGAACCTCATGGCATTGGAACGCCCTCTAGTTGGTGTTGAACCCCCTTTAGTTGGTGTAGAGGAGTAAGATAAAAGATATATTTCCTCTATTAAGTAGTTAAATATACTTTTAGTAGAATATCATCAATAAAAAGTTCGTCTACATAAAACTCATCCGTTTAAATTTTCAGAGATTCCAAGTCACAAGGTTATGTACATGTGCAATGATTTTTTCTATTTCCAAAAAGAGGAAAATGAAATATAGAACAAAACTATGTACGTTATATTTACTTTACAACAGCTAACGGTAGCAGTATGCAATCACCAAAAGTTATGGACAAATTTCATCTCCATAGCTATCATTATATCTACATCTGGAACACAATGTGTCTCGAGTCATGGTACGGGTTCAGAAATGGGTTACACAACTTGACTCAGTTCACAAATGAGTTAGCGCATTAGTGATATGTTTTAATACTATGTGTGTCCAGGTTCCTGATACCGGATACCAGCCCCATATCGGTTGGGGGATCCCCATAATGGAAAGTGGATACCGGAGGATATATCGGACATATCGACATATATGACCCATGGAAGTATAGGAATATTCATATCATATATGAGATATTAAACAAGAATTAGAGCATTAATATGTATCTGATAGTATCCATTAACAATTAAAAGAATTGAACAACTCAAAAGTCAAAAAGTTTTAGGAAAGGAGAGAAGGCAATCGTTGCCGACTCTGACGATAGAGGGAAATAGTGTTTATTTTTTCTCTATTGCGGGAGAAATGGTTTTTGTAATTAAAATCTTTTGTAGGGTTTTTAATGGAAGGTCATCTGATGTATGCATCAATATAAGTATTAAAAAGGATTTATGTAGAACAATTGTGTCATTGTAAAAAAAATACATATAATAAAACTCAATACTTGTAACTTAGTTTCGGTCAATAATATATAAAAATCGATTATCATAACCATAATCCATACATTAACTAGAAGTCTAGAAAGGAACATTCCAACAAAATGATACAAATCTACCAGAAACAAGTAAACAAAACCATCAAACAAAATAAAAATGTCAATGTACTCAGAACCTTCACACATCACTAAAAGCATCATAACACATCATAACCTTTTCTTTGTATCAGCAACGTGCAAACAAGAGTGCTGGGTCATGAGCCATGGCATGTGAGGCAATGAAAAACAACTACAGTACAAATACAAACTATAAAAGTTCATAAGATATGTGTAGGTATGAAACCTCAAGTTGACAAGAAATATTAAGCTTTTCTCCCAACTTTCTCCGTCATTGAAAGTCTTCTGCAGAAGCAAATTTGCAAGGAGATTTCAACGTTCGTTTTAAATCACCAAGTTTATCTTTCCAAATGGATTACCATCACGTTCATGATGGTAAACTGAACCGCAAATTGAAAAGTTCGTATCAGAACGTGGTTCGATAGGGGTTAGGGTGTGCGCGGTAACTATGATCTACATGCTACACACATATAATCTCCTTAATGTTATTTTATGGTTTTAATTCATTCCGTCCACTATAATATAACGTAAATCACGTAATAGAAGCTGCAAAGTTTAAGATGAACTTCATTTATTCAAGAGGTAACTAATGAGAAGCAGAAAATATATAATACATTCTATTTAATGATGAGTCGATACTAAATCATGTTTTTCACAAAGTTCAACGAGTCTCGATGTCCCAGTCCTCGACAATAACTAATGCGTCGGAGTTTAAAAGAAGAAGGTGAATCATAAAGTTGTTATGGGTTAATAACGAGGCACAAAACTGGGCACCTTGTTGTTAGGGACTTCAATTTTACGAGAGGAAGGGGCTTCCTGTCCCACAGAAGGAAGAATGCCTTGTTGAGAAACCACTTCAGTTCTTTGAAGAATCTCTACAGAGCCTGGTTGGATATCCTCAGTCAAAGGAAGCTGGTCCTTCCCTGCCACTGGGGGTTCAGTGTTCTGCACTTCCTGGATTCCATCAACACCTGGCAAAGAACGGAAAAAAAGGAAGGAAAAAAAATAGAAGAAAAAAAACATGAATTCAGTCAATTTGACAAAGTATGGATATATCTTGTTTAGGTGCTAACACGTCTCATTCTAGAATTGCTCACACAAGAAACACTAGAATGACGAAAACATTTTCATCGTCGTCATTGACCAGTACATCCAAAGCAGCAGGTAACAACTTATGAAGCTTGCATCAAAGTTATGAAAGAGTAACTCATAACATAGGCTAATGAAACACTTTTGTTTCAAGTCTCAATTCGTTAAGGTTGAGAAATGAGTTCTAAATTGATACTATAGCTTCTAAGGGGACTACTTGTGCTAATTTGAGTCAGCACATCTTGTTTATTGTACAATCTAGAAAGAAAAGTGGAGACTATAATTACAATACACATAAAATGCATATTTAAGTTTGTATATATCACTCTCTGACTTTAGATATATATATATATAAATCAGTAAGTTCAAGCATTCAGAAGATTAGATCATGGTCCAAATATCATATATCTCGTAAACAAGGACAATAGGTCAATACATAAGATATTTATTGAGATTAAGAGTAAGATACATCAAATCCTATAAAATAACTAATCAAGAGAACACCAGGTAAACCTTTAATCTAATCCTACCATTAGTTATCCAATTGACCATAAGAAAATATTTTTTATAAGTTATATGGTGCTAACAAAGTTTCGAAACGGTGAACTACACTAATAAACCTCATGTAATTTTGGTTCAAATATATTACATTCTACAATCCAATCAATAATATATATCTAAGAAGCTCCCATTGTCTAAGCTGGCATGTTTAACAGATTAGCCCAAATATCCGATGAAGCAAGGTGGGTAATGACTTCAGCCATAAGGGTTCCCTTAATCCTATGAGCCCATCCAAAAATGAGTCAAAACTGAACTAAACTAAATGATATCCTTTAGGCTGGGTTAGGTACTGTACCATTTAAGAAGCTGCTTCTGCTTAGTTATTTGGAAAGCATCAAATAAATGTGTTTGCTAAAAGCTGTTCTTTGAAAACTTGCTATTTCTATGGATGTTTCTGAAAGCATGGAGGGGTTGCTTTTAGAGCAAGGTTCGCAGTATGAATCGATATCGGAAACGGACCCTTCCTATGAGTATCGGGATCATCGGGATTAGCAATATTGGCGGTTTCGGATTGGAGTTTAGGATTTTTGGGTATTGAAAAAGAAAAATAATTATTGCAATTTTAGAAAAAATATTTTATACATGTAGGCATAACTTTAAGCATTTCATGTGTTCTTTCTTAGTAGTTTTGAAATTGAATGAAATAGTAGTCATCATTGTCGATTGGTCTTTTCCGTTAAATTTTCTTTGCCGAATTGACTGGAAAAGAGACCCTCGATGTTGGTATCGGTCAGTATCTATCTGTGTCGGACTGGGACATGCCAAACCATATCGATGTCGGCCATATCGGATCGGTATAGGCCAATACAGCAAAGTATGTTTTACAGGCTTCTTCAGCTTATCATGTGCTTTCTACAAACTATTCTTTAGCTTTTTCTTAAATTCATCTACCTTTACAATATTGAATGATACTTTTCTACTTTCTAAATAATTTCAGCACCAAAAAATATGTTTTTACCACGCACATTATTCATTGTTGTCTGCTCAGCTGTAAGCTAACACAAAAAGAGCGTCATCTCGAGAGATTTTGAGTAATCTGACCTAAGTCACCTTGATTCATCACAATCCCATTGGGAACGAGCACTACTAAGATTCTCCTAATAGACTAAGAATCAACCACCAAATGATTCATAGTAGACTTCGCCCCAACTATTCAAAACATTGAGATACCCTAAATTTTTCAGTCATGAATCTAGCAAATAGAAAGGGAAAAAAATTAATTAAAAACAGATCGAAGAAATTACCGACGTCATTCCCGTCAACCTTCCGCCGCTTCGAATCCGCGATCGTGCCTCCGTCCACCGCTGCCTCGATCTCCTCCGTCTTCTCGACGGGATTGAGATCCGCGTCCTTCTCCTTCTCCTTCTCCTCCTCCAGATCCTTCAGCTTTCTCTTGCGATCGTCCATCTCCTTCGCTTCCGGTTCTTGTTCTTGTTCTTTTTCTTCCGGAGTTGTTGTTTCTTTCGCTTCTTCTTCTTCAGGCGTTTCGTTCGCAACCGGTTCCTCCTTGGGGACCGGGGTTTCCTCCGACAAGGGAGAGATCTCCGTTGCTGCTGCTGCTGTTTCTTCCGCCATGGGATAGAAAGTAAAAGGATTTGGGGTTTTTTTTTGGGGGGGGGGGGCTCGGGTTAGGGTTAGAATTAGGGTTTTAGAGAACGGATGGGGGAAGAGATCGATATTGCTGATATATATATTGGGCTCGTGTTAGGGTCCGAGTGGATCGAGGGTGAACAAAGTTTTGTCAAAAAATATAGGCTATTTATAAGGGCACATCAAAAGTTGATTATGACTAACTAAAAGCAAATTTTGATTTATTTACAAGTTTATCATTGAAAAAATTACTCATGACTAGCCAACATGTGAGTATATAAGTCAACTTTTTATTTATTTTTTTTGCTCTCCTCTATTTCCTCACAAGAAGAAGAACAACAACAACAAGAACAAGAACATCAATTTTTCCTGAAACCTTAGTTGTAGAAGAAATTGGGTTATCAAATCTATCAAATCTATTAGTCTATTAACCAATTTTTCTTTATTAATAGAAGAATTATGATGAAATCCTAGTTGAAGAAAACTATGGAAGAAATCCTAGTTGTAGAAGAATTGGGTTCATATCAGGACTACCACAATTTCTGACAGTCCTAGAAGTATTAAGGACTGCCAAAAATTGTGGCAGTCTTGAAATATACTCGATGTACAACAGAACTGTCACAATTGCTTGCAGTCCTATAAGTACCAAAGATTGCCAGAAATTATGGCAGTCCTGAAATGGACATGCTCTACAACAAGACTGCCACAATTTCTGGTAGTCATCGACATATTGAGGACTGCCAAAAATTGAGACAGTCCTGAAAGGGACTTGCTGTACATCAAGTTCCTTTCAGGACTGCCACAATTTCTGGCAATCCTAAAGTCGAAATTTTCAAATAAAAAAAAATGTTAGGGTTTATTTCAATCTTGATAATAGAGTGAAATATGCATTTTAGGGTTTATTTTCATGCATTCTTTGTGAAGAAAGAAGTATTTAAGCTTTATTTCCATGCATTTTAGGGTTTATTTAATTTTTTAAATGCCATCGAAATTGGGAATGAGAAGGAAACTAAAATTTTGATGGAGATGGTGATGATGATAATGGTGGAGAAGAAGAAGAAGAAGAAAAAGAAAAAGATGAGAAGAAAACTAGGATTTTGATGGAGATGTGAGAATGGAAATAGTGAAGAAGAAGAAGAAGAAGATGGATAGAAGAAGATGGATAGAAGAAGAAGAAGAAAGCTAGGGTTTTGGAAGAGAGGGTGAAATATAGAAATGGGAGTGAAATTTGGGCTTTGGGGGTGTGGGGTTTGGACAGCCCCATGATTAGAAAATTTTGATAGCCCCAGTAAATTCTCTTCAAACATTGGCTAGCCCCTGTCACACCACGATCCGAAAAATCGCTCGTCCTTGCTAGATTTCATCCGAATCATCATCCTCGCTGGGGCGTGATGCCGCACGAGCCTAAAGTTGCGCTCGTGCAAGGTAAGATAACAGGTTCACATAACGTTATCTCAAATTGATAACATAAGCAGCTGAAGAAAAATAGAGTATACAATAAGAATCTCTTTTATTAATAATGATCTGAAGGTTACAATGGCCTTGAATTGCCCAACTTAACAATGCCAATTGGCTACAACGCTCATGATCTCTCTAGCTCACGAAGGATTACATTGTTCCATACATTATGCCTCTTTATAGCCAACAAGTAGTCTTCGGCCGAACATCTTCATGTTGCACGTCTGAACGCCTATACGAAAGCTCCTCTTGAAACGCTAAGGACTCCATGCCTCAGCACGTCCAAGTCAAGCTCCGTCCCGAGCCGAGCATAACCTGAACCTGCACACAACTAGTGGAGGATTAGTGCTTTTGCCCTCGCTGCACTGAACAAGACCCACTCGTACCCAAACCAAACAATATTTAGTGGAACATGCATCTTAATTTGGTGATCTTTCTATTTAGCCTTAGGATCAGTTTCATGGCAATATTTACGCATGGCAACGTATCATAAATGTGTCCAATATCGTGTTCCTGCAGCAGATACAGTTAGCCATAATATGATCATAAATATAGTGATCGTGCTCGTCTCCGTCCCATTTTGCTTAGCCTGCAATGGTTAGAACTTTACATAATCAATCGTAGAATTCACGCAACCAACCAATCAAACTTAGAGTTATACATAAGGGTAACAGGCCCTGCGCCTGCACCCAACTCTAATCTCAGCCCACCGGCCCTATCTATATGAAGGTCACGGTGTTTCGCACTGTAATAGACTTATCCTTATGTATAAGCCTATGATCGCTCCAATACGGGTTGCTAGCCCAGTATCCGAATGATCCCAAACTTACTGATATTATAGCTTATCACAACACTGGACGGTCACAACCCGTCCTAATGATGTGCACCATAAATGCCATACATAATTCTCTCATAGGCCGAACGGTCCCGGTGCCCCGGTCGTAACCGTTCGAGGGAAGCCGCACCCGTGCACGGGCCATCCGAGTCCATTGACCATGCAATACGTGCCACAGCAAACAAGTCATATGATTACAACCAATCCCACGTTCCATAAACATAATCATGTTCCATAAAACATGTTCCGTTATCCCATTCTCAAGTTCCATCGGCAATATGCCCCAACACATCCGTATTGATGCACGACGCCCAATAGCTTAGACTCCTCGTACTTATACTCAGCGCATTCCATTCATATGTTATTCGCATAATAGCAGTTCCGTAGTTACTTAGTCATTTCGTAGCTTCCGTGCACGAGGGCAAGCTTAACGCCATAATCAATATTCTAGACCTAGTATTCAATGTTCTCGGAGTCGTGCACGTGATGCACATCTCGATATTGTCTTTCAATGTTCTACCATCACCGTTCTACCGCGACCCATACACTTGATGCACGTATGTGAAACCCAGTTTTAGGACTTGTATTTTATTATTATTAATATATAATATTATTTCTATTATTATTAATATTATGTGGGTTCGAAAATTATTTTTAAAATAATAAATTGGATTTTTGGTTGCGAGACCGAGACCACTTACCCGAAACCCAATCCTGAACCCATTCTTAAATTCATTTCTCTTATATATATATATATATATATATATATATATATATATATATATATATATATATATATATATATATATATATATATATATATATATTGCTTTTATTAAAAAAATTGAATAAAACTGATTGGGCCTGGTCACCCATGACCAGGCCACTCCCTTCATATTCTCTAGCAACTCCTCACTCCCCTCCACATTCATATAACCCTTTTCATATTAATATCCCACCAGCACCACTCCTCATCCATTGATCCCCCTTCTCTCTCATTACTTTACTCCCCACCTTTCCTTCTTCCCTACACGTTACTTCCTCACCCCCACTTGTGGTAAACCCATAGCACCAGCACAAACCTATCACCTTCCCACTCTCCCTTAATAAAAACCCACCAGCACTACTTTCTTTCCCCCACAAAAACTCTCAACACCACCACTACTTCCATTCTCACTCTCTATCCCTCACAAATCCATTTCCTTTTCCCACAACAACTCTCTCTCCGAGCTTCCGTGCCCTAGATCCTGCCGGCGGCCGACCACCCAGCCACGCCCTCCGGCGACCCCGACCATGCGAGCTCCAGCGCCCAACCCCGCTCCCCTCTTCCCCGTGCTCCGCCGGCGACCACTTCGCCCGAGCCCCGACCAGCTTTCCCCGGCCGACTCCAGCGCCCTTCGCCGACCCGCACCCGCGGCTCCCTCCGGCGCCGAGCCCGACGACCCCCTTGGCCGGCCGTGCCCTAGGCAACCCCACCGACGATCTCCCCTCCGCCGACCTAGCTCCGGCGCCCCCTCTCGTCCGGCGTCGGCCCGATTCCCGCGGCGCACCTTCCCGCGCCCAACCTCCCTGTCCGGCGCCACCCCTCGGCCTGACCACCCAGGCCGCAGCGCCTGCGCGTCTCCCCGTTCCACCCGCAGCGGCGGCCCCGCTCTGTTCCAGCGCTCCGTATCTCTCGGTTACTTCTCTTGGAAGTGTTGCACCTTCTCGTGGCTTCCCGTTCCCGGTCAGAAGCTAATTTCCAATTTCGGACGTTGTCCCGGGTTTACGTTGCTGCTCGGATTTCTATTATTTCTTTAATTTGCATCTGAGAGCTCTAGTCGAGCAACCCAAGGTATAACTCCTCTGTCCCGTCCCATTTCGGTAGTCAATGATGAAATTGGTCCCCGATTCCCTCCTGGGAATTCGATTTTTAGAGCGACGTAGTAACTTCGGATTTTCTGGAAACGTTTCTGTGATGTTCTGTGTTATTTCGGATTTTTCCGAAATATGTTTTCTGGATTTTGGGCGCTGTGGTTTCCGATTTCATTTCGAAAATTTCCGAAACTATATTTCAGGTTTCCGATTAAGCTTCGGGAATTATTCTGTGAATTTAATTTTGGTGTATAATGGTTTGGAAGTTATTTTCTGGGTGTTCCCTGGTTTGGGACTTCTATTATGGGTGTTTCGACGCATTTTCCCAGTTTTGGGTTGTCCCGAAAATAGAGAAAATGCTGCCCAAATTTTTATAAAATTTTAGAAATGAATTTCAAATCGATTTTTCGAAAATATTTTATTTAATTGGATTTTTGGGCGACGACCATACGATCCGTGGGCCCTAGCGAAATACAAACGAAATCGGTTTTACCCGGACGTTGAAGCATTAGCAACAAATAGTGACGATTGGACCAAGTCTGAGACTCCTAAGATTTTATTTATTTAATTTTATTTTTAGTTTTGTTTTCGATATTTAAAATACATGATATTAGTCAGAGCTAACTAATTTTTTCTTATTTTAATTTATGTAAAGTTTGTAAGGGCATAAGCCCAGATTCCTATTATGTCAGCTGTGCCCCTGTATTGCGTAGTCTAGGTTTTTTATTTATTTTCTGGGTTGATTTTTCTTTTATTTTTTGGATGGTTTTATCATTTATATTATTAGGCGCTTCGTAACAGAATGACCGATAAATATTTTGTATAAATTAATAAGGATTTCTCACGATAAAATAACTTGATTAAAATATTGATAATTAACAAAATCTACGTTTTTCTCATTTGAAAGAAAAACAGTAGTTTTATATATAATATTACAAAATACAAGTTTTTGCCAAATTAACCGGTAACGATAATTTTTTCAAGTAAAACCAGAAACTTACTATCTAACTAAATGAGAACCAACATAGTACGCGTCGTAAATCGTTAGCAGTAGATTAAATATACAAACTTAAAATCTGACTAGGACCTGCTACTAGAGATTGCAACTAGCATACCTAGCTTGGTTTCACAATGGTTCTAAGTCAAATTCTCCAACTGTAGGATCTCATAGACGAACCTAGCTTCTTCTCGGAACCAACACCGTTTCCAGTCGTAAACAAAGGCAAGTACATTTTGTGTTAGTTTACAATTATTTAATAATCGTTTTATTGCAAGTTTAAATCACGATGCAACACGGAACTCTCTCTGAGAGCACTGACTGTAACTACTGTAACTACTGTAACTGTTTGGGGACTGGGGGAGTAGTGTAATGAGTATGACCACATCCAAAGTAATAATTTAGAATTGTATTAGCTTACCCCTCATACACACGAGGATAAGACATATCATTCACTGTACAACCCAAGCCGGTCATATTCATTGTCTATTCACATCACAATGTTTTAACTGCTGGAGAACTGTTTATTTTCAAATTGTTTAAAAGTGCATGATTCTATTATTATTTCAATTGTCAAATTAGCATGAATTGTACTTTGCTCCCTCCTGACTGGAGACCCAACATTTTTAGGTATCACTGATGATGCTTTGTTACGCGGTATTTTTCCCCGAGATCCCAACTAGAGGACGATGATCTCGAGACTGATGAGCTGGTTGCCTAGATTTTCTTCTTCTTTTATAATTCATGATGTTTGTGGAAAACAATGTATTTCAGATGTATCTTTTATTTTGTTGTAAAAAGTTTTAAACCATTCGAATTATTAAAGTTGTGACAATTAGACTGTGTTATTTATTACCTGCATGAGTGATACAGCTTACTGTCGCCGTCTCAACAACGGTGCAGGCTGGGCATGATCCAATTCGACCCAAGAAATTGGGACCGGATCGTGACATGTTTTTAGTGGTGGCCCATGCAGGTCGGATCAACAACTTAGGAGAACATATTTAGAAACAATTAGAATACTAGAACATCAATTTGTCACAACATAGGACCAAAATATATTATAAATAAATATTTTTGTTTGCTATAGACTGGTAGGCTACCTTGCTTATGTTTTGTATCCTAAATCTTCCAGAGTATGGCCAAAGGAAAGACCACTTGTTTCGGCTCTGCTGGCAATGAGGTCCACCACCGGTCATACTTAGACCCATACCCATCATTGAGACCTGTAACTGCCCTATTACTATCTCAGACCATAAATTCTTAGCACCCTTACTTGTGATGCCCTTACCCAACTATGATGTACTCTTAGGGATAGACTGGTAGATTGTTATAGAGGATGTGTAATATTCAGCCCATCTGGAGAGCCAGAGTTGAAATCTATCGAGCTCCTGAAGACATGAAGAGTGTTACCTACTCCTCTATCACCGAAGAACCCGGGCCTCCTCACCCTATCATAGCGGAATTCATGGACGTTTTCCTGATAGTTTTCCTGGATTACCCCAGATCGAGACATAGGATTCACCATTGACCTAGTTTCCGGCCCTTCCCCTATTTCTAAGGGATGCTACAGAGTCAACCCCAAGGAGGCCAAGGAGATGAAGGACCAGATCAAAGAACTGAAGACCCAAGGATTTATTCGAGACGGAGCTTCATCCTGGGGAGCACCTATCTTGTTTGTTCCCAAGAAGGACGGAACTGTGAGGATGTGCATCGACTACCGGGCGCTGAACAATATCACCATCAAGAACAAGTACCCTCTGTCCCGGATCGATGACCTGTTTGACCAACTCAGTAGAGCCAAGGTGTTCTCAAAGATAGACCTCAGATCCGGCTACCATCAAATCAAGGTCAGGAAGGAGGACATTTCCAAGACGGCGTTCAACACCAAGTATGGATAGTTTAAATTCTTGGTCATGTCGTTTGGACTGACGAATGCCCCTGCGGTATTCATAAATCTCATGAGCAAGATTTTCCATGAATACCTAGACCAATTTATTGTTGTCTTCATCGACGACATTCTGATCTACTCAAAGACTAAAGAAGAGCATGAAGAGCACCTGAAGGAAGTTATGGGAACTTTGAGGAAAGAGAAGTTGTATGGTAAGCTATCCAAATATGAATTCTTTCTAGACAAGGTGGATTTTCTTGGCCATGTTGTCACAGGAGAAGGAATTTCGGTGGATCCTAAGAAGATAGCTGCCATTGAGAAGTGGTCTACCCCAAGCTCAGTTGCTGAAATCAGAAGTTTTCTTGGGCTTGACTGGCTACTACCGGAAGTTGTGAAGGATTTCACCAGAATTACTGAACAGATGACGAAGCTTACAAGGAAGAATGAAGAGTTCGTTTGGACGGAAGCTTGCCAGGCATCATTTGAGGAACTAAAGAAGAGACTTACAACAGCACCGATACTTGCGCTACCCGTAGGTACCGGCGGTTTCTCAATCTACAGCGATGCCTATGGAAAAGGACTGGGTTGCGTTCTTCAACAACATGGGAAAGTGATTGCTTACGCATCTAGGCAATTACGGACTCATGAGAAGAACTATCCCACACATGATTTGGAGTTTGCAGCGGTGATATTTGCATTGAAGCTATGGAAGCACTACCTTTATGGAGAGAGAGTGGAAATATTTACAGACCACAAAAGTCTTAAATATGTTTCACTCAGAAAGAGCTGAACATGAGACAGAGACGATGGCTGGAGCTGATGAAGGATTTCGACATCGACCTGCAGTATCATCCGGGAAAGGCTAATGTTGTTGCATATGCACTTAGTCGATACCCGATGGCAACGTTCTTAACCAAGGAGCGACATTTGTTGGAGGACATATAGAAGCTTGGTCTGGAGATTGTACTACCTGAGGAAAAGATGAAGAAACTGGGACGAGAAGCTATTGTACCAGGAGCTGATTCAACAATGATGTAGTTGCAATTGCGTTCAAGTCTGATGGACAGAGTCAAGGAGGCACAATTCCAAGACGAGACGCTTTGCAAACTCAGAGATCAAGTGCTGGCAGGAACACTTGAAGGATTCTCAATCGCCAGCGATGGAGCACTGAAGAATGGTACGAGGCTTTGCGTACCAACTGGCGAACTGAGGAACGAGCTGATGCAAGAAGCGCACCAGTCGCAGTATTCCATACATCTAGGAGCCAACAAAATATACCAGTATATACGTACTATAGTGTGGTGGTACGGAATGAAGAAGGATGTATCCAGATATGTGGCTAAATGTTTAATTTATCAACAAGTAAAAGTTAGCAGACAGAGACCAGCAGGACTATTGCAGTCGCTTGACATCCCGGAGTGGAAATAAGAGCACATAACAATGAATTTTATGTCGGGACTACCTCAATCCCAAGGAGGAAAGGACGCTATTTGGGTTATTGTGGACCGACTGACTAAGTCAGCTCACTTTATCCCCTTCAAGGTTGGTCTATCCACCGAGAAGTTGGCGGCATTGTACATGCAGCACATCTACCGGATTCATGGAGTTCCGGTAAGCATTGTATCTGACAGAGATACTAGATTTACCTCTCACTTTTTGAAGAGTTTGCATGACAGCTTGGGAACACATTTGAAGTTCAGCATCGCCTATCAGACGGACAATCAGAGAGGACAATCCAGACGCTTAAAGATATGCTGCGATCTTGCGTCTTGGAATTTGGAGGGTCTTGGGAAGACCATTTGCACTTGGTAGAGTTCTCTTACAACAAACCAAACTAGCATCGGTATGACACCATTTGAAGCTCTTTATGGACGTCGTTACCGTACTCCACTTGCATGAGATGACGTAGGAGAACGAGTACTGCTTGGACCTGAGATGGTGATCGATGCAACAGAGAAGGTAAGAATGATCAGAGACAAGTTCAGGATTGCCCAGGACAGACAGAAGCATTGGGCCGATAGCAGCCGATGGCCTTTGGAGTTTGAAGAAGGTGACATTGTGTTTGTGAAGATCTCTCCTACCAGAGGAACCATCCATTTCGGCAAAGCAGGAAAGCTAAGCCCCATGTATATTGGTCCTTTAGAAGTACTTAACAGGATTGGAGAAGTGGCTTATCGGGTGGCTCTACCCCAAGTCTCGAAGGCGTCCACAACGTCTTCCACGTTTCGCAGCTGAGACGCTACATCCCGGACCCAAGCCACATCTTAGACCATTCGGAGCTGGAAATTGGACCCAGCCTCACAGTGCCAGAGAAGCCAGTGGCGATTTTAGACAGAGGTGAGAAGAAAACCAGGAACCTTGTGCCGCCTCATAACTTTTATTCCTTGCAAACATTATCTTTCGTTCTAATATTTTGACTGATGCTGCTAAGTTAGCCTAGTTTTGTGAGCTTATTTCTTTATCGAGCTTGATCATGACAATATTTTATTGGGTGCACCCACTAATATATTGTCTAATCAGGACCGGTGCATGATGGTCTGATCAACCTCGTGTACTTTGGTTCGTTTTTGTATTTTTCTGCATGGATGATATCATAAATGAAACTTGTCCCTAAACCGTCTCATCCACGACTGCCTTGAAAATTCTTATTGTTGGACCTGAGTTACGGGCATAGTACCCGTACCTGTTTGATTTGAGTTTACTCCTAACCCTGCCTTTAATTTCGAGGACGAAATTTTCTAAGGAGGGAAGATTGTGAAACCCAGTTTTAGGACTTGTATTTTATTATTATTAATATATAATATTATTTTTATTATTATTAATATTATGTGGGTTCGAAAATTATTTTTAAAATAATAAATTGGATTTTTGGTTGCGAGACCGAGACCAGTTACCCGAAACCCAATCCTGAACCCATTCTTAAATTCATTTTTCTTATATATAAATATATATATATATATATATATATATATATATATATATATATATATATATATATATATATATTGCTTTTATTAAAAAAATTTGAATAAAACTGATTGGGCCTGGTCACCCACGACCAGGCCACTCCCTTCATATTCTCTAGCAACTCCTCACTCCCGTCCATATTCCTATAACCCTTTTCATATTAATATCCCACCAGCACCACTCCTCATCTATTTATCCCCCTTCTCTCTCCTTACTTTACTCCCCACCTTTCCTTCTTCCCCACATGTTACTTCCTCACCCCCACTTGTGGTAAACCCATACGTTTTCCCCCACAAGCTAGTACCAGCACAAACCTATCACCTTCCCACTCTCCCTTAATAAAAACCCACGAGCACTACTTTCTTTCCCCCACAAAAACTCTCAACACCACCAATACTTCCATTCTCACTCTCTATCCCTCACAAATCTATTTCCTTTTCCCACAGCAACTCTCGTCCCGAGCTTTCGTGCCCTAGATCCTGCCGGCGCCCGACAGCCCAGCCACGCCCTCCGGCGACTCCGACCGTGCGAGCTCCAGCGCCCAGCCCCGCTCCCCTCTTCCCCGTGCTCCGCCGGCGACCACTTCGCCCGAGCCCCGACCGGCTTTCCCCGGCCGACTCCAGCGCCCTTCGCCGACCCGCACCCGAGGCTCCCTCCGGCGCCGAGCCCGGCGACCCCCTTGGCCGGCCGTGCCCTAGGCAACCCCACCGGCGATCTCCCCTCCGCCGACCTAGCTTCGACGCCCCCTCTCGTCCGGCGTCGGCCTGATTCCCCCGGCGCACCTTCCCGATCCCGATCTTCCTGTCCGGCGCCACCCCTCGGCCTGACCACCCAGGCCGCAGCGCCTGCGCGTCTCCCCGTTCCACCCGCAGCGGCGACCCCGCTCTGTTCTAGCGCTCCGTATCTCTCGGTTACTTCTCTTGGAAGTGCTGCACCTTCCCGTAGCTTTCCGTTCCCGGTCAGAAGCTAATTTCCAATTTCGGACGTTGTCCCGAGTTTACGTTGCTGCTCGGATTTCTATTATTTCTTTAATTTGCATCTGAGAGCTCTAGCCGAGCAACCCAAGGTATAACTCCTCTGTCCCGTCCCATTTCGGTAGTCAATGATGAAATTGGTCCTCGATTCCCTTCCGAAAATTCAGTTTTTAGAGCGACGTAGTAACTTCGGATCTTTCGGAAACGTTTCTGTGATGTTCTGTGTTATTTCAAATTTTTCCGAAATATATTTTCTGGATTTTGGGCGCTGTGGTTTCCGATTTCATTTCGGGAATTCCCGAAACTATATTTCGGGTTTCCGATTAAGCTTCAGGAATTATTCTGTGAATTTAATTTTGGTGTATAATGGTTTAGAAGTTATTTTCTGGGTGTTCCCTAGTTTGGGACTTCTATTATGGGTGTTTCGGCACATTTTTCCAGTTTTGGGTTGTCCCGAAAATAGAGAAAATGCTGCTCAAATTTTTATAAAATTTTAGAAATGAATTTCAAATCGGTTTTTCGGAAATATTTTATTTAATTGAATTTTTGGGCGACGACCATACGGTCCGTGGGCCCTAGCGAAATGCAAACGAAACCAGTTTTACCCGGACGTTGAAGCATTAGCAACAAATAGTGACGATTGGACCAAGTCTGAGACTCCTAAGATTTTATTTATTTTATTTTATTTTTAGTTTTGTTTTCGATATTTAAAATACAGGATATTAGTCAGAGCTAACTAATTTTTTCTTATTCTAATTTATGTAAAGTTTGTAAGGGCATAAGCCCAGATTCCTATTATGTCAGCTGTGCCCCTGTATTGCGTAGTCTAGGTTTTTCATTTATTTTTCGGGTTGATTTTCCTTTAATTTTCTGGATGGTTTTATCATTTATATTATTAGGCGCTTCGTAACAAAATGACTGATAAATATTTTGTATAAATTAATAAGGATTTCTCACGATAAAATAACTTGATTAAAATATTGATAATTAACAAAATCCACGTTTTTCTCATTTGAAAGAAAAACAGTAGTTTTATATATAATATTACAAAATACAAGTTTTTGCCAAATTAACCGGTAACGATAATTTTTTCAAGTAAAACCAGAAACTGACTATCTAACTAAATGAGTACCAACATAGTACGCATCGTAAACCGTTAGCAGTAGAATAAATATACAAACTTAAAATCTGACTAGGACCTGCTACTAGAGATTGCAACTAGCACACCTAGCTTGGTTTCACAATAGTTCTAAGTCAAATTCTCCAACTGTAGGATCTCAGAGACGAACCTAGCATCTTCTCGGAACCAATACCGTTTCCAGTCGTAAACAAAGGCAAGTACATTTTGTGTTAGTTTATAATTATTTAATAATCATTTTATTGCAAGTTTAAACCATGATGCAACACGGAACTCTCTCTGAGAGCACTGATTGTAACTACTGTAACTACTATAACTGTTTGGGGACTGGAGGAGTAGTGTAATGAGTATGACCACATCCAAAGTAATAATTTAGAACTGTATTAGCTTACCCCTCATACACACGGGGATAAGCCATATCATTCACTGTACAACCCAAGCCGGTCATATTCATTGCCTATTCACATCACAATGTTTTAACTGTTGGAGAACTGTTTGTTTTCAAATTGTTTAAAAGTGCATGATTCTATTATTATTTCAATTGTCAAATTTGCATGAATTGTACTTTGCTCCCTCCTGACTGGAGACCCAACATTTTTAGGTATCACTGATGATGCTTTGTTCCGCGGTATTTTTCCCGAGATCCCAACTAGAGGACGATGATCTCGAGACTGATGAGCTGGTTGCCTAGATTTTTTTCTTCTTTTATAATTCATGATGTTTGTGGAAAACAATGTATTTCAGATGTATCTTTTATTTTGTTGTAAAAAGTTTTAAACCATTCGAATTATTAAAGTTGTGGCAATTAGACTGTGTTGTTTATTACCTGCATGAGTGATACAGCTTACTGCCGCCGTCTTAACAATGGTGCAGGCTTGGCATGATTCGATTCGACCCAAGAAATTGGGACCGGGTCGTGACAACGTCGCTTCAATTGTTCAATGTTCTATCTTAATGTTCGACACATACTAAGACCTTTCATCGCCCGAGCCACGCTCGCTAACTCTGTCACGACCCGCACCCGCTTTTCGGATACGAGACGTGTCCAAGCCAGCCTACGCCGCAGAGTCGACGGTAGAACGCTGTCAAGCCCGCAAGGAATAAATGTTCAAGAAAATAACAATTGCTGCTCATTCACATTTCTAATTTATTACAACAGTTACAACATTTATATTTAAAGAAAAATACAAAACTTTACAATTAATGAAAATGATACAACTGTTTTCTATTTCTAGGTCGTCTTCAGCATACCCAAGTCTCCCAGTGCTAAGAATAATCGCGGCCTGAAAAATGTTGGTTATCCAGTCAGGATTGGAACAAGTACACAAACCGACGGCAATGCAAAACATAATAGAATTAACAAGACATGAAAATAGCATATGAGATATGAAAGCTGTAAGAAAACTGATGACATAGCACGAGAGAGAAATAAACAAGAAAAAACTAATAAAAGACATCTATCTAGGTGGTGTGAAATATCCTTTTCGACATGTGAACGGCTAGGGGGTAAATCCGGCATCTACACGTGCCGTGTGCAGATGCTATTGTTCACGAATAGACATCTTGGGATATTTTCTGGGTAGTCCACATGCCTACTAAGATATTTCCCCTCCCGACTACTCCGTGTGACGAGCGTGTCAACAAGCAGTAAGATATATGTATAGACATGAAATGGAAAGACTACTATGAATTGGAAAGCAATCAGAAAGTGCACTTGCCCGAGGTCCTTAGCTGGAGAAACCAAAATACCATACCACTCAATGAGCCACAAATAGTCAACACATGTAGAAGTCTCCGGATGCTGAAATAAACAGTACTAACATTCTCAGAATAGTCAAATTAGCTAGGATTGCCTGTCCTTAAGCCCAATTATGGACACAGGGGCAAAATGGTAATTTCGGGTAAAAACGATGTCCGCCGTTGGATCCGCTTTGCACCGAAAAGCGTGCCAGAGTCAACGGTCTCTAAAGTCGTCAAACTACATGTCTACGGATCCGATTTTCCGATACGAACCCAACCGTATGTCCAGAGTTGGATTCCGGCGGGCCGTACACAAAATCGCTCGTTGAGTGGGACCGTGGGACCCGCAAAACGACGATTTTATCAACGGTCTCAGAATCGGACCAAACTTGGCATACAGGACCAGCAAAACGATACGGTTCTGATGGCGCAAGTTTCGTCTCGATCTGACGAACGTGCACAAAGTAATTGAGAAATATGCAACGTGCACGATACAGTGAATTTCGACGGATACGTATCAAATTCGTCGCGCACACGCGACCAATTTGAATTACGCCAAAGCCCACACGACCACGAAGCTGTTACGCAGCTTTCGATGCCTTCGGTTCGCGACCACGTCGTCCGGATTGGCGTGACGCACGTCGCGTGGATGAATTTATTGTTTTAAAAACAGATTTTTCTCTAACTTTGGAAACTGATTTCTCTGTGAATAATTAACAAAATTCAAATCTAAAAAGTAGGTTATGATCTCCTATATGTCATCTTTAATTCTCTTTAAACACAATTTCGAAACTGATGATGGTTTGGCGGGAAAATCGACGCCAAGTTGGTTGTTCGAACTGTTCTTGGCCCTGTTTCGGGACAGGATTTTTGTCGATTTGGAACTCGATTTCTATCGCACATGGTGCGATTCAAAATAAACTATTTGAAGTGATTAAAAGGTGGTTATGTCGGGTACATACCAGTGAAATTGGTTTGACGATTGGTCGAGCGGTGAGGAAGAACTCGCGCCTCAAAGTCGGTCGAAAGCAGTTATTGCTGCTGCCGCTGTGTTCCTTGGGCGCGTGCGCGAGTGCGGCCTGGCCGCGCGCGATGGCCGTCCGGCGACGCGCGCCGTCGGGGTGGCCGCCCTTGTTGGGGAGGGTGACGGCGTCGTGTTTGGAGAGGTCGGGCTAGGGTTTTCGAGTGTCGAATTCTTCTTCCGCTCTATCTCTATATATATAAGCTTTCGGATGAAAGCTAATTCGGGGGGTCGGGGTTCTCTGTTTCCCGTGGGGGCTTTCCTTTCCCAGCTCGGGCTGGGCTCGGCTGGGCCGGGCCTGGCCTGAGCTCAACCCTTTTGGTTTTTATTTTATTTTTTCTTTTTATTTTTATTTCAATACTCTTTATTCTATCCACAATAAATACATATGATATATATATTCACACATGCACATAAAAATATATATTTCTAAATACACATATATACCTTGTATATAAATACCATATTCAATCTAAAATATTTAAAATCAATATAAAATATTTTTCCAAATAAAATATTAATATATTTACTTCTATATATAATATATCTATTTAAATGTGTACATATACCTATATACTCGTACACATACCTATATAATATATATCCATAAAACCTAAATAAAAACCCAATATTATATATTCCTAGAGTAAGGTCTATCCTTATAAATATGAATATATTTATTAAATCACATTTATTTGATAACCAAATAAATATAACCAATAATTGTAATAATAATATTATATAATAATGACCTCAATAATAAATGATAATAAAATAATAATAATACTAATAATAACAAAATTCAATAAACCGAATAAAGGTGTATATACTAATATGTACAGACTAAAAATCCAAAATATACGAGGGCCTATTTTACAAAACGTCACTGAATACCATTAATAATAGTAGTTATAATATTTAAAATAAGAATATTTAGGAATACTCATTAGATCACTAAAATGGAGTACGACATAGTCATACCAAAAATGCATCAACACGAATGTCGTTGGACGTACCGCAGGACTACATGGGCTTGGGCTTGGGCTTGGTACGGTCTAGTCCGGGCTGGTTTGGTACAACCGGGTCTCCTAAATTCAAATAATATTAAATATAAATAATTAAACTATTTATAACGGTCCTGTCACAACTTAGCCTGGTTTTCCTAGTTAGGACATCACTATAGCTCAGCCTTCCTTGACATGGCTAGTACACTAGTCAAGGCACACTGCTACCTCTCCCGTGCCACAATTCCTTGTCGTTTTGTACTCCAAAACTCCAACATGGCTAAAATCATCTACCGTAACAATTAACTAAATTATTATTCATAAAATTCTAAAATCACTATTTAAAACAAATAAACAATAAAAAAATATTTTCAAAAAAAAATATTTCGGGAAGGGAGGCTACAAATCTACCCACCTTAAAAATAATTTCGTCCTCGAAATTCAAATTCATAACTATTTCTTAAAATTCAAAGTCTAGTATTCCCTTAATCTCCTCAAATTTAATTTCTCAAAATAGTTGTATCCTCTTTCTTGTCATCTTGTAACTCCGAAAACACCGAGGACTTCTACCCACCTTAGAGGCTAGGATATGGTGGCAAGGTTCCTGTTACAGGGCTGGCCGATGGTAGCTACACTCGCATATACAACTTTTATAGTCTTGGGGATACTACGTATCTATCTATCCATTACGAGCTTTCGTCTTTCCAATCAGTGAAGACAAAACAATAGGGCTCAAGGGAGATGTCACTGAACACAATTACGTGATTCAAAGGCGGATGTATAATTCAAGAGGAATTGTCAAGGTAGTCGCGGATGAGATCCTAGAGACCACTACATCTCAATCCACGTAGGGTAATTAGATGAATAGCGAACCAAATACATCATGGTTGATCAGACCGTAATACAATGATTCTGATTAGACAATATGTTAACGGGCGTCCCCAATAACCATATGTCTTGAATCAAGCTCGATAAAAGAGTAAGCTTGCAAAACTAGGCTGTAATAGCAGCGTTGGTCAAGATAGTCAAAATATAAGTGGGCAAGATTTTTGGAAAGGAGGAATAAGTAGTTTGAGTTTTGAGAAAATCAAAACCTTACCTGGTGTTCTGCTTATACAGTTTTCCTACAATCTTACTATCCCTAAAGTCTTGGTCAACTACAACATAGTTTTAGCAATGTTCTATAGCCTATGATCCTCACAATGGTTTCATTCCTATGGGTTGTGCCTCGCTAGTGCGCTGCTGGCTGCAGTGAACCCACACTATCCATTCTCAAACAATCGGCGACAGTGCGCTGCTGTCTAGTCATCGCAGTCATTTAATTACTCTAACTATATTCCTAAGGACTTCAAGGAGTTGCCAGAGTTTCAAACTAGTTGACTATGATAGAAAGGATACCATCTGCCTATAAGTCTCAATCCTTAAGGTAAAAGGCTGGTCGAAAGGAAATAGCTGAAGACAAATAAAATAAGAACATCCTAATCCTAATTTCATAAATATTTCAAATGGTTGAGGGGAAACTCTGAACCAATCCTACATCGAGATTCGTATATAAATAGCAGAATCAAAATTATAAACTAAATCCTTACAGCAAAAGAGAATTTAAAACAGGCAATTCTAATTTTATGATATAAGATTTATATCTATACAGCAAAAGAAAGTTAAACAGTTTATCAAAATTAAAGCTTTAATTCTAGGCAATCCTAACATATCAAGCGAATAGTACATCCACTTTGGATCACATTGTCATATCAGAAGTATAGTGTACCTATAGGAATCTAGCAAGCTATCTAAATTCAACAATTATGTATCTAAATTGCATGGCCTATCAGAAAATCTTAACTACCCAACGGTCAATTTAAACAAGGGACTCCTAGTCCTAGTCATTCTCTTAAATCATTTTAATCCTAGTTTGTGAATGAACAATTCTTGGTCGCAGGCTCGCAATAGTACGACTAAGTACCATCACGAGTTCGCAATCTTTTGCGAAAACCGACCTGCATGGGCCACCACAAAAACTTGTCACGACCCGCACCCGCTTTTCGGATACGAGACGTGTCCAAGCCAGCCTACGCCGCAGAGTCGACGGTAGAACGCTGTCAAGCCCGCAAGGAATAAATGTTCAAGAAAATAACAATTGCTGCTCATTCACATTTCTAATTTATTACAACAGTTACAACATTTATATTTAAAGAAAAATACAAAACTTTACAATTAATGAAAATGATACAACTGTTTTCTATTTCTAGGTCGTCTTCAGCATACCCAAGTCTCCCAGTGCTAAGAATAATCGCGGCCTGAAAAATGTTGGTTATCCAGTCAGGATTGGAACAAGTACACAAACCGACGGCAATGCAAAACATAATAGAATTAACAAGACATGAAAATAGCATATGAGATATGAAAGCTGTAAGAAAACTGATGACATAGCACGAGAGAGAAATAAACAAGGAAAAACTAATAAAAGACATCTATCTAGGTGGTGTGAAATATCCTTTTCGACATGTGAACGGCTAGGGGGTAAATCCGGCATCTACACGTGCCGTGTGCAGATGCTATTGTTCACGAATAGACATCTTGGGATATTTTCTGGGTAGTCCACATGCCTACTAAGATATTTCCCCTCTCGACTACTCCGTGTGACGAGCGTGTCAACAAGCAGCAAGATATATGTATAGACATGAAATGGAAAGACTACTATGAATTGGAAAGCAATCAGAAAGTGCACTTGCCTGAGGTCCTTAGCTGGAGAAACCAAAATACCATACCACTCAATGAGCCACAAACAGTCAACACATGTAGAAGTCTCCGGATGCTGAAATAAATAGTACTAACATTCTCAGAATAGTCAAATTAGCTAGGATTGCCTGTCCTTAAGCCCAATTATGGACACAGGGGCAAAACGGTAATTTCGGGCAAAAACGATGTCCGCCGTTGGATCCGCTTTGCACCGAAAAGCGTGCCAGAGTCAACGGTCTCTAAAGTCGTCAAACTACATGTCTATGGATCCGATTTTCCGATACGAACCCAACCGTATGTCCAGAGTTGGATTCCGGTGGGCCGTACACAAAATCGCTCGTTGAGTGGGACCGTGGGACCCGCAAAACGACGATTTTATCAACGGTCTCAGAATCGGACCAAACTTGGCATACAGGACCAGCAAAATGATACGGTTCTGATGGCGTAAGTTTCGTCTCGATCTGACGAACGTGCACAAAGTAATTGAGAAATATGCAACGTGCACGATACAGTGAATTTCGACGGATACGCATCAAATTCGTCGCGCACACGCGACCAATTTGAATTACGCCAAAGCCCACACGACCACGAAGCTGTTACGCAGCTTTCGATGCCTTCGGTTCGCGACCACGTCGTCCGGATTGGCGTGACGCACGTCGCGTGGATGAATTTATTGTTTTAAAAACAGATTTTTCTCTAACTTTGGAAACTGATTTCTCTGTGAATAATTAACAAAATTCAAATCTAAAAAGTAGGTTATGATCTCCTATATGTCATCTTTAATTCTCTTTAAACACAATTTCGAAACTGATGATGGTTTGGCGGGAAAATCGACGCCAAGTTGGTTGTTCGAACTGTTCTTGGCCCTGTTTCGGGACAGGATTTTCGTCGATTTGGAACTCGATTTCTATCGCACATGGTGCGATTCAAAATAAACTATTTAAAGTGATTAAAAGGTGGTTATGTCGGGTACATACCAGTGAAATTGGTTTGACGATTGGTCGAGCGGTGAGGAAGAACTCGCGCCTCAAAGTTGGTCGAAAGCAGTTATTGCTGCTGCCGCTGTGTTCCTTGGGCGCGTGCGCGAGTGCGGCCTGGCCGCGCGCGATGGCCGTCCGGCGACGCGCGACCGTCGGGGTGGCCGCCCTTATTGGGGAGGGTGACGGCGTCGTGTTTGGAGAGGTCGGGCTAGGGTTTTCGAGTGTCGAATTCTTCTTCCGCTCTATCTCTATATATATAAGCTTTCGGATGAAAGCTAATTCGGGGGGTCGGGGTTCTCTGTTTCCCGTGGGGGCTTTCCTTTCCCAGCTCGGGCTGGGCTCGGCTGGGCCGGGCCTGGCCTGAGCTCAACCCTTTTGGTTTTTATTTTATTTTTTCTTTTTATTTTTATTTCAATACTCTTTATTCTATCCACAATAAATACATATGATATATATTCACACATGCACATAAAAATATATATTTCTAAATACACATATATACCTTGTATATAAATACCATATTCAATCTAAAATATTTAAAATCAATATAAAATATTTTTCCAAATAAAATATTAATATATTTACTTCTATATATAATATATCTATTTAAATGTGTACATATACCTATATACTCGTACACATACCTATATAATATATATCCATAAAACCTAAATAAAAACCCAATATTATATATTCCTAGAGTAAGGTCTATCCTTATAAATATGAATATATTTATTAAATCACATTTATTTGATAACCAAATAAATATAACCAATAATTGTAATAATAATATTATATAATAATGACCTCAATAATAAATGATAATAAAATAATAATAATACTAATAATAACAAAATTCAATAAACCGAATAAAGGTGTATATACTAATATGTACAGACTAAAAATCCAAAATATACGAGGGCCTATTTTACAAAACGTCACTGAATACCATTAATAATAGTAGTTATAATATTTAAAATAAGAATATTTAGGAATACTCATTAGATCACTAAAATGGAGTACGACACAGTCATACCAAAAATGCATCAACACGAATGTCGTTGGACGTACCGCAGGACTACATGGGCTTGGGCTTGGGCTTGGTACGGTCTAGTCCGGGCTGGTTTGGTACAACCGGGTCTCCTAAATTCAAATAATATTAAATATAAATAATTAAACTATTTATAACGGTCCTGTCACAACTTAGCCTGGTTTTCCTAGTTAGGACATCACTATGGCTCAGCCTTCCTTGACATGGCTAGTACACTAGTCAAGGCACACTGCTACCTCTCCCGTGCCACAATTCCTTGTCGTTTTGTACTCCAAAACTCCAACATGGCTAAAATCATCTACCGTAACAATTAACTAAATTATTATTCATAAAATTCTAAAATCACTATTTAAAACAAATAAACAATAAAAAAATATTTTCAAAAAAAAATATTCCGGGAAGGGAGGCTACAAACTCAATAGCAATTTACGCATACGAGGATATATTTTATTAGACGTGAAGGAATAGGAAGAGAGAGTCAAGAACCCGTCCACCTTAAGCTGATAAGCATTGTCGTTCCGCCGAGCTGATGCGGCTCGATTCCATAACTTGGTTGCACGGCTAACTCTTCTAACTTAGCCATTCTGCTAGACTTTCGACTGATTTGGCCTACCGTGCCCATGCCATAATCCGTTGCAAGGCGACGATTTGGTTTTGCGGACACCTTAGTGAACAAGGCAAATGTCGACCCTTTACAATCCAGCGTAAAAGCATAGCCTGTACACCAGATCAACTAAAATCAGCACTTGCTCAAACGAGACTTATCCTTTGCATCGATTCGATTCATAGATTCCAATCGACTCAAAGCTTTCCTTCGACCAACGTAACCCTTGTATCGATTCGCATCGATACTTCATCGGGTCAACACAACTCTTTGAGTCAACGACTCATCGTAATGCACCGTATGGAGCGGAGCATTACATAATATACCACTCTAAATAAGGTTCGTCCTCGAACCGATACTAACACTCAAACCAAGTGTTTCGCTAGATCGTTTGAATCGGAGATGGGCGTATCGTAAGAGACCTTGGGTCAGAAAGATTGTTGCCTTTGAGCATCGTAGACTCAAGTTGACCTCTTGTGTCGGAAGAGATTAAACACGATGTCTGGATAAGTAACCTAGCAGGGGTAGCCCCAGACGCAATGCGTGGATAGAGCGAGACAATGCGAATCACATCTGGATAGTTGTGTGCGAGACTTAGTACAAATGATAGGCGAAGAAATTTGAGACATGTTGGACTTAGTCCATGTCGTTGAGGCCAAATGTTATGAACGATTAAGTGAAAAGACTTGAGTTATATGAGAGAGAGAAAATGGTGGGCAAATAGGCATTGCGGAGAATTGTTGCGATCGGATGCGCAATGACTTAATACAATGTGAGCGTTAGATGGTCGTCTAGAAACATATGAAATCGAAGTAACAGTTTCGAGTTAAGTTATATGCAGAAATGTTTGGAAGAGGATCACGTGTTATGGGATAATGCATACGAGAAATATTTTGAGAATAGGTGCTAAAAATTGACTGAGTCGAGTACGGAATAATTGGGGCTTGAGGAATTTAAGTTGAGCATGTTAGTTTGTTCCGATATCCTACAACTGAGCTTGGCTGAAATGCATATATTGGTGGGACGCCTAAAATATGTGTATGATCCAAAACCCGGGTCCCGTAGCCGTCTGAGCAATTAGAGCTCTTCCTTCCAAAAACGTCTTGTATGCTGGGTTGGTGAGGATGGTAATTTCCGTATTTGTAATTAGACTGAGATTTCCATGTTTGTAGACTTGATTCACTTATACTTTCATTTACACTCTCAAAAGGTGAAGGAATTGGCCAGACACTCTGAAGAGATTGCCAAAGTGACACTAGTGTCGCGGTCGCCAACGAGCTTGATCGCATCGACGACGTGGTCGAGTTCTCCTTCATGAATAATAGGGAGTCTCGTTCAAAGGCCCGGCATGATATGTAGTTGGATGTTGAATGATCATTAGTTGGATGTAATTTGGATGTTTTTGTAAATATGATTTTGTTGTTTGAAACGTGAAGGATATATTTGTTGTTTGGAAACTTAAGTTGTTGGGCAGACTTTTGAAGGATATGTAGTTGACACTTATGTTATTTTTTTGAAGTTGGATATTTTGTATGATATGTAGTTGTGATTTATGTTGTTATTTATGTTGTTATTTATGTACTTGTTGGATATGTAGTTGTCTGATATGTAGTTATTATTTACGTTTGGAAACTTAAATTGTTGGCCAATTCCTGATATTCTTAATTTAGTATCAGGACTGCCAGCACCCTGGCAGTCCTAATTGAAACCCGTTGTGATGAGAGTTTCAAAATGAAACTCTCTGTCACAGAGAGTTTTAAATAGGACTGCCAGCACCCTGGCAGTCCTAATTTAATGTAGGACTGCCAGGGGGTGGCAGTCATATTTATAACTTTCTGTGATGAGAGTTTGAAACTGAAACTCTCTGTCACAGAGAGTTTCAATTAGGACTGCCACCCTTCGACAGTCCTACACAAAAGGAGGACTGCCAAGGTGCTGGCAGTCCTATTTGTAAAGGAAAAATTTATGAAATGCTAAGACAAACGGCAAAAGTGCTAAAACGGAGGTCCAAACATCATTTTTTTGCGATTCTAAAATTTTGGAAGGCCAACTAACGAAGAAGCTGTTAATTTTTGGCTCCTCGAAGATACGCTCATTTTCCGATGTAATGCCTGTGGTTCGTATTACGTATTTTGGAATACGTGTACGTATTTTATCTTGTATTGCATGATTCCTTGCTTAGCTTTTCCTTCTTGGCTTGGTTATTTCTTGGTTTAGGTTCGGCTAGGCTTGGTTTTTTTTGGTTTATTATGAACCAAGGAGAGAACCACCTACCTACCACCACCACTACCATTTATTAACCCCCATTCTCTCTTCTCTCTCTTCATTACTCTTCTTCTTTCCTCCATTAACTCCTTCACCTACCAGAGAGAGAGACCTAGGCAAGTGCAGCTTGCTTCATGGAGGAACTCTAATTTTATTGCTCCATTCTCTTCCTTACAGCATTCTAACATACTTTAGTACTCGGCATTTTTACTTTCCATGGCCGAATTCTTGTAGATCTAAGTTTATTTTATTTTTGAAATTCTTGGGTTTTGATCTACTTAATCTTGTTATTTCTAAGTTTTGATGGTTCCATGTTGTAGAGAATTTCGTTCTGCCCCAGTTTGACCTATGAAAGTTCAGATTTGGACTCTTGATGAAGGTTCTATGGAGCTTGGAAGCCATGGCGTACTTGGTTCTTCTTCTCGAAAATTTGGAGAAGAAGAACAGTACTTGACTTGACCGCATGAACATTTCATGCGACAAGTGTTCTCCCAGCCACATGCTTTATCCTAGCCGCATGAGATCCTGAACCATCTAGCCGCATGCGCCCCCTTGCCTATGCAGTCGCATGTGTGCCCGCCATATTCAGCCGCACGAGTACGAATTCCCCGCGAGCCGCATGGATCTACTTTTTAGCCCGCCGCATGAGACCCTTGCATCCTAGCCGCATAAGCCTATTTTCTTCCAGGCCGCATAGACCAAGTCTCTTCTAGCCGTATGGACATTTGCTCTGCGAGCCGCATGAGCCCGGGCCTGTTCTAGCCGCATGGGCCTTTGCTCTGCGAGCCGCATGAGCCCGGGCCCATTCTAGCCGCATGGATTAATTCTCCTGCGAGCCGCATCACACCTATTTCCTCCTGACCGCATGCGCCCTTGATTAAACATAGCCGCATGGGCTATTTCCGCCCTCAGCCGCATGAGCTGCTCCCGCATGGACTCCTTCCTTGGCCGCATGTGCCCGAGCCGCATGGCTTTTCCATAGACTGTATTCTATGTTTTATTATTTAATTTTACTGATAACTCATGTCTTGTGATCTCAGCATAACTTGGGTCTCCTGATTGAATGCTTGCACTATAATGCCCTGCACATGTACCCTGAACACGACAGTGACCCGTAGTGGTGCACTCTTGACAAGTAAACGTGACATGACCTGATAGTGGCCTGTCGTGGCACACTCCTGACAAGTACACTTGGCATGATAACCTGACATGATATATCTTGATAAGCTGTTGTAACGGCTACCTGACATGACATGACCTGTAAAAATAACCTGGACACCGTGGGCGATTGTGCTTATACAATTAATCCAGTCCTGTCTTGCATCATGTCTAGGATGGGACTCCTGAGTACCTACTGAAATGGACTAAGGCTAATAACTAGATTAATACATTAGTCATAAAGAGATCTCTCAGCTACAGGCAATTCCGTTACCTGGACGCGCCTGGGATCTGTAGCCTGCCGTCGAGTAGGGCACATTTCCAGCACACTGTCATGTGTTGCACCCTTCAAGCTACCTAAGGGTACATGCGTTTTCTGGACGATGTACCCACCTGAATTCAACCCCTAATTTTCGACCTGGGTAACCTGGATGGTTTGCAGGGCTTGTGGCTGTGGAATAATCTCACTGCATCTTGCTAGTAACTAGGCATGTGATGACCCTACTTAGTTAAAGTATCTGTCACGACTTGATCCCAAATAATTGGGTCAAACCGGATCATGTCCAGCCTGCACCGTTGTTGAGACGGCGGCAGTAAGCTGTTCTATTAGCAGGTAACCACAACAACATCTATTTTGTCACAACTCAATATTCGAAAATTGAAAACTTTATTAAACATTGAAATAAATACAACTGGAATTAAAAGTACTGAAATAATTACTGAATTCAAATAACATAATTTTCCAAAGAAACAACAAAACTGGAAAAGAAAATCTAGCTAAGCATTCGGCTCATCGGCCTCAGTCCCTGCGTCCTCCAAAGGGGACTCTGGCAGCACCACGGGGTACAGAACAGGGTCGTAATAGCTGTTGATTAACAGCTCAGCATCCTCAATATCCCCTAAAAATGTTATCTCCAGTCAGGAGGGAGTAAAGTACAATTTCATGCTAATTTGACAGTTAAAATAATAATAGAATCATGCACTTTTAAACAATTTGAAATAAACAGTTTTATAGCAGTTAAACAGTGTGATTTGAATAGGCAATGAATATGACCGGCTTGGGTTGTACAGTTGTATCCTATTGATACGATATGGCTTATCCCCGTGTGTAAGAGGGGTAAGCTAATACAGTTCTAAGTTATCAGTTGGATGTGGTCATAAACATTACACTATTCTCCCAGTACCCAACAGTCAATCAGTCAGTGCTCTTAGAGAGAGTTTCGTGTTGCATTGTGGTTTAAACTTGTAGTAAAGCGATTATTAAATAACTGTAAACTAACACAAAATGTACTTGCCTCAAAATGGACTGGACTTGAAGGGATGAAGACTTCGAGATGGGATTTAGACTCGTCCTCGAAATCCTACATTCGAGAAGTTGACTCAGAATCCAGGGTTACCAAGCTAACCATGCTAGTTGAAATCTCTAATTGTGTCCTAATCAATTTTAATCTTCATTTATTAAATACGAACAAAACGCGATTATCGGTGCGTTAAAATTAATAACGAAGAAAAGATCAATTTAACTTTGTATTTTGGAAAAACTCGTAGTTACCAATTTAATTGATTAAAACTTTGTATTTTCGTAATTATACATATAAAACTATATTTCTTGTTTTAATGAGAAAACATAATCGTTGTTAAAATATTAAAAGCTTGTAAATTTTAATGTGAGAAAACTTCATTAATTTCCTATTCAAAATAATTTTTATTTTTGATTTACGCGTACGCTAGAAATCAGCAAAACCAGAAAGTAAAAGAAAATCCTACGCTACAAAAATTACAGGCCACAGAGAAAAATAGAAAAGCTGGGCTTATGCCTTTACAATTTATTTTACATAAATTGAAATAAGAAGAAACGGTTGTTAGTTCTAAAATCTGGCTACAATTTAATTATAAATAAATTAATAAATAAATTAAATTAAATTAATAGTGAGTCTCAGATATTGGTCCAATCGTCATATGGGCTAATGCCTCAACGTCCGGGCGAAGCCGGTTTCGTTTACACTTAGCCAGGGCCCATTGACCAATACGGTCGTCGCCCAAAAATCCAAAATAATAATATTTTTCGAAAAATCATTTTAAAATCATTTTAAAATATAATTAAATTTTATGGAAAATTCGACAGCATTTTCTCTATTTTCGGTCAACCCAAAAACTGGAAAAGTGTGCCAACATTTTCCTGCAAGTATCCCTAACCAGGAAAATCCAAAAAAAAAATATATATATAACCACAATCATTCTCAATATTAATTCGGAACAACCCGAAACGAATTCGGGAATCCGAAACCAACCCAGAAAATATCACAGCACAATTCGAAAAAGATCCGAAAACCAAATATTCTCAGAATTCATTTCCGAAAGTTTCGGAAAATCAAAACCAACTAACAGAGGCTTTCCCGAAAGTCTCTCGAAAAATCCCGAAAACAAATCGTAACCCAAGAATCAAATTCCCGAAGGGAATTCGTGGACCAATCTCATCATAGACACGGGAGGGAAGAACTACAATGATTAATCAGAAATTACCCAAATCGACGGAATCCGAAGGGTTGCCTCAGACTCGGGACACGCGAATCCGCGGGAACGAACTCAGAAACGAACCACACCGAAAGCACACGTAGGTGCTGTCCACTCGGGACGGGGCTACGCGCGCGCAGATCGTGCTGCCGGGGGCGGCAGCGGCTGGAAAGGGGCACTGGGCTCGGGTTGCACGCGTGGTTGCCGCAGGGAACGTCGGGGTGGGCCGGATCGAGGTCCGACGGATCGCGGGTGGCCACGGAGTCGGCGCTCGGGCAGAGGTGCGCCGAGGCCGGCTGGCGATGGAGCGCCGAGGCGTGCTCGGAAGATCGGGCCGACGAAGGTTCGGGCCGGGCGCGGAAGGTCGGCGGGAGTGCTCGGCCGAGAGGGGGAGGGAGTAGGTGGTTAGGTGTGGGAAGGGAAAGGATGGTGAAAGAAAAGGAGAGGGGGTTTTGAGTGCTGTGCTCGTGAGAAGAGGGGAGAGAGTGAGTTTTGTGTGGAGTTGGAGTTGTGGGTGTTATAAGGAGTGGGGTGATGGGATGGGTTGTGCTGAGAGCAAATGTAGGGAAGAGAAGTGAGGGGGTGAGGGGGAACGTGGGGTGAGGGAATGCTGGTCCAACATGGACCAGTACAATATAATATATATATATATATATATATATATATATATATATATATAATAGAAACCAGATTTAAATGAATGGGTTAGGATCGGGTCTGGGTTTCGGGGATATGGTCCGGGCACGGGTCAGGCCAGCAATCAAAAGCTACTTTTAATTTTTGAAATAATTTTTTTAAACTCATAAATAATACTAATAATAATAGTAATAATATTATAATATTAATAATAATTCACCTTACAAAACTGGGTTTCACAATCTTCCCTCCTTAGAAAATTTCGTCCTCGAAATTTAAAGTCAGGGTTAGGGGTTACCTTAAGTCTCAAACAAGTACGGGTACTGCTCCCGCATCTGGTCTTCTCGCTTCCAGGTCGACTCTTCTGGTGAGTTGTGCCGCCATATGACTCTGACTATCGGCGTCACAGAGTTCCTGGTTCTCTTCTCGCATCTGTCCAATATCGCCACTGGCTTCTCTGGCACTGTGAGGCTGGGTCCAATCTCCAGCTCCGAATGGTCCAAGATGTGGCTCGGGTCCGGGATGTAGCGTCTCAGCTGCGAAACGTAGAAGACGTTGTGGACGCCTTCGAGACTTGGGGGTAGAGCCACCCGATAAGCCACTTCTCCAATCCTGCTGAGTACTTCAAAAGGACCAATATACCTGGGGCTTAACTTTCCTGCTCTGCCAAAACGGATGGTTCCTCTGGTAGGAGAGATCTTCACAAACACATTGTCGCCTTCTTCAAACTCCAAAGACCGTCGGCTGCTATCGGCCCAATGCTTCTGTCTGTCCTGGGCAATCCTGAGCTTGTTGTTTCACTTAACAAAAATGCCAGGAGAGTTGGCTTTTGAAAATAAAACAAGAAAAAGTACAAGAAGTACAAATTTGATTCTGGGAAAGTATTGCTGTAAAAGTCTGATATGTAAATGATCACTTTGTTCCTTGGACCATACGATGATGATGGAGATCGCTGCTTGAAGATGAACAACTTGGAAGAACTAAGTCACCAGAAAGGTATCGACGCACTTGGGCACTGATGGCGAGGCCGAATGCTTTCCTGCTTTGCTTCACTCTGTTCTGAAAGAAAGGTTGAAGAAGAATGCTCTAGAGAATCAAAAATCTCTGAGTTCTAATCTCTCTGTCTTCTCTCTTGTCTCCGTGTGTTATGAGAAAAATCAGTCTATTTATAGACTTGGGCTCTTGTGCGTAAAAACTCAGCAAAAGTTTCGTCTTTACGCTAACAACTGCCACCCATGACCGAAGTCATCCTCTGTATATGTTGACACGTGTCCCATCATTTCAGTAAGAATAGGAAGCACGTACACACGTTCTTCGAGATGTGTGGCATGAAAGCCATGTAGGCAGACCACGTTCTCAACTGATGAAGAAGAATAGGACGTAAAACAACCCCAATGTACTCTGAGCGTAAAGCAGTGGACTAGGCGTAAAACAGCCCTGTCATAGATTTCCCGCGTAAAGTGGTTATTAAATAACCTTGAGCGTAAAGTAGCCCAAATAGACTTTACGCACACGTCGACTTTCGAGCGTAAAAACTCATATAATCTCCGTGCGTAAAAGAATCCATAGTGTGAGCGTAAAGTAGCTCAGTCCACATACTAAACGATAACATTGGTCTCTGTATAAAACAAATCCCTTCGAAATCTGTGGTATATGCCATCATTAATATCTTCATGTCAGACTTTGCATTAAATACGAGACTTTGACAGCTTTGTCCAGCGTAAAAGGAGGGTTAGCCTATCTTAGGCGTAAAACCATTGTCTTAACCCTGGCTGCTTTAGGCGTAAAAGCGATTAGCCTTGTCTTGGACGTAAAGTATTTAACCTCTCTGCGACGTAAAGTAGATCAATTTGAGTAGAATGATCTATCACTTTGACTCATTTTGTGAAGCACTTTTTACGCTCCTACAAGACCCCCTTCAAAGTTTTCAAATATATCCAAATTTTGAAACACTTTGAACAACAGCGTAAAAACTAGGATTTGACCAGTCAGCGGATACGCAACAGTCATCCGCGTAAAAATGGGGATATCCAACAGTCGGCGTAAAATCTAGAATTTGAACCGATTTAAAATTTCCCTATAAATAGGGTTCTTCGGAGAGAGAAAACACTTTTACTCATCTTTTTGCAATCTCGAATTCCTTTGTCCTGTCTTTCTTCGAAACCCTCACTTTGATCCGATGGCTCCCAAGAAATCATCCGCCGCCAGCAACAAGGGGAAGAAACCAGCCGTCGATTCGTCGTTGGCCGACCATGCAAAAACTTCCATTCAGTCATCAACACCACACCGACAATCCAACCCGGCTGTAGCTCCGCCTATGATGGGTAAAACCCTATTCTTTGGCTGGAAAAACCCGTCGAGGAAGGAAAAGATAACCCAAACCTTCAGTTTTTACGTCCACGTCATACGTGTTAGCGTAAAAAAACTGAAATGACAATATACGCTCACGTTGTACGTGTTAGCGTAAAAGATAAAAAGGGCACGCCCACGTTATACGTGTCAGCGTAAAATTTGGATTACGTCCACAATTAATGTGCTAGCGTAATACTTAACTACGCTCATGTTCATACATGCCAGCGTAAAAAGTTATATTACGCTCACATTAACATGTGGTAGCGTAAAATTCATCAATCACTGAGAGACTTTGTAAAACGAAGACTTCATAAACTTTTATCAACTTTTAGTAAGCGTAAAAGTCATAAAACTTCCAAACTAATTTGATCTCTTTTGTCCTTTTGTCAGTGGATTTGCAAGTTCACCCTCTCGTAGAGGTTTTCGGCTCATCGGTTGGTATGTTGGGTTCAAATTATCTGGAGGATCTGTCTCACGTAACATTTCCTCAATCAAACCCTGAGTATCCTGCAGAAAGAGCACAACTGATATATGCCCAAGGAGATAGGATGTTGTTAACCATGATAGACAGGGAAGTACTGATGTTACTAGATAATCAACAATTCCTGAAGCCAGCTTTCTTATTTGGAGATGCGATAGATTACAAATCACAGACTCATCCCAAAAAAGAGGCTTGGGTATTTAGATCTGGAGAAAGGGTAATGTATCTTCCTGACATGGACAGGGATTACCCTATATCTGCTTTCGTCCATGCTAGCCATCACCGTCAAATGCTGTGGAATTTGACTCCCAGTAGCTATGGTAGACCGGGCAGAATCATTTTTAGAAGGGAGAAAGCGAATGACATGGGTTATCACGTTAGCACTCCTTGTGGTGGTGTTATTCCATTTTCTGGACTAATGCCTGGGTTTACACCGAGCGAGGATTCATCTCTCATCCAGCCGGTCCAGATTTCCATGTTCATAAATAAATTCATAAGGGAAGGAGTCTTATATCCTCAGACCAATCCTAGGCTGACAGGGTGGCTGACCCCTTATAGTGGTAACTGGATCCAGATCAGCAACTGGGTCATGAAATACTTTAAAATAGAATTGGATGACATCGGTTTGTATGAAGCAGTAGCATCTACTAGTTTATGGCATTCCGCCGAATGGCAATCTGTTCTTGGCTTTATTGGAATTGTATATGAGTTCGACAGGAACTTTCGCAACTCCGTATGGTGAGATGGGTCTGGCCCTACATGAGATGCAGTTTATCTCGAAGCTACCAATGGGCGAGTTCTCCTATGAAGAATATATTCCCTCCAATCGGGAATTGGCAGAAATTCGGGAGAAGAATCCCGAACTGGTGCAAGTCTACGAAGAACTCATGTGCCATTATCTGATTTGCACCAGCATGTATGAAACCGGATCACATCTGGCATACATTACAAAATGGACAACTTATCTATTTTATCATGAAAATAGAGTGTCTAAGATAGAGAAGAGCAGGTTCCGAGAAGACAAGACTCAAGTCATCAAGCCTTGCTCTATAATTCCTGCAGATTTAATTCAGGAATTGATGGTGTCGCAGAAAGCTCGCGACCGATATCTGTCTACCAAAACTGGAGACAACCCTGTCACGACCCGATCCCAAGTTAATGGGACGAACCGGACCATGCCCAGCCTGCACCGTGGTGAGACGGCGGCAGTAAGCTGTTCCATTTCAGGTATTCACAACAACACAAGTACATTTGTCACAACTATTATATTCGGGATTTGAAACTTTGTTAATAAAATATTCTGAAATACAACTGGAAGGGAAATGCTGAAATAAAACTACAAACTCCAAATAAAAGAAAATGCAGAAAGGGAAACTATCTAAGCATCAGGTTCAGCAGTCCCAGGATCAGCGTCCTCCAAAGACGGCTCCGGTACCGTCGCAGGGTAGAGAACCGGGTCATAATAGCTATTATAGTATTGCTCCTCATCCTCAGTGTTACCTAAAATATTGTCTCCAGTCAGGAGGGAGCAAGAACGAAATATGCATCTCATAATTTAAATAGTAATTGGAAAGTGCAGGATAAACAGTTTGAAATAATATTTTTCAGCAGTTTAAAACAGTTCTGTGTGTTTTGAATATGCAAACGTCTATGACCGGCTTGGGTTGAGCAGTAGTATCCTGGCGATACGATATGGCTTATCCCTGTGTGTAAGAGGGGTAAGCTAATACAGTCATGTCATAGGGGCTTTGGTCATAAACGCCTACACTATTCCCCCAGTCCCACAATCAGTAACAGTATCAATCAGTAGTTGAACCCTAAGATAGAGTTCCGTGTCAGCAGTGTGGTTTAACATGCAGCTTAACTTTACTAAGTAAAATACAGGAATACATAATCCGAAACTTGCCTTGTATTAGATGACTGGAAAGACGGGTTGATACCGAGGAGGAACGTCAGGTGTAACTTCGAGTTCCTACAGTTGAGAACTCGACTTAGAACCGTTGCGTAACCAAGCTAAGTGTGCTAGTTGCAATCTCTAGTAGCAAGTCCTAGTCAGGTTTTAGTTGTTATTAAGCTACAACTAACGATTACGTCGCAACTACGTGCGTTGATTAAACCGGCTAATTTGATTATTGGAAAATAATAACAAGAACCAATTATCTTTGGAAAACTTTATGTTTTTGTAATATATCTATAAAAATATAGTTTCTTGCAGTGACAAATCATGAACTAGTTATCTTACTAATATTTTATCCATTTAATTAATTCTTAATTAATTATATGATTACGCTCTAACTACGATTATACATCCAATCCAAAACCACCCAAAAATCAACATCAACCCAGAAAAGAAAGTAAAATCTACACTATGCAATACATGGGCACAGCTAATCATCCTAGAGTTATGGACTTATGCCCTGTACAATTCTTTTTACATAAAATAAGAGAAAATGATTTAGTTACTAAATAAAATGTGCAGTAAATAATTATCTAAAATAAACAACTTAAAAATAAAATAATTTAAATCAAAAGTTGGAGTCTCAGACTCGGTCCATCATCAAATCTAGCTAATACCTCAACGCCCGGTCGGACCGGTGCGTTTGCATTTCGCTAGGGCCCACAGACCGGTACGGTCGTCGCCCGAAAATCAGTTTTAAAATTCATTTTCCGAAAACCAATTTGAAATCCAAATAAATAAAGTTTTGTAAAAAATTTGGGCAGCATTTCCTCTATTTCGGAACAACCCAAAACTGGGGAAATGCGCCAACAAAATCCTGCAATTGTTCCACCCAAAGAATAACCCGAAAATATAACCACAGAAATAATTTCTCAACCACCAGAACCTTCCCGAAATACTCGGGATCCCGCAATCAAACCAACAACATACAAATCTCAGCAGACAATATCACAGAAAATTGCTAACGCAGCTAACCGAAACTACCACGTAGCTAACCGGATTTTCGAAGGGAAAACCGGGGACCGATATCATCATAGACTACCAATAAAAAGCAACGGGACAGAGAATTTATACCTCAGGTGCTCGACTAGAGCTCTCAGATGATATAAAAAGAATAAAAGAAATCCAGCAGCGACGTCGACGTCGAAAATGCCGTAACTCCATAAATAGGCACGCTGGCCAGAGAAGATGACGCGAAGAGCAGCGACGTCGGCGGACAGCGACGCTGTCAGCGTCGGGGTGACGCTGCCAGAGGGGAAACTCGCGGGGAGCGCTGGTCGTCGGAGTAGGACCGCGCGTGCGGACAGATCTGGACAGCGGGTCCGCTGTGGGGCGCCGAAGGGCAAAGGGCGCGGAAGAGCTGCCACGAGAAGGGACGAGACGGGGTCGGCGGCGGCCAAATACAGCCGGCCGAAGGGTGGCGCGGCTCCGCGGGATGGCCGGAGAGGGCGCGCGCGAAGGCGGGGCGTTTGTCGGACGCGGCCGCGGGGACAGCCGAGAAGGCTCGGCCGGCGCTCGGGGAGGGGTCGGCCCGCGGAAGAGGGGGCCGCGGGATGCTGGCTCCGCCGGGGAAAGTCGTACGTTGGCGCGGGAGCGGGGCCGCGCAGAAGGCTTCGCCGGAAGGGCGTCGGTGGCTAGGGCTTGGGGAGGGTTCTGTGGAAACCCTTCCAGAGACAGAGAGGGATGATTGGTTTGCTTTGTGAGGAAAGAGAGAGAAAGAGAGAGTTTGATTTTCTATTCTCTGTGAAGAGCTCGTGAGTGAGGGAGAGAGTGGGGGAAATGGGAGGTTATTAATAGAGAGTGGTGAGATATTAACGTTAGGAACGTGTGGTAGAGCAGGAGTTGGGGAAAAGAATAAGTAATGGAGAAGAAAAAGTCTCCACCCAAATGCTGGTCCTTCGGCACCAGCCCAAAAACTAATTATTTTTTATATATATATATAAAGATTAAGCCAAAATAATCAGAATTGAGAAAGAAGGAATTGGGCTCAGGCCTGGTTCTGGGCTCGGGCTCGGGTCTGGGTCCGAAAACAAAAATCCATGTTATATTCATTTTTCTCAAAAATTCTTTTTCACCCAAAAATAATTAATAGTAATATTAATAATAATAATTTTAGGAAACGCTAATAATAATAATAATAAACTCTATTAAATAAATAAATACGAAAATGATGGGTTTCACAAACCCTGCGGGGACTGAGGCTTTAAGCTACCTGAAGCAGGGTAGTCAAAAGATGTCGAAGAAGACCTTGTTGGCAGGCTTCTTGTAATCCCCTATATTTCAAAAATAAATAAATAAATAGTTTTTATAATTTTCAATAACATTTAATTTAAATACGTATTTTGTAGCGTATTTCATATTTTCTTGGTTTTCGTAATGCCTTGAAATTTTTCCTAACTTATAGATTTTTCCTTGGCCGGCATACCGTCCAGACAGATTTTCTACATTTTAGATGTTTTCGATTTTAGATATTTTGATGAATAGTATTTTGGATATTTTGATGAATAGTGTTTAGATATTTTCATGAATAGTGTAGAAGCACCCTATTACCCAATGGATATTTGGTTTTGTTTGAATGGTTAGGATTGACTTAGATTTTCACTTGGATCACGATCCGACGGCTAAGATTAATTTCCCCTTCTATATATACCCTTTCACTTTCTCTCTCCTCTTTCTTTTCATTCTCTTTACTCTCTCTTCATTTCTTCTTCCTTTCTCTTCTCTTGGAGCTTTGCTAGGAGCTTGCCCTTGAGGTCTAGAGTGTGGTTTCGTACCCCTCTTGGTGGTGGACTAGAAGATTAGGCTTGGAGCTTAACCTAGGCAAGTGTATCTTTCTCAAAAGTGGCATGACCATACTTTATTTTTGTTTTCCATGGAAACTAGAGTTTTATTGGCCTATAATTTGCTTCTTTAAATTGTTAACATGTTTAGTATATAGCACTTTTGGTTTTGATTGACAGTATTGCGTAGATCTGAGTTTCTAGATATGATTTTCGAGTATTTTAAGGTTTTGATCTATCAAATGTTTTGATTTGTGAAAACTAATACTTCCATGTTGTTGGAAATTCAATTCTATTCAATTTTGACTTTTGAAAGTCCGAATTTCGATTTAAAATAAAGATTTTATGGCCGAAACAAGTTTTGGCAATTTTCTGAATTTCGTTGCTGTTTGAAAAACCGGTATACCGCCGGTATGCCGCAGTATACCGCCGGTATGCCGTTTTTGGCACCAGAAACTTACTGTCTTTAGTCCGGTATGCCGCAGTATACCGCCGGTATGCCGTTTTATGCCGTTTTATGTTGTTTTAGGCTGTTTTTGTCCGTTTTTGCCCGTTTTTGTCCGTTTTTGATATTTTATCGATTGTAATAGGCTCTTAACATGATTAGATGACCTTGGATAGTTAAAGAATGATTGTACACTCTATATACATGGTACATGCTTATGTTTACGTATTGTTCTATGTCTAAATTATAGATAGTGGCCTGTTATGGTGCACTCCAGATTACTATATATGCCTAGCTCGATATAGTGGCTCGTAGTAGCGCACTCATGACTTGATTTTCTTATTGATTTTTAGACCCTAGAAAGTTTGAGTATAGTGTCACCCCACATTGGACTTGGAATTGACCGGAGTTGACCAGTTGACCAAAGTCAACTATAAGTCAACCTCTGACCCAGTTTGTCTTAGTTTGCCCTAGTTAACTAGACATTATAGTATGTCTTTTCACCCTGATTAGCTATTGTATTATCTCATCTTTAGGACTGTGGCTTCACTCCGAGCCTTGATTCATATTGATAGCAGGATCCCAGGCAAGTACATCTACAAACACATTTACTGTCTTTTAATGCTAGAACATGTATTAACCCTATTAAAATACTGATCCTTGAGGTAGCAAGTTGTCTTCACATGTTGTATTACTTTCAGTACTTGCCATGCTTATACTGCTCCCAGTATCTCCCACATGTTTTTACTGTTCTCATATCTCTCACATGTTTAAATAACGGGTTAAGGGAAAACTGTTAGTATTGTACGTGAACATGACCCCCTTCTCCGTATGTATTTACCGCGCTCGACGACATTCTATATGTAACCTTGCCGTAGGTTCTGATCTCGCGTTTGTGTATGGATATACACCGATGCCGTTCGTGCACGTATGTGTATGCCAGAAAAACTTGATATGTGCCACTGTACATCCTGATTACCTATTGATCGATTCACGTACATACTACAGTTTTAAACTTTTAAACTATATGTTGTCATTTCTAAAAAGAACCAATTAAACCATGATATGCCATGTTCCCTATGTTACTATGATACTGTGATCCCAGTTGTACCATGAGGCCATGTTTTCCAGTATTTCCTGTTTTATAGACTTATCACACCATGTTTCTTGTTGTACATCTCTTTCATTATATGTTCAGTATTTTAGTTGTAGAGGTTGTACTTGCTCCCGTCCTGACAGGATAACGTTGTAGGTATCCTTACTGAGGAGGAGTTGCTCTGCGACTCATATTATGGAGTTACTGCCGAGGACCCGGCTTTGCCATACGAGGATGTTCCTGCGGGGAGACTCGCCTAGTTTGCGTAGTCACTTGGGATACTTAGTGTAGTCATGTATTAGACTACATATTTTGTAACTGGACATGTATCCAGTTTTACATTTCAGACTTGTACTTGGATATTTTACTATATACGACGACTTTTGTGTTTGGAGCATTTATGATTCTTCTTCACTTATAGAACTGTTAGCATATTTAGTCTTATCTTGTTATCTCTAGAACAGCTTACTGCGCTTTATCTTAAGCGTAGGCTGGACATGGCTCGGCCCGGCCCAACAATTTGGGTAGCGGGTCGTGATATGTTTTTTTGGCGGCCCATGCAGGTCCTGACTAAACTGTTTGGTTACGTTATTGTACCAAGCATGCCTGCAATTAGAAACTTAAGGTAATTAGACAACATTAGGAAAGACGCTTAGAACACTTAGAGGAATGCTAGGATTGTAACATAGGAAATACATCACATGTTTGCTATTATAATTAGATTTTCTTGCATATGATTACTTACTTTAAATAAGTCCTTATAAGTCTTTTTATGTGTAATTTAGATGGTGCTTACTCGTTCATCCCAGTATGTTACCCCCGAGAATGGGGCCCTCCTTATCCAGTCAGCTGACCAGTCGACTGATACACCCCCACCTCCACCTACCACACTCCCCCACTCCACAAATCCACAGATCCAGATACCACCTTCCACATCACAGTCCCAGCAGACATACCGTCCTCCCACACCACATCACCCGACCCCGCCAGTTAGAGCCCCGGGACCTCAGCAGCAGCAGAAGGGGACTATGTGTTCATTCTGTAGAAGGGTAGGCCACGACGCTTTCGTTTGTATGAAGAGGTTGGGGCAGTGTTTAGCTTGTGGGTCTGCCATCCATCAGATTCGGGACTGCCCAGTAGCCAAGGGACCCCAGGGGAAGACTTATAGCCTAGTCCTTGAGCCGGAGTCAGAACAGGTTTCGGGAGGTTAGTCTTAATAATAGCCTTAGTCTTTTGTTTGCATTGCTTGTTATGTTAGAATGTTTGTAGAGTCTTCTATCCTTGTAAATTTTGAGGACAAAATTTTTTCAAGGAGGGAAGATTTGTAAGCCCCTAAATTTCAAAAATAAATAAATAAATAGTTTTTATAATTTTCAATAACATTTAATTTAAATACGTATTTTGTAGCGTATTTCGTATTTTCTTGGTTTTCGTAATGCCTTGAAATTTTTCCTAACTTATAGATTTTTCCTTGGCCGGCATACCGTCCAGACAGATTTTCTACATTTTAGATATTTTCGATTTTAGATATTTTGATGAATAGTGTTTTGGATATTTTGATGAATAGTGTTTAGATATTTTCATGAATAGTGTAGAAGCACCCTATTACCCAATAGATATTTGGTTTTGTTTGAATGGTTAGGATTGACTTAGATTTTCACTTGGATCACGATCCGACGGCTAGGATTAATTTCCCCTTCTATATATACCCTTTCACTTTCTCTCTCCTCTTTCTTTTCATTCTCTTTACTCTCTCTTCATTTTTTTTTCCTTTCTCTTCCCTTGGAGCTTTGCTAGGAGCTTGGCCTTGAGGTCTAGAGTGTGGTTTCGTACCCCTCTTGGTGGTGGACTAGAAGATTAGGCTTGGAGCTTAACCTAGGCAAGTGTATCTTGCTCAAAAGTGGCATGACCATACTTTATTTTTGTTTTCCATGGAAACTAGAGTTTTATTAGCCTATAATTTGCTTCTTTAAATTGTTAACATGTTTAGTATATAGCACTTTTGGTTTTGATTGACAGTATTGCGTAGATCTGAGTTTCTAGATATGATTTTCGAGTATTTTGAGGTTTTGATCTATCAAATATTTTGATTTGTGAAAACTAATACTTTCATGTTGTTGGAAATTCAATTCTATTCAATTTTGACTTTTGAAAGTCCGAATTTCGATTTAAAATGAAGATTTTATGGCCGAAACAAGTTTTGGCAATTTTCTGAATTTCGTTGCTGTTTGAAAAACCGGTATACCGCCGGTATGCCACAGTATACCGCCGGTATGCCGTTTTTGGCACCAGAAACTTACTGTCTTTAGTCCGGTATATCGCCGGTATGCCGCAGTATACCGCCGGTATGCCGTTTTATGCCGTTTTATGCCGTTTTATGCTGTTTTAGGCTGTTTTTGTCCGTTTTTGTCCGTTTTTGATATTTTCTCGATTGTAATAGGCTCTTAACATGATTAGATGACCTTGGATAGTTAAAGAATGATTGTACACTCTATATACATGGTACATGCTTATGTTCACGTATTGTTCTATGTCTAAATTATAGATAGTGGCCTGTTATGGTGCACTCCAGATTACTATATATGCCTAGCTCGATATAGTGGCTCGTAGTAGCGCACTCATGACTTGATTTTCTTATTGATTTCTAGACCCTAGAAAGTTAGTTTGAGTATAGTATCACCCCACATTGGACTTAGAATTGACCGGAGTTGACCAGTTGACCAAAGTCAACTATAAGTCAACCTCTGACCCAGTTTGTCTTAGTTTGCCCTAGTTAACTAGACATTATAGTATGTCTTTTCACCCTGATTAGCTATTATATTATCTCATCTTTAGGACTGTGGCTTCACTCCGAGCCTTGATTCATATTGATAGCAGGATCCCAGGCAAGTACATCTACAAACACATTTACTGTCTTTTAATGCTAGAACATGTATTAACCCTATTAAAATACTGATCCTTGAGGTAGCAAGTTGTCTTCACATGTTGTATTACTTTCAGTACTTGCCATGCTTATACTGCTCCCAGTATCTCTCACATGTTTTTACTGTTCTCATATCTCTCACATGTTTAAATAACGGATTAAGGAAAACTGTTAGTATTGTACGTGAACATGACCCCCTTCTCCGTATGTATTTACCGCGCTCGGCGACATTCTATATGTAACCTTGCCGTAGGTTCTGATCTCGCGTTTGTGTATGGATATACACCGATGCCGTTCGTGCACGTATGTGCATGCCAGAAAAACTTGATATGTGCCACTGTACATCCTGATTACCTATTGACCGATTCACGTACATACTACAGTTTTAAACTTTTAAACTATATGTTGTCATTTCTAAAAAGAACCAATTAAACCATGATATGCCATGTTCCCTATGTTACTATGATACTGTGATCCCAGTTGTACCATGAGGCCATGTTTTCCAGTATTTCCTGTTTTATAGACTTATCACACCATGTTTCTTGTTGTACATCTCTTTCATTATATGTTCAGTATTTTAGTTGTAGAGGTTGTACTTGCTCCCGTCCTGACAGGATAACGTTGTAGGTATCCTTACTGAGGAGGAGTTGCTCTGCGACTCATATTATGGAGTTACTGCCGAGGACCCGGCTTTGCCATACGAGGATGTTCCTGCGGGAAGACTCGCCTAGTTTGCGTAGTCACTTGGGATACTTAGTGTAGTCACGTATTAGACTACATATTTTGTAACTGGACATGTATCCAGTTTTACATTTCAGACTTGTACTTGGATATTTTACTATATACGACGACTTTTGTGTTTGGAGCATTTATGATTCTTCTTCACTTATAGAACTGTTAGCACATTTAGTCTTATCTTGTTATCTCTAGAACAGCTTACTGTGCTTTATCTTAAGCGTAGGCTGGACATGGCTCGGCCCGGCCCAACAATTTGGGTAGCGGGTCGTGATACTTCTTATCCTTATGGCTGCGCAGATGGGTCGTACCAGGGATCAACACTGTGGACCGGATTCACCACAACGTATTGTGGCCAGCGGTCCATCTGGTATTCAAGAACAGAATTAACCTGTCGTCGGCAATGGTATGCCGAATAAATGCAGGTCTACAGATTTTTGGTGAAGAACTAATCAATAATGCTCCTCACAATTTTCCAAGGGTAGAGTTACCATTCACTTATCTGATAGGTTGGTTACTACACCATAATTATAATTTGTTGCCACCAAGCCCTGAGGATGAAGCTAGGATTTTTCTCCAAAAATTTAGCAAATCCACGTGGAGAACTACAACGTTGGCAGACACCCGAGCAGCATTAAATTATTCGCATGGCTGGAATTTCTTCTGCACCAGACCACCAGTTCCGGCTGACTGCCTCGGTGTGTAATTTAAAGATAGAGCAGATAAATCGGCCTTATTGCCGAGATCTGTCTACCGATGGTTAGTGTACATCAGACCCTCTCATCTGATGTACAGGAATGAAGATAACTGTGCATTCGAGCCTTATCTGCCAAGTAGGTTCGTTCGTCAGTTTGGATATGACCAACTTCATGTTGGCAGTCCTTCCACTAGCTTCTATCATTATGGGAAGCTGATCGACGGTGCACGAGCATGGAGATATTTTGGAGCTGCATGTACTGGCACTAGATTCACCATATCTACAGCCACTAATACAACTGAGCTACGCATACTTCATTCGTATGCTCGTTTCTATACATCTATCCGCTCTTTTGAAGACGGTTATAGTATGCAAGGAAGTCTTCGGTGGGCTCAAGAGGGAAATGTTGAAGAACCTATCAGGATAATCCCAGACGTACCAGACAATACTGCCGCTATAGATGAGTTTCTGGCAGTAATTCCTAGGAGAGCTGGGAAGGTAGCCGCGGGACCAATAATTATTGGAAAGACCCGCAAATGAAAGCAGAACACAGCTACCGCTTCTCCGGTGAAGTCTCCAGAGAAGAAGAAAAAATCTACCACCAAAGGGCCTTCCAAACCAAGAGCCCACACTCCAGAAGATGACATTTTGATTGAAGAGGATCGTCTTGTCGGTTCTTCCTCAGTCTATCCAGGAGAAGGATCTTCAGCCCCTCCACCAATAGTTGGATCAGGTGCTGTAACACTTTTGTCTCCTGGACGTCTTAGCACCTCACTCCATTTATCTTTGTCAACCAAGGCACAGGTTACAGAGGGTGCTACTACTGTATCCACCGCTGATCAAGACCGTATCCCATCAGATGAACCGGCTCTTGACTTCGAGGATGATGACTGGGATGGTGATTATGATACATATCTTGAAAAAATGCACATATTCCAAGTATTATACAAAACTTATGTCACGACCCGCACCCACTGTGAGGGTACGAGAGCGTAACAATGCCCAGCCTACGCCACAGTGTCAGCGGTAGAACGCTGTTCTAGGTCATGAACTATAACTAACATAATATGAATACTCTCCATAAGGAGGCCAACACAGAGGTACAACTCAATCACAATCTAAGGTAGAATGTAGCATGATGGAAAATAGATAAGAAATCCTCAACTGAGGTACAGCAGAAAGAAATAACAAAGTCTCAACATCTCTAAAATATACAACTCTGAAAATAAGACAACAGCTAAACATGAAAAGAAAGGACAGTCTAAGCTATCTACACTATACAAGGTATCATCCTGAGCAGCTGCCTGAACCTCCCCAGGGGTCCAGGTCGCGAGTGTCAACTAGACAAACTCCAATTAAGGGTGCAGGGTTCCTCATCATCCTCTGTAAAATTTTCAACAGGTCCAGTCATGACGGGAGCGAGCACAAAACATCTCACGCAGTTCATATCATGTTAGAAAATATAAAGCATGCAATAGAGTAAGGTACATGAAACGCTGAAAGAAAAAAGTATATGAAAAACAGTAGAGATTTGATAACAGGAAATATCTAAATATGATAAGTAAGAACTGTAAGCCTACTGTGATTTAGAGTACAATATGGTTATGTAAACGGTTTAGGAAAATGCAATGGTAACTCCATTGTACGTGGGTGTACAATAGAAATATACAATAGTTATACAATCTTGTACAATAGGATTTGAGTACATAACCAATTCTACTCTCCCTCCCCGATCAATACACAAGGATCCACTCCAGTTACGTTATCTTGCACAATAGTGTACAATGTTATACAATGGATGTACAATATTATACAATAGATGTACAATGTTATACAATAGTTGTACAATGTTATACAATAGTGTACAATGGTCTATCCCCTGGGACTCATGTAATACTGAGAGTATAATATGCACAAGGAGTGTACAAGGATATAGGTATTCAATAAATACAATATGGAAGTGAAACGCACATCACAATATGTATCTAGTGAATATAAGGGGATAACATCCCAAAAGGAGATTCATATAGTACCAATCCGTGATAACAATCGTGTCAGCATCAAGTACTGTAATCTAGAGCAAGAATGTAAATCCAGACAAGTATAAAACGGTCAGAGAATGTACTCGCCTGGTATCTGAATGTCTGAAGTAAATGTACTGTCCGAGATGAGGTACCTGACTCCTAGTTAGAGCAACACAAGTCAAGATGTATACATGGGATGATAAATGTTATCTACGATGCGTCTGTATGTTGTCTAGGTCAAAATAGACTAAAGTCAACACTTGGTCAACTCCAGTCAACTACACCAGTCAACTAGGTCAACTAGGCCACTCCTAACTCCAACAAGTCTAATAAGTCTCACTAGGCCTAACCAAGCCTAGTCTAGCAATCACACACCAATCACAAGACTATACAAGCCAACACAAGTCACAGATCAAGATACATCACTATCATGCATATTCGATATTATATATATATATATATATATATATATAAAAGAGAAAAGAACTAACATTTAAAGCTACGTGTGTGTGTGTGAACATGGAGGTGTACATGAAAAGAGAAATCAATACTAGTTATGAGTTTACACTACACATGGCACAAAGCTAACCCATCTATATTACACATGTATTATACTTACATGCATGGCTACAAGTATACATCTATATACATTAGAGTAGAGACTATTTAAGTTATAACTAACATGCATCTATACTTTACATAAATCTATATATATTATAGCAATCATTTAGAGAAGGGTTACATGGCATGGTGGTTGATATAGAGTGGAGTGTCCTTGTGCAGAGGGTGAAGTTCATTCTCAGTTTAGTTTCACATTTACATATAAACTAAAATAAGATATCCCATAAACTGGTGTAACTAACCACATAAAATGAACCATGTTATCTAAAATCTGCCATTAAGCCAACATCCCATATGCATACAGCTCATGCATCGTCTAATACTGAAATTAACTAACGAATTAAGGGGTTGAAGGTTAACATTACATTCTGTCACGACCCGCACCCTAGAGTTAGGGCACGAGAAGTGGGTACATCCAGCCTACGCCGCAGTGTCGGCGGTAGAACGCTGTCCTAGGTCTCATGCATCTAACAGTATAAGGCTAAACAGTTTATACTCCCCGAATGGGGTTGACATAGCAGGTACAGACTCAATCACATCTAAGGTAGAGCATGATAAGGATAGATAAAACATGAAATCCAAAAGAGGTACAACAGAGAGAAATCTAAGTGTCTAAGATACACAAATCCATAAATACATCTCAAATCTCCAAACTCAGATACAGTAATCCATAAAGTAAATACAACTCCAGACAATTGAAATAACTATCTAAACAACCTCTAATGTGTCTCCTCTAGGCTAGCAGGCAATCTCCAAGCTATCTGTAAAATTTATCAACGGGTCCAGTCAGGACAGGAGCGAGTACAGTACATCTCAACAATATCATAACAGGTTAGGAAATATAAACATGCTAGAGAGTAAGATACAGGATCTGAAGAAATAATATGATGAAAAAGAGAGAGACTGTAAGTAAATAGCTACAATATATAGAGAACTATCAGTGACTAGTGATTCAGAGCACAAGATGGTTATGTAAACGGTACGATGTTGTACACGAGTAATCTACAGAGGTTGTACACGAGTAATCTACTGGATTGATTACATAACCACTTCTACTCTCCCGCCCCAATCAATACACAAGGATCAAGCTAAGTTATGTTATTGCACACGAAGTATAGTCGCACACGAGATCATGTGAATACATGAATATACACGATTTCACACGATTTGTACACGAATGTTACGAATACAAGGAGTACACGATGCTCACGATAAAGTACACGAACACGAATACCCGATATATTCGCTAAGGGGATAACATCGTACAACAAGATCCATATAGTACTAATTCGTATTTTCAACGTGTCAGCATCATGTAAAGTAATCTAAAGCAGGAAATATAATCCTAAACAAGATATGAAATGATCAGAGAATGTACTCGCCTGATATCTGAATGTCCAAGGTAAAGATACTGTCCGAGGAGAGGTGTCTGGCTCATAATTAGAACAGCACAAGTCACAACATATCCAGAAGGATAATATAAAGCACTACAATGCATTCTACATGAATCTAGGTCAAACTAGGCCAAAGTCAACCATTGGTCAACTCTGGTCAACTGCACTAGTCAAACTATGTCAAACTAGGTCATGTCCTAATCCAGCAAGTCTTACTAGGCCTAACCAAGACTATTCTAGCAAGCACACATCAATACAAGGCTATACAAGCCAACATACACCCAACTCTATATAGCATGCAATTATTCAATACTCAAATAGGCAATAATTCACATTGGATATACACTAGGTAATCTATTACTTTAAGCTATATATGTCTACACATATATACACATGCATATATTGGTATTCAACATTAGGTCTATAATCATGGCATTTCAAATGGTTATATAAACTTATATATTACAACACAATATGCTAACATATATATAATATACATACATAACTAAGTTAACTATATTCATAAATACTTATTTAAGAGGCTATGTGTGTGTATGTGAACATGGCAAAGGGACAAGTAAGGGTTAAATGGGCATACATAGTGTATACATATCAAAGAGTGTCAAAGTGTAAGTGAACAAAGTGTCAAGTGTGATAGTGTCAACTTAGTGTAAGGAGGTACATGAGGTAATATAGGATTTGTGTTAACATAGAACATTACATCTCATTAACTTGTATATTGCATACATTACATCTATTATTACATTACATTCATGCTTGCATTCATTCATCATTCATTTATTTTCTTGCACTACTATATGCACCATACATTACATACGATGGAACCTACATATTCATTACAAGCCATACTTATACATGCTTACATTAGATATGATACTTACACCTCATACATCATTTATTTAACCATTTACTCATGCTTGCATTCTCTATTTAGTTACATAATGTATATACATTAACATGGGTTAAAATCAAATAGAACATTATATTACACACAAGGGTGCACAAAATGCATATACCGAATAGTAACTCCTACTAATAATCAATACTGTACCATCTCAGCATGAATTAAAATCTAGGATTAAAGTATGTTATAGATCTATGTGTTAGCTTTCCGAAACTTCAAACGGATCGCGTTTTCGTTTCCGAAAACTCCCGAAATCGCGAAAACACCGGGAACGCGTTTGTCTTTCGTACAGCTAACACTCAAATAATTCTCCAGAAAGTTACAGAAAGAATTAGGCCTATTAATACATGTTTTTGGAAAGCTAATTTCAATACGCTTTTTTTAAAAAAAAACAGGAGATTAAACCGAGCTTTGAACTAGAAGTTATGACATTTCTAAGTTAGGGCTGAAATTAAAAATGTGGATAAAAATTATGACGGATTTGGGTAGTTTGAGACAAAAGAACACAAGTATATAACATAATATATCAAGAACTCACTCTCTACACTAATATATATATATGAGACACTATAGAACACATCTCCAATACAAAAATATGAGATTAAATATGTAATAATTCATTCATACATAACAACAACACATAGTGTCTCCAAATTTGGGATTTTCCCATATGGACACAACCACAACACAAAGGACACTCCTATGACCTCCAAATGGACACAAAATAGACACAAATGGAGATACAACCATGGAGGTCATTCCTATGGGTTCAAAATAGACCTATATGCATGAGGAAATGAAAAAAAGAAAGGATTTATACCTTCCGGTAGATCGAATCGAAGAAAAGCCTTTCCGGAGCGACACCGACACGTAGAGATTCCAAAAGGACACGAACGAGCTCCGAATCCTCCCAAACTTGGGTAGCTTCCTCCTTGGCTAGAATGGAGAAGGAAAGAAGAAGATTTTGTGGTAAAATGGAAGGATTTGGTGGAGAAATTGCTAGGGATTGCTCTCTAGGAATTTGGGGAAGAACAAGAGAGAGAGTGTGGATGAGAATAATGAAATGAACTTGAGCCTATCCTCTCCCAAAGTGGCTGGCCATATGGGGCTATTTGTCCTATTATGGTAAGGTCCAAAATGCCCCCACTAACCTATTCTATGAGTATTAGGAAAGGGCTAATTGGTTGGGGCTAAATTAGTCATTCTAAAGTCTCTAATCACACTAACCTTATCCATAATAAGTAGTCTAACCTCTAACTAAAATATTTCTATCATGTGGACTAAAATTAATATCATGCGGCCATGTCTAACTAGTGTGTGGGTCCCACTAGAGTCAAACTACCCCCGGGTCCCCGTTTCAAGTCGGATTGAGTTGAAATTCGAACCCGACTCAAATAACCCCAAAAAATATCATAAATAATAAAATAATATCAAAATAATTCAAAGAGGTCAAATGCAAAAATATCCTTAGGCCAAAAATGACATTAAAATATCATAATCACATGGTTAGGCTCTAGGTCAAACAGTCTCTAGGGTTTCACTAGCAAAACGTCAAAACCACAAGTCATTGATTTAAATAATTTTAAAATAATTTAAAATCACCAAAAATCATATCATGAATTAAATATCATTATTAAAATAATTATAAATACGAAATTTTAAAATTACCCTCATTTGGGAAACTGGGTGCTACAACTCTACCCACCTTAGAAAATTTCGTCCTCGAAATTTAAGATCGATAGTACTCCTTCTAGAGTCTCTAACCTACCCAATATCTAAGGTAACACTTCCTAACACTGGAATAATAAACGGACATCTAAAAAGTGTCAATCTAGGAATACCTCCATTACTGCTCTGCTGTACGACGGTAATAGAACTTCAATAAAATATGGACTGGAACCTATATCCAAGGGACTGGACCTATTTTAAAGTGGTCTTAACTAAGGATGAAAAGGAACTGATCATAGGCTATAGGTATGCTCAAACTATTATCTTCCTATTAACCATCTATTAATACATTCTATTACCATAGGAACGATGCATTACTAAGACATATAGGCCCCTATCTCTCATAACACATTTATACTCACCAAAAGACTAGTACATCCTATCAAGGCTGATACTATAATCTCTCATAAATCTCATAAGCTACATGTTTAGAGACACACATCCCCACATCAAGGACTAACCTATATATATCTACAACTGATACTAAAGGGGTGACGTCCCTATTTCCCAACAATCAAGGTCTAATTTTTTTTCTTTTCTAAATCATGTAATTTGAAGGAATAGTATACAAAGTCAGGGCATACCGTAGTAGTTGGAAGTCTCACCTAGGTGCACTGGTCATTCTAGGTCAAAACAGTACTATGGTATCAACACACAAACAATCTAGGGTGTCCTAATTGGAAAGGTAAGGGAACAACAATCATCAAGGTTGTAGGGCTGTCTACCATCCTATATAAAAATTGGTTATTAACAAGCAACCAAAAAATTATTAAAAGGTTACTATTCCATAAAATGGCAAAAATTGAAAATTTAGGCACAACAAATCACAAATAGATTTTTGTCTTGACACGATCTAAGTTGATCAATTTCGGAATAAAACGAGATTTGGGCAAGAAGAGAAATCAATGAAATCAAAGTATGAGCACGAGCATCCAATGATGGAGGTTCAGGTCATGATTAAATTTAATTCGACTGAGTACGAATACGAGGTTCATAGGCGATGAAAAGATTTCAAGGAGAATTGTCAAGGCTGTCGCGAATGAGACTCTAGGGTCAAGTTTAACTATGTCTCCATTTTCGTAGATTGATACATAAAAAAGCGAACCAAAGTACAATAGGTTGATCAGACCATCATGTACCGGTTCTGATTAGACAATATGTTAGTGGGTGGCCACCCAATAAAATATGTCATGACCAAGCTCGAAAATAGATAAGCTTGCAAAACTAAGTCTAATTTAGCAGCACAAGATATAAGGGTGGTAATGATGAAAGGAATTACATAGTCCAAGTTTCTTAACCAACGGGTCAAGTAATTAGATAAGGTACAAGGTTAAGCATCTAAGGAAACAAGCAGAACACCATCACATGTCGGGTCGAAAGAATTGAGTCAAGGCTGGATTTCTAATTGAAATAAGAAAAAATTTAGTATAGTGGTAGAGGTTATAGTTTAGCCAGTTGACCAGAAAATCATATCAAGAAAATAGAGTACAAGAAGACGGATTTTAGTGGGACATGATATACCTACACGAAGGTGAGCTCGTCTAGGTCTTGCATATAAGATTTGTTGGAGGGTAACAGCTAGTATTATATTCGGAATATCAAAGTCACGATAAGGAACGTCAAGGATCTCAATTAGAAAGTGGGAGTTCAAGAGGTGGTAATTAATGCACAAAAATAATGAAGATCGAGTTAGTCATCTGCTTCTGATACTCTTAAGTTCATCTGGTCATAACTTGCCAATCATATCTTTACCTCACCAGTCTCCATATGAAAATTTAACCTTTACTTAAACCTTTACCATGACTACCGTAGGCAATTACCAATTTCCAAACATCACTCTTGAAGTACAACCCTCACATTTAGGAATCAACATTAACCATTTATTTAAATTTCCAAGTTCTTTCACCTTGTCTTAAATTTGACCCAAAATCTCTAAATCCCGTTTACGAATTCCTTGAACTTGTTCAAATTGTTCTCCTCGTATTATTTAATTTAAATCTCTAGGCCTTACAAAACTTATCTTCTATCATAAAATCAACTTCCGTATTTTTTTCGACATACACCCTTGAATATTATTCTCCTAAAAATATTTTACAACAATCTCTAAACTTCCATAACTTTGTGTTCTCTCTATCCCTAGTCATTTCCTCGCAACATCTTGTTTAATATCCTTATTAAGCACAATTAACTTCTCTTTTCCATTACTAACCTTCTACATAGCCTCAGAGTAAAAGTTTTCCCCAGAATCAATAACCAAGATTTTCTAAGTTCTTAAAACTAGGTTGACCTCTGATATCCTCATTAGTTTTGAATACACCTATAAACTATCTCATAACCCCAAAATTTCTTTAAATGTAATTGTTTCCAGATTGGCAGTATACATCTCTTTATTCTATTCGAGACCTTTACCACATTTCTATCTCAAGTTTCCATATGGAACACTCCACATTTGATTTTCTTTAGATTATCATAAAATAACCAGTTACGTCTTCTCTGAGCTACATAATTTACGTCACTTCCTTAGCCTTCCCCATGCAAAAGGTACGAAGATTCAAGGGTTTCGAAGTACATCTGGTAGGGACGACAAGATATGGATAATTAATGTAATGAGACAGAGTTTAAGATAAGAGGTAAATAAGAATGCAAGGAAATAATGGCGAGAAAGAATAATGAAGATATGTTCCTTCTCATCGGTTCAAACGAGAGGAACCCATCAAGCTTAAATTTAATAGCAAGGAATGAGGGTGAATCCAAACAAGAGGAAAAGGAATTCCAATTGAAGTTCAAAATGAGTTTCTCAGGGGTCGTCCCAGAAATCTCTCAAAGAATCCTAAGTGTGATTGAGTACCTTGGATTTGAAAATATTAATCTAAATACAAAATTAAATCAACAACTAAATTTTTTTATCAAAATCATCAACTAATACCAGGATTCAAAGTTCTACAATGAATCCACAAAATCAAATTCAAATCAAGGAAAAAGGTGAATCAAAACAAGGAAAAGGAGTTTAAATCGGAATTCAAAATGAGATTCTCAAGGGTCATCCCAGGAATCTCTCAAGGAATCCTAACAGTGATTGAGTATCCTCTCATCCTAACACCTTAATTTATATATCCTATAGCAGGCTCGTAGTAGTACAACTAAGTCGTTGCGCTACTACGAAATCGTACTAATGCGAATCTCGACCTGCATGGGCCACCACTAAAAACGTGTCACGACCCGCACCCTAGAGTTAGGGCACGAGAAGTGGGTACGTCTAGCCTACGCCGCAGTATCGGCGGTAGAACGCTGTCCTAGGTCTCATGCATCTAATAGTATAAGGCTAAACAGTTTATACTCCCCGAATGGGGGTGACATAGCAGGTACAGACTCAATCACATCTAAGGTAGAGCATGATAAGGATAGATAAAACATGAAATCCAAAAGAGGTACAACAGAGAGAAATCTAAGTGTCTAAGATACACAAATCCAGAAATACATCTCAAATCTCCAAACTCAGATACAATAATCCATAAAGTAAATACAACTCCAGACAATTGAAATAACTATCTAAACAACCTCTAATGTGTCTCCTCTAGGCTAGCAGGCAATCTCCAAGCTATCTGTAAAATTTATCAACGGGTCCAGTCAGGACAGGAGCGAGTACAGTACATCTCAACAATATCATAACAGGTTAGGAAATATAAACATGCTAGAGAGTAAGATACAGGATCTGAAGAAATAACATGATGAAAAAGAGAGAGACTGTAAGTAAATAGCTATAATATATAGAGAACTATCAGTGACTAGTGATTCAGAGCACAAGATGGTTATGTAAACAATACGATGTTGTACACGAGTAATCTACAGAGGTTGTACACGAGTAATCTACTGGATTGATTACATAACCACTTCTACTCCCCCGCCACAATCAATATACAAGGATCAAGCTAAGTTATGTTATTGCACACGAAGTATAGTCGCACACGAGATCATGTGAATACATGAATATACATGATTTCACACGATTTGTACACGAATGTCACGAATACAAGGAGTACACGATGCTCACGATAAAGTACACGAACATAAATACCCGATGTATCCGCTAAGGGGATAACATCGCACAACAAGATCCATATAGTACTAATCCGTGTTTCCAATGTGTCAGCATCATGTAAAGTAATCTAAAGCAGGAAATATAATCCTAAACAAGATATGAAATGATCAGAGAATGTACTCGCCTGATATCTGAATGTCCAAGGTAAAGATACTGTCCGAGGAGAGGTGTCTGGCTCATAATTAGAACAGCACAAGTCACAACATGTCCAGAAGGGTAATATAAAGTACTACAATGCATTCTACATGAATCTAGGTCAAACTAGGCCAAAGTCAACCCTTGGTCAACTCTGGTCAACTGCACTAGTCAAACTATGTCAAACTAGGTCATGTCCTAACCCAGCAAGTCTTACAAGGCCTAACCAAGACTATCCTAGCAAGCACACATCAATACAAGGCTATACAAGCCAACATACACCCAACTCTATATAGCATGCAATTATTCAATACTCAAATAGGCAAGAATTCACATTGGATATACACTAGGTAATCTATTACTTTAAGCTATATATGTCTACACATATATACACATACATATATTGGTATTCAACATTAGGTCTATAATCATGACATTTTAAATGGTTATATAAACTTATATATTACAACACAATATGCTAACATATATATAATATACATACATAGCTAAGTTAACTATATTCATAAATACTTATTTAAGAGGCTATGTGTGTGTATGTGAACATAGCAAAGGGGCATGTAAGGGTTAAATGGGCATACATAGTGTATACATATCAAAGAGTGTCAAAGTGTAAGTGAACAAAGTGTCAAGTGTGATAGTGTCAACTTAGTGTAAGGAGGTACATGAGGTAATATAGGATTTGTGTTAACATAGAACATTACATCTCATTAACTTGTATATTGCATACATTACATCTATTATTACATTACATTCATGCTTGCATTCATTCATCATTCATTTATTCTCTTGCACTACTATATGCACCATACATTACATACTATGGAACCTACATATTCATTACAAGCCATACTTATACATGCTTACATTAGATATGATACTTACACCTCATACATCATTTATTTAACCATTTACTCATGCTTGCATTCTCTATTTAGTTACATAATGTATATATATTAACATGGGTTAAAATCAAATAGAACATTATATTACACACAAGGGTGCACAAAATGCATATGCCGAATAGTAACTCCTACTAATAATCAATACTGTACCATCTCAGCATGAATTAAAATATAGGTTTAAAGTATGTTATAGATCTATGTGTTAGCTTTCCGAAACTTCAAACGGATCGCGTTTTCATTTCCAGAAACTCCCGAAATCGCGAAAACACCGGGAACGCGTTTGTCTTTCGTACGCTGACACTCAAATAATTCTCCAGAAAGTTACAGAAAGAATTAGGCCTATTAATACATATTTTTGGAAAGCTAACTTCAATACGCTTCTTTTAAAAAAAACAGGAGATTAAACGGAGCTTTGAACTAGAAGTTATGATATTTCTAAGTTAGGGCTGAAATTAAAAACGTGGATAAAAATCATGACGGATTTGGGTAGTTTGAGACAAAAGAACACAAGTATATAACATAATATATCAAGAACTCACTCTCTACACTAATATATATATATGAGACACTGTAGAACACATCTCCAATACAAAAATATGAGATTAAACATGTAATAATTCATTCATACATAACAACAACACATAGTGTGTCCAAATTTGGGATTTTCCTATATGGACACAACCACAACACAAAGGACACTCCTATGACCTCCAAATGGACACGAAATGGACACAAATGGAGATACAACCATGGGGGTCATTCCTATGGGTTCAAAATAGACCTATATGCATGAGGAAATGAAAACAAGAAGGGATTTATACCTTCCGGTAGATCGAATCGAAGAAAAGCCTTTCCGGAGCGACACCGACACGCAGAGATTCCAAAAGGACACGAACGAGCTCCGAATTCTCCCAAACTTGGGTAGCTTCCTCCTTGGCTAGAATGGAGAAGGAAAGAAGTAGATTTTGTGGTGAAATGGAAGGATTTGGTGGAGAAATTGCTAGGAATTGCTCTCTAGGAATTTGGGGAAGAACAAGAGAGAGAGAGAGTGTGGATGAGAATAATAAAATGAACTTGAGCCTATCCTCTCCCAAAGTGGCTGGCCATATGGGGCTATTTGTCCTATTATGGTAAGGTCCAAAATGCCCCCACTAACCTATTATATGAGTATTAGGAAAGGGCTAATTGGTTGGGGCTAAATTAGTCATTCTAAAGTCTCTAATCACACTAACCTTATCCATAATAATTAGTCTAACCTCTAACTAAAATATTTCTATCATGTGGACTAAAATTAATATCATGTGGGCCATGCCTAACTAGTGTGTGGGTTCCACTAGAGTCAAACTACCCCCGGGTCCCCGTTTCAAGTCGGATTGAGTTAAAATTCGAACCCGACTCATATAACCCCAAAACAATATCATAAATAATAAAATAATATCAAAATAATTCAAAGAGGTCAAATGCAAAAATATTCTTAGGCCAAAAATGATATTAAAATATCATAATCACATGGTTAGGCTCTAGGTCAAACAGTCTCTAGGGTTTCACTAGCAAAACGTCAAAACCACAAGTCATTAATTTAAATAATTTTAAAATAATTTAAAATTACCAAAAATCATATCATGAATTAAATATCATTATTAAAATAATTATAAACACGAAATTTTAAAATTACCCTTATTTGGGAAACTGGGTGCTACACATTCATAGACATTCCATTATATTGAAAACTAAAATTGGCTTGGCAATAGAAAAAGGAAGTTATATATGCTTACGTGGACAGTTCAGTGTTCGAACAACCTAAAATGAACTAACATTCAATCTAAATATCAGCTATGCATTGGTTCTATGTCTACATATGAAATCTGATATTGCATTTATAATATTTATATATTATGCATTCATATCTATCATTACATATATACCTTGCATTTATATCTAGCATTCATTATATACTTTCAGGCATGCATTGTATATCATTTTTTCATTCATGCATTTATGTATTGCTTACATACATTACATTAATTGCATTCCTACATGCTTGCATTCAACCATATATATACATTAATGTAAAGAGGATATATATCATATATATATATCATTTCATTCATCTAACATATCATACGTTACATCTATTATTATATTACATTCATGCTTGCATTCATTCATCATTCATTTATTCTTTTGTACCACTATATGCACCATACATTACATACTATGGAACGTACATATTCATCACAAGCCATACTTATACATGCTTACATTAAGATATGATACTTACACCTCATACATCATTTATTTAACCATTTACTTATGCTTGCATTCTCTATTTAATTACATAATGTATATACATTAACATGGGTTAAAATCAAATAGAACATTATATTACACACAAGGGTGCACAAGATGCATATGCCGAATAGTAACTCCTACTAATAATCAATACTGTACCATCTCAGCATGAACTAAAATTTAGGATTAAAGTATGTTATAGATCTATGTGTTAGCTTTCCGAAACTTCAAACGGATCGCGTTTTCGTTTCCGAAAACTCCCGAAATCGCGAAAACACCGAGAACACGTTTGTCTTTCGTACAGCTGACACTCAAATAATTCTCCAGAAAGTTACATAAAGAATTAGGCATATTAATACATGTTTTTGGAAATCTAACTTCAATACGCTTCTTTTAAAAAAAATGGAAGATTAAACCGAACTTTGAGCTAGAAGTTATGATATTTCTAAGTTATGGCTGAAATTAAAAACGTGGATAAAAATCATGACGGATTTAGGTAGTTTGAGACAAAAGAACACAAGTATATAACATAATATATCAAGAACTCACTCTCTACACTAATATATATAAGACACTATAGAACATATCTCCAATACAAAAATATGAGATTAAACATGTAATAATTCATTCATACATAACAACAACACATAGTGTGTCCAAATTTGGGATTTTTCCACATGGACACAACCACAACACAAAGGACACTCCTATGACCTCCAAACGGACACAAAATGGACACAAATGGAGATATAACCATGGGGGTCATTCCTATGGATTCAAAATAGACCTATATGTATAAGAAAATGAAAAGGAGAAGAGATTTATACCTCCCGGTAGATCGAATCGAAGAAAAGCCTTCCCGGAACGACACCGACACGTAGAGATTCCAAAAGGACACGAACGAGCTCCGAATCCTCCCAAACTTGGGTAGCTTCCTCCTTGGCTAGAATGGAGAAGGAAAGAAGAAGATTTGGTGGTGAAATGAAAGGATTTGGTGGAGAAATTGCTAGGGATTGCTCTCTAGAAATTTGGGGAAGAACAAGAAAGAGAGTGTGGATGAGAATAATGAAATAAACTTGAGCCTATTCTCTCCCAAAGTGGCTGCCATTTGGGGCTATTTGTCCTATTATGGTAAGGTCCAAAATGCCCCCACTAACCTATTCTATGAGTATTAGGAAAGGGCTAATTGGTTGGGGCTAAATTAGTCATTCTAAAGTCTCTAATCACACTAACCTTATCCATAATAATTAGTCTAACCTCTAACTAAAATATTTCTATCATGTGGACTAAAATTAATATCATGTGGGCCATGCCTAACTAGTGTGTGGGTCCCACTAGAATCAACACTACCCCCGGGTCTCCGTTTCAAGTCGGATTGAGCTGAAATTCGAACCCGACTCAAATAATCCCAAAACAATATCATAAATAATAAAATAAATTTCAAAAATATTTTAAAAATACAAAATGACAAAAATACCCCTGTTCCTGAAAACTGGGGGTGACAAATTCCTCGAAATTAAAACCAAACAATAATAAAATGTCAAAATCATAAGTCATAATTTTAAATAGTTTAAAAATGATTAAAAATCACCAAAAATTATAATATGAAATAATTATCAATAAATAATAATTATAATTACAAAATTTTAAAATTACCCTCATCTGGAAAACTGGGTGTTACAACTTATACGGAATTATATATATCATGATTTTGTATATTAACTTATTTTGTTCGTTTTGCAGATGTCATAATTGCACCAAAGCCTATGGCTCCTCCTCCTCAAGAAGAAGATATTTATGAGGAAAATGAGGAATCTGCTGATGAGACTTCTTCTTCTAGCGAAGAGGGTGCTGATGAAGAGGGAGGAAAGCCACCCGCGGTGGAGCATCAAGAAGCACATCCTGAAACATCCTCTCATGTTGAAGATCAGCACCAGAAAGAGGCTGCAATAGACCTCACTGCAGGTGATGATGAAGCTGCTGGAGGAGAACCGGTCTTAAATAAAGAATCATCTATAGAAAATTTTACTGCAACTGAAGCAGTGAAAAATCCTACGGAGCTGACAGTTGAAGAAGGTGTTGAGAGCATGCTTGAACCACCAACTGAAACTAGGGAAGTGATAGCATCTTCTGCTGTAGCTGCTGATTCAATATCAGTTTCTGATAAGCCAACATCGGAACCTGAACCAGCTCCTGTAATTGTCACCACATCCACTAATATCACCGCCGCTAGAACTCCAGAAAGGCTGGAGTGACAGATATTGAAGACATTGCTCCTGAAGTTCTTGGGAACCAAATAACAGCAGTGACGACACCAGCTCCACCTCCGTCTGTTGTTACACCAATGGTAGCTATAGGTGTTAGAGACACAACCCCTGAAGCTCCTAGGGATAACTTGACTATGGCAATAGTAACAACAACAACTCTATCTCATCTTACTGTCATACCAACCATATCTGCTCCCGATCTTCAAAGAAGAGATCTATTGGATATTGCCACCACACCAAGCTCCAGCGTAGAAATGAATCTTCTGGTTGAGATTCATACTAAAACTTTTTATAAAATTCTGGCAACTCTGATAAAGATGGTCTTGAATAAAGGCCTCAGTTATGAGATTTTGAAGACGGCAATGGCTCTGACTATCAAGAATGTTGCCATGTTCAATGATGTTGAGAGAGCTGCAACATTGGAGAAAATTGTGGAGAACCTTGAGCAGCCGATCAGAGAATATCTCAGGCTATCAAATGAGACTGTAGAAAGCCTCATTCAGGAGGAGTATGATGCTTTAACGGCTGATTATCTTGCTCGGAAGACTATGTATAATGCAGCTCTCCATGAACACAGTCTAAAGGTTGCCAAAGAGAAAGTTTTTTTGGCTGGCATAAAACCTGTACTGCATGGTCACAGAGTGGCTTATGATGCTTTAAACGTAGATATTCAGAGCAAGAATGACAAAATCCGTAAAGTCGAGGCAGAGCTAGCTCGCTTGAAGGCTGAAAGGAAAAAGATGATCGATGCTCGAAATCTACATCTCACCCAAAGCTCAATTTTAGAAGAACAAGCTTTTGGGGCTGAGTCGACCATCAGAACCCTTGATGAAGCCAAGGACAATCTGATAATCACTTTCGCTGAACTTTCTTGTATTTGTACCCCTGAAGCTCGACGTGCTGAGGCTACCAAGAAGGTTATGAGTTCTCGTGGTAAGCGGCTAGAAGAATTAAAGAAGTTGCTTCAAGATGTTTCCACTCCACCTTAAAAGAGCGTTTTGTCATCTTTTGTCTTATTCATTTTGTAGTGTTTCCACATACTAAAATGAATGAAAGATTTGTTTTGTGATCCTATCATTTATTTGGAATTTAAACAATAGATATGAGATAGAAAACACTTATCAGAGGTAATATGGACGTGACAAGTCTTTTAAACTCAACATATTATATCTATCCAGAGGTAATATGGACATGATAGATAATGAAATCGCATTTTCTGTTTTAGAGCATAATACTATCAGAGGTAATATGAACATGATAGTATGTAAGAACTCAAAGAAAAGTAGATTAATATCTATGCATAGGTCAAATGGACATGATAGATAGGAAACACCAGCAAATTTAATATTTATTCAGAGGTTATAAGAACGTGATAAATAATAAATTCAGCTTTCTATACCAACTGATAAGATGGAAGATAAAAATTTCTCTCCAAAGAGATGAGTAATCAGCTTAACCAAACTTTGGTAGCTGGGGATTAAGAAGACATACATCATGAGCATATATGTCAAATATCGATAAAAGAAGTGGATGACCTAACCTATTTTATGGAAAAGAAAAGGAGGTCAACTCAAGAATAAATCCTAATGGAAAGTTGAAGATACACGTTTGAATTCATCATATGAGGAACGAGATATATCCGGTTCGATGAATTGGTTTTCTTCTGAATCAGATGATGGTGAGGAATTAGAAGAGAATTCTTCTTGTATATTGTCATTAAACATATGGGATGGATCATATCCCAATCCATGATGAGTCTTCTGGTAAAACGGATCACCACATAACGAGAGTCATCTACCTTTGCCCTGATTGAGACCTTGCATAGTCTTCAAATCATATCCCATATTCTGAATGATCTTGATGGATTATTGACTATATTTGTCAATTCGGATTCTTCCTTTATCTTTATCTTTTAGATTGTCTGTCTGAGCAACAGGTATATTTCTAGCCAAGCCAAAAATAATTTGGCACTTGTTTTTCTTATCAGACGGAACCACGAAATAAGATTCTTCATGACGTCTATAAGTTACACAAGCTTGTGATTGGGCAACTACCGAAAGTAGATAAGGAGAAGATGTTAAGAACTTTTGAGCATAAGGTCCAACATCAACCTGAAGAGGAAAGGAATTTTCTTTATAGTTGATGTATAAAGTTTCTTCTGATTCTATGTCGCCTTTAGATTGATGACTTTGATTATCAGAAGATAAAGTCATTCTTTCAATAAACTTGGCAGCCATATACTCGAAAAGGAAATCTTCATTGATATCAAAAAGTACAGAATGATTAATATTTACATCATTTACGATTTGACTGCTACACTTCGGATTAATCATCAGTGGACCATTATCCGTCTTCTGCATAGATTTGACAAGATTGACAATCAATGGTGGTTCTGGATCATTCGTACAAGAAGTACGCCCTTTGACCTTAATCAAAAAAGGTTGAACTTGGTTCTTAGTAGAAACATTTACTGATTCCTCAGATGAAGCTTGAGTTCTTCCTTTAACCTTGATTACCAAAGGTTGATCATTGACAGATTGGGATTGGATTCGTCCTTTGACTATGATCTTCAAAGGTTGTTCTTCTGGCGGATCTTCATTAATAGACTGATCTTCAATAAAAGATTGATCTTCAGCTATGTCTGATATCTCTTTCACATGTTCTTATTTATAAAGCCTTGAATCAGAAAAATAGGCTTCGACACCCTTGAAGGGATTGATATCAGCAAATTCAGTCTTTACAACTCCTTGAGAATCCACATACTTGAAGCATTGGTGGAGAGTTGAAGGCACAATATTGTGTTCATGAATCCACGATATTCCAAGAAGAATATTGTAGGATACATCTGAGTTGATAACATAGAAGGTTACCATAGTTCGCAGATCGCCAATCTGAATCTTCAGACGAATCTTTCCCAGTGGTTTACTCTTGCCAGAGTTAAAACCAACTATCGTAGTACTAGTGTAAGTTAGGTCACTAGTAGGAATCCTCAGGGGTCTTAGCATACTTTGAAGAATTATGCTAATTGATGACCCAGGATCGATGTAAATCTTGTCAATTTTAGTAGATCCAATATACCCAGTGTAGCACAGAGGTCTGTCATGTTTGTTATGCTTCAACAACATATCTTCTTGTGTAAAGGTGATATTGGGAATTGCTTCCATCACACTATCACATTGCGGACACGACACTGGAGTATTATCAGGACTCTTGAATTGAGCCAAGCATGAATCTACTTGAAGTAGAGCTTCACTCAAAGTCTCCCTGCTTTCTCTAGAAAGACGAAGCAGTTCAAATATGGATAGTCTAGCCGGAGTATTGGCTAACTGAGCTCAAATATCAAATTTGTAAGGTTTTATCACCACCCCTTGACTGAAAGCAGACTTCAATGGAACGTCAAAGCATACTGCTTTCTGTTTTTCCTTTTCAACCACCGAGGGTTTAGCAGGAACAGGAGAAGGTTGAGCGGGTAGTGTTTCCCCTACATCTTCTGCTTCTTTGGAAGATCCCTCATAATCTTTGTGGTACTCCTTCCCGGATCTTGTACCAGTAAAAGTTTCTTCTTCAGACTCAAGAGAAGGAAGTACCATATTATAGGATTTAGTCTTCCTTCCTTTAGCCTTTTTCTTGTAAGGTTTGTTGTAAGGAATTTCAGAACCCAATCCAACAGTAAATTTTTTGATTTTGAATTTGTAAAGGAAGTCGTATTCCTTTATCATAATTCAAACCTTCTGTCTTCTGAAAGTCATAACCCATTTTCTTCATGAGAAGGACAGATTACTGACTGTATAGATGAATGGGCAGTAGACTTTTAACAAATGGTTCCACAGAGGAAGAAGAAGAGATCTCTGTATCTACAGGAGAATGAGGAATAGATGTCTCGATAACTACAGGAGGAGAAGTATTCGGGATACGAGAAAAAATCCTTGTAGGAGCTTTTTCGTAAGCAGCGAAGACTTGTTGTGCCCGGTATAAAGGGACACTATTCATAGCTAACCACTGCTGATGAGTAAGCTTGAGTTTGGTAGGAGGAGCTAGACTTGGAGGACATATGTTCAATCCTCTTAGTCTATCTTCCAAAGGAGTGCCATCCCATAGATAATCTGAATCGTCGGGATCTGAAATAACATGAGAAATTATGTTGCAGGTTTTGACTTTCTTGCCTTTCTTGGATTTTGAAGTTTTACTTTCATTTTCCAATTCAGGTACTAAGTCAGGATGTACCCACATAATTTCATCAATTTTTAAGGTAAGAGGCAGCAATCCTTTATTTTCTTCTCTAGGAGGCGGGATATTCACAATCTTCATCGTCGCCTTCGGGATTGGGATGATTCCATCTGCTAATTGTTGTGGAGAAAAATCTCCGAATTGAAGAGAAACCATATTGGTTGTAACCGTATGGTCATCATTAGTTAAGGCGATAGCACCGCCATTTATCAGCTCTTGGATTTTCTTCTTCAGGACATAGCAAGCACTGGTAGGATGATTAATGTATCTGTGATAGATACAATATTTAGGATTGTCAGTCAGATTCACCTCATTAGGCCTCTTTGGCTCTGGAATCTGAAGTTTGCCACTCTTCACCAGACATTGAAACATCCTTGGGATATCACTCTCATCAAAAGAGTATTCTTTCTTTGACCTGGAAGATTTCTGATTATTCGGCGTCGTTTTATTCTTGGAAAGATTAACCATGCGGGTATCTTTTCCTTTCACATTACGATTACTGGGGTTATTACCAGGATTACTTTTCTTTCCTCTATCTTCTGAGGTGAAAATCATCCCATGTTCATAAGCCAACCTACCATTGGTCTCGGCAGAAACTGCTGCTATGATGAACGAAGCCCAATCTGTGAATTGGGAACCCGTAAAAACAACAATAGATGGTCGCAGATTCATCTTGCATGTATCAATGAGTACTGAATCTGGCATACCAGGGGGCATCTTTAAAGTCGTCTGTCGGAAACGTTCAATGAACGTCCGAGTATCTTATTTCTCCTTTTGCTTGATTTCTATCAAGGAGGACATGTTCATGTCCATACCTCCTTCATAGAAGCGGGAGAGAAATATTGCCTTAAATTCGTCGAAAGACGAAATACAATTGTCGGGTAAACTTCGATACCAATCATAAGCCGAACCCGTCAAGCAACCAATGAACACTCGAGTGAGAAGGGCATCATTTTTCTGCAGATGTACAGTCATAATATCAAAATAATTGATATATTGACTAGGAGAAGCCCTTCCATCAAATAATACCATGGATTGTGGCTTGAATTTTGGTGGAAAGGGTACATCATTCCAATGAGGAGGATAAGGTTGCTTAATCCCCAACCTCTGGAGTTGATCCTTGTGCCTCAAGACTTCAAACTGTGCTTTGAGTTCACGTACTGCTTGAATGGCCTCACTAATTTGTGGAAGCACCTTTGATTGAATAGTTGTTGGATGTACCGTAATCCCCACCGGAGATGGTACATCTTCTGGAATAATAGGATCTGGAGATGCAGAATTTTGATTAACAGCAGGCTCCTGAACATTCAGAGGTATATCAGCCCCTTGACTATCTTGAGTTTGTGCTGCTACTGGTACTGGTGTTATTACTGTCGGCTGAGCAGTTTGCTGATTCAATATTATCTGATGCATGTTTTGCACCATGTTAAGCATGTCTTTCAGTGATTGCTCAACGGCAGTGAGACGCTGTTCTGTATTAACAGATGAGGTCTCTGGTTCATCTCCAACAGCGTAGGATTCAATCTCTCTTGAAGATATAGAAGGATCAGTATAGAAGTATGAATCGACACTGTCAGTCTCGGACTCAAAAGATTGAGTACCTCCAGCTTCTGAATCAGAAGTCTGCATTTGTCTTTGTCTTCTTGATCGAGTGTTCTGATATACTCCCTCAAAAGAATCAAGAAGTTTGTTGAACTGTTGCTGACCTGGGGTTTGGGACGTATTTCGTCTTGGACGTATGAGATGCCATGTTAACTGACACATATGACAACTCATGTTCTTAGTCTTCAGTTTGTTGTTGAGACACATTAAAACTCAATCGATCAAAAACTGACCGTTTTGAAGCCGAACAACAACAATTGATTACAACCTGGTGATAATCACAATGATATTTTTCTTGGGGAAATGTCACCGAAGATTGTTTATTCTTACGCTTTTGCATTAGCAATTCACGTAAGTCAGAAGGAGTGGAGGGAGTAGTCTTCTTTGTTACATTTAGGGTAGAAAAACGTTTAGTCCCCTGTGTATAAAGAAGATTACTGGCTGCATTCGTAGAACCAAATTGTACATTTCTACACGTTTGGAGTTGTGTGCGTAAATCTTGAGATTTTTTAGCACGAAGGACTCCATTTTTATTGCGTGTAATTTGTAGATTTGGTACTTTGCGTAGAGCAGTATAAGAAGGCTATTGATGTAGAACTGAAGCTTTACCAACAATATTTTTACGCTGCACACGTTTAGGTACATTCACATTAGATGTAAAAACATCATTGCAAATTTTATCTACACTGTCAAAGACAGGAGATTTACCTTTATGCGTAGAGCGTAAAAATTGGTTATCTACCACGTCACAGACGGGAGATTATGTTTTACGCGAGGAGCGTAATTTATTTGAGCCTACCACGTTACCGACGGGAGATTAACTTTTACACCCAGAAGCACAATCGTTAGAGTCTGCCCCATTACAAATGGGAGACTCATCTTTATGTACTGAGCGTAAAATTTGGTTTTTACCCACTGAGCGTAAAACCTGGTTCTTACGCAGTGGGCGTGAAACCTGATTATCTTCACCGTTATAAACGGGAGATAGATCGTCACACTTTGAGTGCAACTCTGAAGTAAGGACTGCCTCGTTACGAACGGGAGTCCCTACGACAGGAGTGGGAAGAATTTCCTTGCCACTAGCAGCAACAGAGAGATCAGAAGCTATTTTGGATTTAGGAATCCAAAATTTTTGTGCTTTGCGAGATTTTTGAACATTGGAGCGGCGAGAACCACCCCCAGTTCGGAGCATTTCCTCATAAGCAGTCTGGTCGAAGTGTACAACCAGAGTCTTCTTTGTCGATCCAATCGACACATCATCTTATTGAGCAATTGCCTCCTTGTCAGAGGAGAAGGTCGTCCCCAGCAGAGTCGCCATTTTGTTTCACTTAACAAAAATGCCAGGAGAATTGGCTTTTGAAAATAAAATGAGAATAAGTACAAGAAGTACAAATTTGATTCTGGGAAAGTATTGCTGTAGAAGTCTGATCTGTAAATGATCACTTTGTTCCTTGGACCATACGATGATGATGAAGATCGTTGCTTGAAGATGAACAACTTGGAAAAACTAAGTCACCAGAAAGGTATCGACGCACTTGGGCACTGATGGCGAGGCCGAATGCTTTCCTGCTTTGCTTTACTCTGTTCTGAAAGAAAGGTTGAAGAAGAATGCTCTAGAGAAACAAAAATCTCTGAGTTCTAATCTCTCTGTCTTCTCTCATATCTCTGTCTGTTATGAGAAAAATCAGTCTATTTATAGACTTGGGCTCTTGTGCGTAAAAACTCAGCAAAAGTTCCGTCTTTATGCTAACAACTGCCACCCATGACCGAAGTCATCCTCTGTATATGTTGACACGTGTCCCATCATTTTAGTAAGAATAGGATGCACGTACACACGTTCTTCGAGATGTGTGGCATGAAAGCCATGTAAGCAGACCACGTTCTCAACTGATGAAGAAGAATAGGGCGTAAAACAACCCCAATGTACTCTGAGCGTAAAGCAGTGGACTAGACGTAAAACAGCCCTGTCATAGATTTCCCGCGTAAAGTGGTTATTAAATAACCTTGAGCGTAAAGTAGCCCAAATAAACTTTACGCACACGTCGACTTTCGAGCGTAAAAACTCATATAATCTCCGTGCGTAAAAGAAGCCATAGTGTGAGCGTAAAGTAGCTCAGTCCACATACTAAACGACAACATTGGTCTCTGTATAAAACAAATCCCTTCAAAATCTGTGGTATATGCCATCATCAATATCTTCATGTCAGACTTTGCATTAAATGCGAGACTTTGACAGCTTTGTCCAGCGTAAAAGGAAGGTTAGCCTATCTTAGGCGTAAAACCATTGTCTTGACCCTGGCTGCTTTAGGCGTAAAAGCGATTAGCCTTGTCTTAGACGTAAAGTATTTAACCTCTCCGCGGCGTAAAGTAGATTAATTTGAGTAGAATGATCTATCACTTTGACTCATTTTGTGAAGCACTTTTTACGCTCCTACACTTGTCTCTGATCATTCTCACATTCTCTGCTGCATCGGTCACCATCTCAGGTCCAAGCAATACTCGTTCTTCGACGTCGTCCCAAGCAAGTGGAGTGTGACAACGACGTCCATAGAGTGCCTCGAACGGTGTCATACCGATGCTAGCTTGGTAACTGTTGTTGTAGGAGAATTCTACCAAGTGCAAATGGTCTTCCCAAGACCCTCCAAATTCCAAGACGCAGGATCTCAGCATGTCTTCTAGCTTCTGGATTGTTCTCTCTGATTGTCCGTCAGTCTGGGGATGGTAGGCGGTGCTGAACTTCAGTTGTGTTCCCAAACTGTTATACAAACTCTTCCAAAAGTGAGAGGTAAATCTAGTATCTCTGTCAGACACAATACTTACCGGAACTCTATGAATCCGGTAGATATGCCGCATGTACAGTGCTGCCAACTTCTCGGTGGATAGACCAACCTTGAAGGGGATAAAGTGAGCTGACTTCGTCAGTCGGTCCACGATAACCCAAATGGCATCCTTTCCTCCTTGGGATCGAGGCAGTCCCGATACAAAATCCATTGTTATGTGCTTCCATTTCCACTCCGGAATGTCAAGCGGCTGCAATAGTCCTGCTGGTCTCTGTCTGCTAGCTTTTACTTGCTGACAAATTAAACATCTAGCCACATACCTGGATACGTCCTTCTTCATTCCGTACCACCACACTATAGTCCGCGTATCCCGATATATTTTGTTGGCTCCAGGATGTATGGAATACTGCGACTGGTGCGCTTCTTGCATCAGCTCGTTCCTCAGTTCGCCAGTTGGTACGCAAAGCCTCGTACCATTCTTCAGTGCTCCATCGCTGGCGATTGAGAATCCTTCAAGTGTTCCTGCCAGCACTTGGTCTCTGAGTTTGCAAAGCATATCGTCTTGGAATTGTGCCTCCTTGACTCTGTCTATAAGACTTGAACGCACTTGCAACTGCATCATTGATGATTCAACTCCTGGTACGATGGCTTCTCTTTCCAGTTTCCTCATTTCTTCTTCAGGCAGTACAATCTCCAAACCAAGCTTCTCCATATCCTCAAGTAAATGATGCTCCTTGGTCAAGAATATTGCCATCAGGTATCGACTAAGTGCATCTGCAACAACATTAGCCTTACCCGGATGATACTGCAGGTTGATATCGAAATCCTTCATCAGCTCCAGCCATCGTCTCTGTCGCATGTTCAGCTCCTTCTGAGTGAAAACATATTTTAGACTTTTGTGGTCTGTAAATATTTCTACCCTCTCTCCATAAAGGTAATCCTTCCATAACTTCAATGCAAATATCACCGCTGCAAGCTCCAAATCATGTGTGGGATAGTTCTTCTCATGAGTCCGTAATTGTCTAGATGCGTAAGCAATTACTTTCCCGTGTTGTTGAAGAACGCAGTCCAATCTCTTACCGGAAGCATCACTATAAATTGAGAAACCGCCGGTACCTGCGGGTAGCACAACTATCGGTGCTGTTGTAAGCCTCTTCTTCAGTTCCTCAAAAGCTGACTGGCAAGCTTCAGACCAAATGAATTCTTCGTTCTTCCCGGTAAGCTTCGTCATTGGTTCAGCAATCTTGGAGAAATCCTTCACGAACTTCCGGTAGTAGCCAGCTAAACCCAAAAAGCTTCTGATTTCTGCAACCGAACTTGGTGCAGTCCACTTCTCAATAGCAGCTATCTTCTTTGGATCCACCGAAATTTCTTTTTCTGTGACAACATGGCCCAGAAATTCCACTTTGTCTAAAAAGAATTCATATTTAGATAGCTTACCATAGAGCTTCTCCTTCCTCAAGGTGCTCAGCACTTTCCTCAGGTGCTCTTCATGTTCTTTCTCAGTCTTCGAGTAGATCAGTATGTCATCGATGAAGACAACAACAAACTGATCCAGGTATTCATGGAAAACCTTGTTCATGAGGTTCATGAATACCGCAGGAGCATTTGTCAGTCCAAACGGTATGACCAAGAATTCAAATTGCCTATACTTGGTGTTGAATGCCGTTTTCGGGATATCCTCCTTCCTGACCTTGATTTGGTGGTAGTCAGATCTGAGATCTATCTTCGAAAATACCTTGGCTCCACTCAGTTGATCAAACAGGTCGTCGATCCGGGGCAGAGGGTACTTGTTCTTGATGGTGATGTTATTCAGCGCCCGGTAGTCAATGCACATCCGTACGGTTCCATCCTTCTTGGGCACGAACAAAACTGGTGCTCCCCAGGGTGAAGCCCCGTCTCTGATAAATCCTTGTGCCTTCAGTTCGTCAATCTGATCCTTCATCTCCTTTGCCTTCTTGGGGTTGACTCTGTAGCATCCCCGAGAAATAGGAGAAGAGCCAGGTACTAGATCGATGGTGAATTCCACACCTCGATCCGGCGGCAATCCTAGAAAACTATCTGGAAAGACGTCCATGAATTTCGCTATGATAGGGTGAGGAGGCCCGGGTTCATCGCTGATTGAGGAGTAGGTAACACTCTTCATGTCTTCCGGAGCTCGAGAGATTTCAAACTCCGGTTCTCCTGATGGGCTGAAGATTACACATCCTCGGTGACAATCTATCAGCGTATGCTGTTCACTTGACCAGTCCATCCCTAGGACTACATCATAGTTGGGCAGGGGCATCACAAGTAAGGGTGTTAAAAATTGATGGCCTGAGATAGTTATGGGACAGTTACAAGCCTCAGTGATGGGTATGGGACCAACACCAGTCATAACTCTCTACTAATCACCTTGCTAAGTCTCGTATCTAGATGGTGTGCAGAAATAAACTCTGATGATACGAAACTATGTGATGCACCCGAATCAAATAATGCTAGAGCAGGATGTAAAAACACATAAATGGAACCTGTGATGACATCAGCGGTGGGTTCCTGCTCTGGTTTCTGCTCATCTGCTGCTAGGGCGTAGGCTCGCCCAGTCTTCTGCAGGTGTTGTCCGAACCGTTGTTGCTGAGTGGGTAGGGGAGCTCTTTGCTGAGTTGCTCCGGTCCGGTGGACTGACGAGGGGCAGTCCTTCACTTGGTGGGTGGCAGACCCACAGACTAGGCAGTGTCCTAGCCTCTTCCTGCATATGTTCGACTGATGTCTTGGCCTCTTGCAATAATCACAGACAGGGATCTGCCTCTGAGTCGCTTTGTCATTGGTCCTTTCCTGATAGTGCTGCTGCTGGTGGTGCGAAGGCCTGTTGTTGTTGCTGTTGGGCCTCTTCTGGTTACCCTGAAAGTTGCTAGTTCCAGGATACTCCCTCTTGGAACGAGAAGGCTGGCTCTTCTCCACGTCCTGAGCTCGTATCAGGATCTTCTCATATGTCTTGGCGCCACCTGCGATCACAGGGGTACGAATCTCTTCCCTTAGTCCATACCTGAATCTTTCAGCACGGTCCTTGGGGTCAGCAACCAAGTTCTGGGCAAAACGGCTAAGTCGGCCGAACTCTGTCGTATATTCTCCGACCGTCATGTTCCCTTGCTTCAGGTCCTGAAACTGTCTTTCTATCTCCTGCATCTCCGATGTTGGAAAGAACTTCCTGCGGAACAGCCTCTTGAAGGTGTCCCAGTCGAGCTGCTTGTCCTGGAGTCGGGGTTCATTCCGATACCAGGTGCTTGCCACATCTTGCACCTGGAGTCCTACTGCTTCGGTCTTGAGGTCCTCTGGGAGTCGAGCGACGCTCAAGAGACGCTCCATGCTGTCTAGCCATTCATCGGCGTAGATGATACCCTCGGTTCCTTTGAAAGGTCGAGGGCCTTGCTTCTTAAAACTCTCTATATCTCCGACCTTCATGTAATAATACGCCTCTAATCAAAAGAATGGCCTTAATGATATAAAACTTAACTCCTAAATTATGTTTACCTTGGCAGGTCGTGGCTCCAATGAAGTGGTTTCTCCTCTCTCGAGGGCAGCCATAGCCACATTGTGGACATTCTCCATGTCTTCTCTCATGATCGCAGTCTGCTCGCGATGGGCTTCAGCTTGGGCCGCAGTCTGTTCTCGATGAGCTTCTGCTTGGGCTCTCTGTGCTTCAAGCACTCCTCGTAGCATGCCCACTAGATCAGTGGGATCCACGGGCACTGGTGGGGCAGCTGGTACGGGTACTACCGCAGGGGTCTGCGGCTCAGTCCGGGGAAGTGTAGGGTTCGCCGCTTGAGATGTAGTGGCGTAAACACCGCGGAGTGCTGGAGATTGATGGGGATGGTCGGTCAGCTGCAACGGTGAAGGGTCTGGACGTGCTGGGGTAGATGGGGTATGTTCGAATGATGACACCTCATCGGCAGTAGGGGTGGTCTTTTCCTTGGTCATATTCTGGAAGGTTTAGGATGAAAACATAAGCAAGGTATCCTACCAGTCTATAATCAAACAAAAATATTTATGTATATAATTCGGACCTATGTTGTGACAAATCAATGTTCTAGTGTTCTAATTGTTTCTAGGTATGTTTTCCTAAGTTGTTGGACCTGCATCGGCCACCACTAAAAACATGTCACGACCCGATCCCAAATAATTAGGTCGAACCGGATCATGTCCAGCCTGCACCGTTGTTGAGATGGCGGCAGTAAGCTGTTCTATTAGCAGGTAACCACAACAACATCTATTTTGTCACAACTCAATATTCGGAAATTGAAAACTTTATTAAACATTGAAATAAATACAACTGGAATTAAAAGTACTGAAATAATTACTGAATTCAAATAACAGAATTTTCCAAAGAAACAACAAAATTGGAAAAGAAAATCTAGCTAAGCATTCGGCTCATCGGCCTCAGTCCCTGCGTCCTCCAAAGGGAACTCTGGCAGCACCACGGGGTACAGAACCGGGTCGTAATAGTTGTTGATTAACAGCTCAGCCTCCTCAATATCCCCTAAAAATGTTATCTCCAGTCAGGAGGAAGCAAAGTACAATTTCATGCTAATTTGACAGTTAAAATAATAATAGAATCATGCACTTTTAAACAATCTGAAATAAACAGTTTTATAGCAGTTAAACAGTGTGATTTGAATAGGCAATAAATATGACCGGCTTGGGTTGTACAGTTGTATCATATTGATACGATATGGCTTATCCCGGTGTGTAAGAGGGGTAAGCTAATACAATTCTAAGTTATCAGTTGGATGTGGTCATAAACATTACACTATTCTCCCAGTACCCAACAGTCAATCAGTCATTGCTCTCAGAGAGAGTTTCGTGTTGCATTATGGTTTAAACTTGTAGTAAAGCGATTATTAAATAACTGTAAACTAGCACAAAATGTACTTGCCTCAATATGGACTGGACTTGAAGGGATGAAGACTTCGAGATGGGATTTAGACTCGTCCTCGAAATCCTACATTCGAGAAGTTGACTCAGAATCCAGGGTTACCAAGCTAACTATGCTAGTTGAAATCTCTAATTGTGTCCTAATCAATTTTAATCTTCATTTATTAAACATGAACAAAATGCGATTATCGGTGCGTTAAAGTTAATAACGAGGAAAAGATCAATTTAACTTTGTATTTTGGAAAAACTCATAGTTACCAATTTAATTGATTAAAACTTTGTATTTTCGTAATTATACATATAAAACTATATTTCTTATTTCAATGAAAAAACATGATCGTTGTTAAAATATTAAAAGCTTGTAAATTTTAATGTGAGAAAACTTCATTAATTTTCTATTCAAAATAATATTTTTTTAGATTTACGCGTACGCTAGAAATCAGCAAAACCAGAAAGTAAAAGAAAATTCTACGCTACAAAAATTACAGGCCACAGAGAAAAATAGAAAAGCTGGGCTTATGCCCTTACAATTTATTTTACATAAATTGAATTAAGAAAAAATGGTTGTTAGTTCTAAAATCTTCCTACAATTTAATTATGAATAAATTAGTAAATAAAATAAATTAAATTAATAGTGAGTCTCATATATTGGTCCAATCGTCATATGGGCTAATGCCTCAACGTCCGGGTGAAGCCGGTTTCGTTTGCACTTAGCCAGGGTCCATTGACCAATACGGTCGTCGCCCAAAAATCCAAAATAATAATATTTTCCGAAAAAACCATTTTAAAATCATTTTAAAAATATAATTAAATTTTATGGAAAATCCGGCAGCATTTCCTCTATTTTCAGTCAACCAAAAAACTGGGAAAGTGTGCCAATATTTTCCTGCAAGTATCCCTAACCAGGGAAATCCAATATATATATATATATATATATATATATATATATATATATATATCCACAATCATTCCCAATATTAATTCGGAACAACCCGAAACAAATTCGGGAATCCGAAACCAACCCAGAAAATATCACAGCACAATTCAGAAAAGATCCGAAAACCAAATATTCTCAGAATTCATTTCCGAAAGTTTCGGAAAATCAAAACCAACTAACAGAGGCTTTCCCGAAAGTCTCTCGGAAAATCCCGAAAACAAATCGTAACCCAAGAATCAAATTTCCGAATGGAATTAGTGGACCAATCTCATCATAGACACGGGAGGGACGAACTACCATGATTAATCAGAAATTACCCAAATCGACAGAATCCGAAGGGTTGCCTCGGACTTGGGACACGCGAATCCGCGGGAACGAACTCGAAAACGAACCACACCGAAGGCACACACAGGTGCTGTCCACTCGGGACGGGGCTACGTGCGCGCAGATCGGGCTGCCGGGGGCGGCAGCGGCTGGAAAGGGGCGCTGGGCTCGGGTTGCACGCGGGGTTGCCGCGGGGAACGTCAGGGCGGGCCGGATCGGGGTCTGGCGGATCGCGGGTGGCCTCGGAGTCGGCGCTCGGGCGGAGGTGCGCCGGGGCCGGCTGACGGTGTAGCGCCGGGGCGCGCTCGGGAGATCGGGCCGACAAAGGTTCTGGCCGGGCGCGGGAGGTCGGCGGGAGTGCTCGACCGAGAGGGTGAGGAAGTAGGTGGTTCGGTGTGGGACGGGAAAGGATGGTGAAAGAAAAGGAGAGGGGGTTATGAGTGCTATGCTCGTGAGAAGAGGAAAGAGAATGAGTTTTGTGTGGAGTTGGAGTTGTTGGTGATATAAGGAGTGGGGTGATGGGATGGGTTGTGCTGAGAGCAAATGTAGGAGAGAGAAGTGAGGGGGTGAGGTGGAACGTGGGGTGAGGGAATGCTGGTCCAACATGGACCAGTACAATATATATATATATATATATATATATATATATATATATATATATATATATATATATATATATATATATATATATTTTATAATAGAAACCAGATTTAAATGAATGGGTTAGGATCGGGTCTGGGTTTCGGGGATCTGGTCCGGGCACGGGTCAGGCCAGCAATCAAAAGCCACTTTTAATTTTTGAAATAGTTTTTTTTAAACTCATAAATAATACTAATAATAATAGTAATAATATTATAATATTAATAATTATTCATATTACAAAATTGGGTTTCACAGTATCAAGCCGTACTTATTGCTTGGCCGTGATTGTTGAATGGGGAATAATCAATCTAGTCTTGCCTTGATCCTGTACATGTTTTGATTTTCTTATATTATCTTGCTGATAAATGGGAGAAACCAAGTTCGGTTCAGACGAAGGGTTACAATCCCGATCCTTGTTTGGTTTAAGAGTTGTAACCTGGTTATCTGAATGGTTCCATGGTTATCTTACCGTATATCCTCGTGATGTTATATTTCTCCAGCTTTACTATATTATTATTATCTTCTGTGCTAATTGCTGGTTTTAGTTCCTAAGAGAAGCTTCCTTTGTGGCACTTGCTCTTTCTGGGTCTGACCCAGCTGATTTTGTATGGCCAGATTTCGGAGCAGCTCCAGAGGATCTATCGACTTTCCAGCCCGATGGTGGCGACTAGACGTAACCAGGGCAACGAGTGAGTTTATTTTTGATCTTCCACTTTATTGTAAAAATATTCTTTTGAGGCGTTTAGCCGACGAGCACCTGTTTAGCTCGATTGTATTTACTTACTGTCTGCCTACGGACTGTAACATGATTGACAGATCCTAGGGTTGATCATGTATGACTAAACTCTTGCTAGTCCTAATATTTTGTAACGACTAGCTTCATGAACAGCTGAATATGTAATATTTGGAACGCCTTATTATTGTATATTTAATGATCATACATCTTGTGACTTTACTTACTTGCTTGTGCTTGAGACACTAGGCTTGTTCATGACCATTGGAGGCTATTGGCTTGTAGTAAACCCCCATGTATCTAGACATCCGTGGCCGTATAGCTAGATGGATTCTATTTCATATACGTAGATGGCTATGTATGCCCCCGCTCTCCAGTATTCTGGTTCTGGGGCGTGACATGGTTTAATTGGTGGCCCATGCAGGTCTTGTAAATCAAGATATGTGAGGGTTTACCGAATAGATGTCTCAATCAGTACTCGCCCTTGATCTCTGTTCGTATTATCTGAATTCCTGGATTCTTGTCCTGATCATATGCTTGTATCGTTGATCTGTCCTGGTCCTTCCTTATTGTTCCCCATGTCGTCTTATCCAGCGGCATCGTTCATGGACCTGCCGGTCAGCAAGGCGGAGCACTTCCCGTGGATCAGCAGCAACCTGGAGATCAAGCCCAGCATTCCGGAGTAGCTTCCAGAGTCGTGCCTTCTGGCGGAGAGCCACCAGTCCAGTCAGTTCAACATGCAGAACCTGATGATGGCACTTTGGTAGGTCTCGTCAGGACCTTGATAGCTTCCCAAGATCGTCGTGGAGACGCCTTGCACCAAGCAGTGACGGATGCTCTGACCAGAGGAGGTCATCAGGGTAACAGCGCGGCCAACAGCTTCAAGCGCTTGAACCCTCACTTCTTCGACGGTAATGAAGATGCTATCGCTGCAGATGCTTGGCTTCAGGACACAGAGGTGATTCTAGAAGCAGCCAGGACCCCAGAGAATGAGAAGGTAGCCGTGGTGTACTTGCAGTTATTAGATCTTGCCCGCAGCTGGTTGGCGGCCCAGGCCGTTGGATTAGTAGCACCCATTGCTTGGACGATGTTCAAAGAGAGATTCCAGACCAAGTATTTTGATGCTGTAGCTCGGTACGATCTACAGACGAGGTTCACCAATCTGAAGCAGATGGACAGAACGGTCGACGGATATGCGACCGAGTTTTCGAGGCTCATTCGGTTCGCTCCCACCTTGGTGGCAACCGAGTATGATAGAGCCCAGCGATTTCAGCAAGGGCTTCACCTGGAGATTTTGTTGGCAGTTGAGCAGTTTGAGCATCAGACTTTTGATGCAGTCTTGAGAGCAGCTAAGAGGCATGAGTATACCTCCCAGAGGATTGTGGATAGGGCCGGAGGTCGGAAGAGATCCCACGGCCAGATGAATCAGTCTTCAGCCCCAGCCCCGGCAGCCAGGGCTTTGACCATTGGAGCTCTGAGGCGAACGGCCTCAGTGACGTCGGTTCAGCATTCAACCCTGATGTACCCTCAGCAGCAAAAGCAGAAGCTGTCTTCCGCAGTGGGATGTTCTCATTGTGGAAAGCCAGGCCATGTTGTGGCAGAGTGTCGCAGGGCACAGGGATTGTGTCTGGCTTGTGGAACAGCAGACCATAGGGTCGGATCCTGCCCGAATAGGGGTGGTTCATCATCGTCCAACCTTTCTAGCTCTTCGGTGAGAGGACCAGCTCCGGTCCAGCAGCAGCAGTATCCATTGCCGAGGCCCTTGCCGCCTCAGCCCCTGATGTTCCAGCAACAACACCCCCAGCAGCACGCTCAAGCCCAAGTCTTGAATCAGAATAGATAGCGAGGATTTCAGCAGAGGGGACCAGCACCCCGAGGACATGGTCAGGCCATGGTGATGACCGCAGAAGAAGGATTTGCACCAGGAGAGGTAGTGGCAGGTACTATTCTCGTCAACTCCTTTCCAGCTTCAGCTTTATTTGATTCTGGTGCATCGCATTCTTTTATGTCTGCACGATTTGTGACACAGATAGGATTGGAGCCCGAGTCATTATCAGTAAGGCTCAATATACATACTGGTAACGGACTTGTGGGAGCCGATAGGGTATTTTCCTCGTGTCGGATCATAGTTAGCGGTAAGAAATTTTTCGCTAGATTGATAGAATTCCCGATGGCCGATTATGATGTGGTCTTAGGGATGGATTGGTTGAGAGACCAGTATGCTAGGATAGACTGCCATATTGGTAGGGTTGTTTTTAGCATTCCAGGAGAGCCAGAGTTTTCCTTTTCCCGAGGTGCAGTTGAGCCTTCTCCTCCAGTGTTGTGGATGGCAGTAGCAGCAATGCAGTTGCCTCGGATAGTCGAGGAGTTTTCAAATATTTTTCTAGAAGAGCTTCCAGGTATGCCGCTAGAACGGGAGATCGAGTTCACCATAGACTTGATTCCTGGGATAGCCCCAGTATCCGAGAGAGTCTACAGGATGGCGCCGTCAGAGTTGAAGATCTTGTACAAGATGATTAAAGAACTTCGAACCAAGGGATTCATTCGTGCTAGTGGATCACCTTGGGGAGCCCCGATGCTTCTTGTGAAAAAGAAGGATGGTACATCCAGGTTATGTATTGATTATTGTACCTTGAACTCAGTGACAATCAAGAACAGATACCCTCTTCCGAGGATAGATGACTTGTTTGATCAACGCAAAAGGACAGCAGTATTCTCAAAGATCGACTTGCGCTCAGGATATCATCATATCAGAGTCAGAGAGCAGGACATCCCGAAGACAGCTTTCAGGTCTAGGTATAGGCATTAGAAGTTCCTAGTGATGCCATTTGGAGCGACCAATGCGCCGGCTGTATTCATGGATCTCATGAATCGTATTTTTATGCCTTATTTGGATCAGTTTGTGATTGTGTTTCTAGATGACATCCTGGTCTATAGCAGGAGTGAAACGGAGCATGAGTAGCATCTCCGTGTGGTTCTTCAGATTGTTAGGGAGCATCAGTTGTATGCCAAGTTTAGTAAATGCGAGTTCTGGCTCGATCGTATTTCGTACTTGGATCACATCATCACTCGAGGAGGAGTAGAAGTGGATCCCCAAAAGATTGTGGCCATTGAGTCGTGGTCGGTACCCAGCACAGTTGCAGAGGTTCGCAGTTTTCTTGGTTTGGCCGACTACTACCGGCGATTTGTTTCAGACTTTGCTCGGATCTCGGCGCCATTGACCCAGTTGACCCGTAAGGAGGTGCAGTTTGCTTGGACAGCAGAATATCAGAATTCTTTTGAGAAGTTGAAGCGAGGCTTGATGACGGCTCCCATTCTTACGCTTCCAGATGGAACCGGAGGATTCTCGGTATATTGTGATGCTTCAGGCAGAGGCTTAGGATGTGTTCTGATGCAGCATGGGAAGGTAATAGCTTATGCGTCACGACAACTTCATGATCATGAGAGGAATTACCCAACCCATGACTTGGAGCTGGCAGCAGTAGTGTTTGTACTTAAGTTGTGGAGGCACTACTTGTACGGAGATAGGATGGAGATTTTTACCGACCATAAGAGCCTGAAGTATATTTTCACCCAGAAGGATCTTAACATGCGTCAGAGGAGGTGGCTGGAGCTTCTTGTGGATTATGACGTCAACTTGCAGTATCATCCCGGGAAGGCCAACGTCGTTGCGGATGCATTGAGCAGGAGAGCCGGAGTTTATTTCCTAACAGCGCAACCAGAGCTGTTAGCAGATCTTCAGAAAATGGGTATTGAAGTTGTTCTTCCTTCTAGTGTAGCATTGATGGCCAGTATGCAAGTTCAGTCCACCATAGTCGAGAGGATCCGGATGGCGCAGTCAGCAGATTCTAAGCTTCAGCGACTCAGGACAGAGTGTGAGACAGGACGAAGACCAGAATTGTGTATTCATGAAGACGGTACACTTAGGCATGGTAAGCGTCTTTATGTACCCAGTGGTGATATCAGACAGGAGATCATGGCAGAGGCTCACAGTTTACTGTATTTCATTCATCCTGGTGGTACGAAGATGTATCGTGATATCCGTCAGCACTTTTGGTGGAATGGCATGAAGAGGGAGATAGCCCGGTTTGTCTCTCGTTGTTTAGTCTGCCAACAAGTTAAGGCTGAACATCAGAGGCCCGCTGGACTTCTTCAGCCCTTGCCGATTCCAGAATGGAAGTAGGAGCATGTGACCATGAATTTTGTGGCTGAATTACCTAGATCCCCAGCTGGTAGAGATGCTATTTGGATTATAGTTGACAGGCTTACGAAGGTAGCTCACTTTCTCCCATTCAGAGTTGGGCAGTCGACAGCTCAGTTAGCAGAGATGTACCTCAGGCAGATTATCAGGTTGCACGGAGTGCCAGTCAGTATCACCTCGGACCGAGATTCAAGATTCACGTCGCACTTTTGGCGTAGCCTGCAGGAGAGTTTGGGAACTCGTCTTCAGTTCAGTTCAGCATATCATCCGCAGACAGATGGTCAGTCGGAGCGTACAATCCAGACTCTTGAAGATATATTGCGGTCCTGTACACTTGACTTCGGTGGGTCATGGGAAGATCACCTGCACCTGGTGGAGTTCTCGTACAACAACAGCTTCCAAGCTAGTATCCAGATGGCACCGTTCGAGGCACTGTATGGCAGGAAGTGTCGATGCCCGTTAGCCTGGGATGATGTGGGAGAGAGACAGATGCTCGACCCAGAAATGATTGCCCAGACAGTTGAAGTGGTCAGAAGAGTTCGGGATCATCTTCGAGTTGCCCAAGATCGCCAGCGCCATTGGGCCGATTCTCATCGGCGCCCTCTCGAGTTTTCTGTCGGCGACCATGTATTTCTGATGATTTTGCCTAACCGTGGCGTCATTCGTTTTGACGCACGGGGAAAGCTTAGTCCTAGGTATATAGGGCTGTTCGATATTCTGGAGCGAGTAGGAGATGTGTCATATCGTCTCGTTCTTCCGCCGTTGCTAAGCGAGGTGCATGACGTGTTCCATGTATCCCAATTACGACGATATATCTCAGATCCGAGTCACATCCTGGATCATTCGGAATTGGTTGTTGGTACCAACCTTTCGTATGAGGAGAGACCCGTGTCTATATTGGACCGGAGAGAGAAGATACTCAAGAACAAGACTATCAAGTTAGTTCGAGTTGCTTGGGGTCATCACTCTTTGGGTGAGTCAACGTGGGAGCGTGAGGATGATATCCGATCGCGATATCCCGACCTGTTTGACTCGTGAGGTATAATGTCTTCCTTATACCTTATGCCTTCGATTCCTTGCTTGAATGAATGATTGCCTACCTAGTTATAGCTTGCTTGTGATTAATATAGCTTGTCCTCGTCTCTCTAGCCTCTTAATTAAATTTCGAGGAAGGAATTCTTTTAAGGTGGGTAGAGTTGTAATGCATGTGGTTCGTATTACGTATTTTGGAATACGTGTACGTATTTTATCTTGTATTGCATGATTTCTTACTTAGCTTTTCCTTCTTGGCTTGGTTATTTCTTGGTTTGGGTTCGGCTAGGCTTGGTTTTCTTTGGTTTATTATGAACCAAGGAGAGAACCACCTACCTACCACCACCACTACCATTTATTAACCCCCATTCTCTCTTCTCTCTCTTCATTACTCTTCTTCTTTCCTCCATTAACTCCTTCACCTACCAGAGAGAGAGAGAGGCCTAGGCAAGTGTAGCTTGTTTCATGGAGGAACTCTAATTTTATTGCTCCATTCTCTTCCTTACAGCATTCTAACTTACTTTAGTACTTGACATTTTTACTTTCCATGGCTGGATTCTTGTAGATCTAAGTTTATTTTATTTTCAAAATTCTTGGGTTTTGATATACTTAATCTTGTTATTTCTACGTTTTGATGGTTCCATGTTGTAGAAAATTTCGTTCTGTCCCAGTTTGACCTATGGAAGTTCGGATTTGGACTCTGGATGAAGGTTCTATGGAGCTTGGAAGCCATGGCGTACTTGGTTCTTTTTCTCGAAAATTTGGAGAAGAAGAACAGTACTTGACTTGACCGCATGAACATTTCATGCGGCAAGTGTTCTCCCAGCCGCATGCTTTATCCTAGCCGCATGAGATCCTGAACCATCTAGCCGCATGCGCCCCCTTGCCTATGCAGCCGCATGTGTGCCCGCCATATTCAGCCGCACGAGTACGAATTCCCCGCTAGCCGCATGGATCTACTTTTTAGCCCGCCGCATGAGGCCCTTGCATCCTAGCCGCATAAGCCTATTTTCTTCCTGGCTGCATAGACCAAGTCTCTTCTAGCCGCATGGACCTTTGCTCTGCGAGCCGCATGAGCCCGGGCCCGTTCTAGCCGCATGGGCCTTTGCTCTGCGAGCCGCATGAGCCCAGGCCCATTCTAGCTGCATGGATTAATTCCTATGCGAGCCGTATCACACATATTTCCTCCTAACCGCATGCGCCCTTGATTGAACATAGCCGCATGGGCTATTTCCGCCCTCAGTCGTATGAGCTGCTCCCGCATGGACTCCTTCCTTGGCCGTATGTGCCCGAGCCGCATGGCTTTTCCATAGACTGTATTCTATGTTTTATTATTTGATTTTACTGATAAGTCCTGTCTTGTGATCTCAGCATAACTTGGATCTCCTGATTGAATGCTTGTACTATAATGCCCTGCACATGTACCCTGAACACGACAGTGACCCATAGTGGTGCACTCTTGACAAGTAAACGTGACATGACCTGATAGTGGCCCGTCGTGGCGCACTCCTGACAAGTACACTTGACATGATAACCTGACATGATATATCTTGATAAGCTGTTACGACGGCTACCTGACATGACATGACCTGTATAAATAACCTGGACACCGTGGGCGATTGTGCTTGTATAATTAATCCAGTCCTGTCTTGTATCATGTCTAGTATGGGACTCCTGAGTACCACGGTCAGGAGTACCTACTGAAATGGACTAAGGCTAATAACTAGATTAATACATTAGTCATAAAGAGATCTCCCAGCTACAGGCAATCCCGTTACCTGGGCGCGCCTGGGATCTATAGCCTGCCGTCGAATAGGGCACATTTTCAGCACACTATCATGTGTTGCACCCTTTAAGCTACCTAAGGGTACATGCGTTTCCTGGACGATGTACCCACCTGAACTCAACCCCTAATTTTTGACCTGGGTAACCTGGATGGTCTGCAGGGCTTGTGGCTGTGGAATAATCTCACTGCATCTTGCTAGTAACTAGGCTTGTGATGACCCTAGTTAGTTAAAGTATCAAGCCGTACTTATTGCTTGGCCGTGATTGTTGAATGGGGAATAATCAATCTAGTCTTGCCTTGATCATGTACATGTTCTGATTTTCTTATATTATCTTGCTGATAAATGGGAGAAACTAAGTTCGGTTCAGACGAAGGGTTACAATCCCGGTCCTTGTTTGGTTTAAGGGTTGTAACTTGGTTATCTGAATGGTTCCATGGTTATCTTACCGTATATCCTCGTGATGTTATATTTCTCCAGCTTTACTATATTATTATTATTTTCTGTGCTAATTGCTGGTTTTAGTTCCTAAGTGAAGCTTCCTTTGTGGCACTTGCTCTTTCTGGGGTCTGACCCAGCTGGTTTTGTATGGCCAGATTTCGGAGCAGCTCCAGAGGATCTACCGACTTTCCAGCCCGATGGTGGCGACTAGACGTAACCAGGGCAACGAGTGGGTTTATTTTTGATCTCCCACTTTATTGTAAAGATATTCTTTTGAGGCGTTTAGCCGACGAGCACCTGTTTAGCTCGATTGCATTTACTTACTGTCTGCCTACGGGCTGTAACATGATTGACAGATCCTAGGGTTGATCATGTATGACTAAAATCTTGCTAGTCCTAACATTTTGTAACGATTAGCTTCATGATCAGCTGAATATGTAATATTTGGGACGCCTTATTATTGTATATTTAATGATCATACATCTTGTGACTTTACTTACTTGCTTGTGATTGAGACACTAGGCTTGTTCATGACCATAGGAGACTATTGGCTTGTAGTAAACTCTCATGTATCTAGACAGCCGTGGCCGTATAGCGAGATGGATTCCATTTCATATACGTAGCTGGCTATGTCTGCCCCCGCTCTCCACTATTCTGGTTCTGGGGCGTAACAGCGACAAACCGGGCCTCGTTTCGACCTCCCAGTCAAAAGTTATGGCCCTCCAAAGTTTCAACTGACCATAAAATGCAGGAGAATGACCATTCTCCGTGTTAGAACACGAAGAATGTTAATTTCGCATGAGGGTAGCCATTCTTCGTGTTAGTAACACGGAGAATGGCATTCTCCGTCTTAATTTACACAGAGAATGACCATTCTCTGTGTTAGTAACACGAAGAATGGCATTCTCCATCTTAATTTACACGGAGAATGCCCATTCTCCGTGCTAAATTATACGGAGAATGGCCATTCTCCGTCTTAATTTACACGAAGAATGTTATTCTCCGTGTAATTTAGCACGGAGAATGGTCATTCCAGTGTTAAAACGCAGGAGAATGGCCATTCTCCGTGTTACAAACACGGAGAATGCCATTCTCCGTGTAAATTAACACGGAGAATGACATTATGACATTCTTCGTGCTAAATTACACGGAGAATGACCATTCTCCGTGCTAAATTACACAGAGAATGGCCATTCAAATGTTAAAACACATGAGAATGGTCATTTATAAAACTCTGTGATGAGAGTTTCAAACTGAATCTCATCACAGAGACTTACAAATAGAGCTGCCACCCCCTGGCAGTCTTACATTCAATTAGGACTGCCAGCACCCTGACAGTCCTCCTTTTGTGTAGGACTGCCAGGGGTGTCAGCCCTAATTGAAACTCTCTATGATAGAAAGTTTCAAAACTCTCATCACAGAGACTTACAAGTAGGACTACCAGGGGCCTGACAGTCCTGACTCAAACTCTCTGTGAAGAGAGTTTGAGTATGAAACTCTCTTCACAGAGAGTTTTATACAAGACTGCCAACACCCTGACAGTCCTTTATTAAGTAAGGACTACCGGGACCTGGCAGTCCTAACTTAATGTAGGACTGCAGAAAGTCTGGCAGTACTACTTTATATTAGGACTGCCACAACCCTGACAGTCCTAATGTTGTAAGTCACGACTGTAGCAGCCGAACGACCACAACGATTTGTCGTGTTCTAGGGTTAGGGTTTCAAGAAATATGCGAGATCATGTTCGAAAAATTCATTTTTGAACCCTAAAATAATTCTAAACCTAATATTTATGTTTTCTGATTTTGAGTATGAGTGAAAACTTTTTTCGATAGCTGATCTTAGACAAATTTGGAAAAAAAAAATTGTGCCAAACATGATTAAGATAGGATAATTTTTTTTGGAGATAATTCTCGAAAAGAAAGGAAGAAAAATTTGGGAAAAAAATTGGACTAGGGTTTAATTAAGAAAAAAGTAGAGGGAGAGAAGAAAAGAGTTAAGGGAGAGAAGAAAAGAGTAGAGGGAGAGAGAATTTTTTTAGAAAAGTTGTCTTTTATATCTAATGTTGGGCTGCCCCCAAGTAAAAAAACTGATGGCAAACTTATAATATTTGTAAACATTTTTGGGCTGCCCCCAAGTAAAATTGGTGGTGCCCTTAGAAAAAACCTCTCTATTTATAAGGGGATATTGGTTAGGAACAACAAAACTTAGTTTTATTTTACTGTAAGGGACAACATATAATATTTTTTGCTTGGAGCACATCTCATTATCATTTTCTTGCTTTCTTTTCCAAATCCAAAAACTATACAAACATTATTATATTTTCTTATTTTCGAAGTTTTAATGTAGCTACCTAGTAGATAGTCCGCTAAGCTGATATTTTTGAACTTTCATACTCCGTTAATAGAGTTTTGAAGCTTCAAACTAAACACGGTCATATTTAGAACAATTAAGGACTGTCATAATTTTGAAAATCTTAAAATAAGTTGTGAAGCTCATGAGAATAGGAAAATAGTACTTTCAGATGTGCGATCAAAAACAACATATCTCACATCCCGAAACACTCAAAAATATAATGTACTTTTTCACAATATTATTTAATATAATATAATTAGATAATAAAATATTTGATAATATATTTAAATTTTAAAAAAAATTAAATAACTGGTATTAATAAATAATTATCAACTTAGATAATAAATCAGCTAATACAAGTTTTCACCTTTCTATCTACATAATATTTAAACAACCAAATACTACGCATAATATTTAAACATCCAAATCCAAACACAATAGTATGAATTTGGCCGCTCCTCTGTGCAAAATATCAATTATCTGAACATTGAAAGTAGAATTTCTAAAAAGAAAAATAGCATGGAAGTCAAATACATATACAAGGCACCTTCTCTCTTTGTACGTGGACTTTCTTGTCTCCCACTTCGGCCATCCAAACAGCCACTTACACTTAGGTACTGTTTGGGAAGGGTGGAAAGTGGGAGGAAAGAAAAAGTTGAGGAGAAAGTGAGAGGAAAATTTTAAATGGTGGTGTTTGGAAAGGGGGAGAGAACATGGGGGAGGAAAATTTGAGAGGAAAAAGTAGGTGGGTCCCACCAAAAAATTTTCCTCCCAAATGTGGGAGGAAAATGAAGAGAGATGAGAGGAATTTGAGTGAATTTACCCCACCACCCCTCAAAAAGTTAATATTAAAGCATCATTTGAGAATACCAAGGAGAAAATAGTAATTATACCTATATCCATAAACAAATAAAAAATTGTTTTTAAACTTTTCCTTTCCCTACTTTTTGTCCATCCAAACAAAGGAAGGGAAAATTAACTTTCCTTTCATTTTACTCTCCTCCATTTTTCTTCCCCTCAAATTTTCCTCTCCCTCCCCACAAATGTTCCCAAACACAGTGTTAGGGGCCGTTTGGTAAACCGTAAGTGTAGAAAAATATGGATTTAGACTTTCATGTGGGAAAAAGTGATAGGAATCCATTCACTTTCTTGTCCCCCTAGTAGGGGACAAATGTGTTTGGTTGGAATAGGAAAGTGGAAAGTGGGAAATGAAAAATGAGAAAGTTGATATTTATAAAATATAATTAGTTGTTAATTACACAGTAACGACAATAATAATAATAATAATACATACTTTAATATACTTAATCCAATAAAATATAATTAGTTATTATTATTATTATTATTATTATTATACTTAATCCAATAATTATTATAATTATTATTTTTTCTTATAAGTATCTCTTTCTCCACAAATTAATACAGCTAATACATTAATTAATACATACTTTAATATACTAACTAATTATTCTTTCAACAAATTGGTGGAGCACAGCAGCTGCTGACTCCACCACCTATCACTTTCCATACACACACATACAAAATCCATGGGGACTCGACCTCGTCGACCCCATCTCGCCGACCTCGGCGACCCCACCGGGCGACCTCGGCGACCCCACCGGACGACCTCGGCGACCCCACCGGGCCAAACAATAGCTGTCGACCTCGTCGACCCCACCCGACTGCACAGCAGCCGTCGATCTCGTCGACCTCCATGGCGGTTGACCAGTGGTGGAGCCGACCTCGTCGACGGCTCCACATGAGCCATCGGCAGCTCCCCGAGCTTGGCCTCGCCGGAAACTCGTCGACAGCTCAACAGCTCCTCGAGCTTGGCCTCGTCGGAAACTCGGCCACAGCTCCTCGAGCTCGGTCCGCCAGGAGCTTGGCCTCGAACTCGGCCACAGCTAGTGAAGAAGAGCTTAATTAAAGGAAATTTTTTTTCTTACCAGCCACGTCCATGTCTCTCAAGAGGAAGTGGAAATGCGAGAAAGCCAGGAGACAGGAACTGCAAAACACTGTTCTGTTTCTAAATTCACTCAAAATCCGGATTCAACCAAACAGAGGAAGTGAACTTTCAAACCCACTTTTCCTAAAAAAGTGCACTTCCAATGCAAAATTCATGTTACCAACAGATCCTTACACTTACACTGTGCTTGGAAACATTTGTGGGGAGGGAGAAGAAAATTTGAGGGAAACAAAAAATAAAGGAGAGTAAAATGAAAGTAAAGTCAATTTTCCTTTCCTTTGTTTGGATGGACAAAAAATAGGAGAAGAAAAAGTTTAAAAATAATTTTTTATTTATTTATGGATAATGTATAATTACTATTTCTTCCTTGGTATTCTCAAATGATAATTTAATATTAATTTTTTGAGGGGTGGTGGAATAAATTCACTCAAATTCCTCTCATGGAATTTTTTTTTTTTTAGTGGAACCCACCTACTTTTCCTCTCAAATTTTCCTTCCCCATTTTCTCTCCTCCTTTTCAAACACCATCATTTAAAAATTTTCCCTTCCCAAACAGTACATTAGATTAGAGTAAGAAAGAAAAAAAAAAAAACCCTCAGGCCTCGTTTGGTTCGCGGAATGGAAGGGGAAGGAAATCAATTCCTTGTCATTTCCTTTTCTTTGGAAAATTTTATTTTCCATTGATTTTCCTTTCCGATGTTTGGAAATGCCAAGGAATTTGTAAAGGAAAGTGGTTACTTCAATGTGGAAAAGTGATTCCTTGCTTGGATGGATAGAATCACTTTCCCTCCTAATTTTACTTCCATTGGGAATAACTTTCCTTTCCTCCTCAATTCCTTTGGCATCCAAACATAGGAAAGTATCACTTTCCTTTTCCAACTCGGAGATTCCGCGAACCAAACGAGGCCTCAATGAACTCCCAATACAATATTAGTGTCCCAGCTGCGGCACAATTAAGCCAACAATACAAGTATACAACTGCAGCCAAAAGAAATTCAAAATTCAAACAAAAAGCATCTAGGGAATTTGTAACCAAATTAGAAACCATCACCACCCGTAAACATTCACAAGAGTATATGAATCATATGAAATGATAAGTTTTTAATTTTACAACACAAGGAAACTACAATGTCAAGAAGAACCCTAAGCTGCTCCGATTTCCCTATTCAAGTAATCCACAAACATTCTCTTTGCGCTATCCGCATCAGAAGGCGGGGGAGGGCCACTCAGGCTGTACTGCCCTGTTAGCTTTATGAACGTACGTCGGAGACTTCGGAGCTCCGGCAATCCAACTGGTCTTTGGATATTGATGTTTGCTTTAGTCAAGGCCACAATGCATGCAACTGCAACTAGCTACAACAATAGCAGAATGTCGAGTTTCTTTAATTTGAAGATTGCTCTTATTTGAAATAAAAATCAATTAATGTAAGTTTTGGGTATATAATATATGCAAAACTGGAAGAAATAGTCACCAGGAAATCAGTAAGATGGTGATTGATTCAAATTTAAAGCAACAAATAGTTAGTTTTATTAGCTTAGAAGACGATCCTCGAAAACACAAACCATTAAGAAACATAGTATTTAAGGATATAGTTGGCAAGTGTTGACCGACAGAGATCCTGCTGATGATTCCTCCCAGGCTCTGTGATTGAGCTTCTACAATGACATTGATCACTTCCTGAACAAGAAATTAATAATATCATGTGACATTTGTTTTGTATGAGATATCAGTTAACTGAAAGCACATCATGTGTTTGGAGGCACCTGTGTGGCTCTGTCCATCTCATACAAGGTATTGACCTCCGTACTGCGCACCTACATGTCTCAGAGGTTCAGAAGATTTGCCCATACCAGCATCAACCAAACTTTCACCAATTAACACGAGGATAAACATGGTACAGAACTCTAAATTTAGAAAGCTCCATAAAAAATTAAGGAGATATTTTCATGATTTGATGAGAAGGGGAACTATCCACGGAATCTAGAAAGGTAGTGCTGGGCAGGAGACCGATTGTATGTCACTAGGGGGGCGTTTGGTACACGGGGTTTTCTTTTATTCCTGGGTACCATAGGAAACCTCTTCCATCTTCCAAGGCTAAGAAAGAGCATGGGGAATCACATTCTTCTAGACACCATATATGTTACACAAATACTATGTTGCACAAATACGGACAGGGATACGGATAATGCCACCATAAGGATAGGAGATACATACACTTTCAGATAGGTACAATAAGTAGTCACCTATGCTACACGAATATGGACATGGATGCGCGTAGGAATGCAATACGGATACGGTCAACATTTTCCTGTGTTCGTGCAACATAGGACACCGCAGATCATAAAGCCAAACACATGCCCTCTAAACTATCCAAATCAAGTAGATCTAGCCTTGTCGCCAAGAAGCAAGCCCTCTAGACCTCTTGGGATAAGGAAAGAAGGGGAGGGTGGGTGAAGGTGCAGGGGTGATGAAAGGGAGGGGAATAGATGCACAAAAAAGCACAAAAAAGCAGATAATCTCTGGTCAATGTTGGTAGAATACTTACAGTAGAAGTTGCAATAGTAGGCTGGAGTACTTTGACATCTCTTGTTTTTGAATCCACCTTTCTAGTCAAGTAAGAGACAGCTTCAGCAATTACTGGAGACGAGTTATCTATTCAATATTGAAGAAAAGAAACAGAAGAAAAGATCAAATGATGGTCAGTCGCTTGACAGTGACTACTATGGTTATAGTGAAACTGTGAAAACTTAGAACATTCTGCATATAGTTTGAAAATAAGAAATGTTGCAGTTTAAACTAAAGGCTAAATTGCAACTTGATACCCTCAACTATCACATTTTTTCAACTTAATACCCTCAACTTTTATAGGTACCAACTTGATACCCTGAAAATTTTTTGGACCAAATTACCCCTTCTCTTCTCCCCCACCCCTCCCCCCCTCTCCGCTGCGGGTGGCCGGCGGGCGGCGAGCACGCACGATCGGACGGCAGGAGCAGGGCCGGAGCCGGGTAGGGGGTCGTCGGGGCCGGGGGTGGGTAGGGGGGGTGGTCGGTGCCGAGGAGGGGGATGGTCGCGGGGGGGGGGGGGGGGGGGGGGGGTGGTTGGTAATGGCCGCCGAGGGTTGGGGGAGGGGGGGTTGAGGAGTAGCAGCCAAGGGGTAGGGGTGGGGGTATTTTAGGAATAAATTATTTTTTGATTATCAACTTAAAAATATTGGTTGAGATAGGGTATTAAGTTAGTGCCTATCAAAGTTGAGGGTATCAAGTTGAAAATTTTGAATAGTTGAGGGCATCAAGTTGTAATTTAGCCTAAACTAAATAACAGTCTGAAGAATATAGTATAATATATAAACTCCCTATATTCATCCAGTCCAACATACTCGAATAACTATCTTGTAGATCCTCGTGAATATAAAACATTCGACAACAAGAAGACTCGTCTCTTAATGACCACACTGACCAGTGAAATTTGGCCAATTAGAACATCCAAGAGCAAACTGAGTAACTAAGTTATTATTTCTTTGAAGTCTTACAAGAATCTAATACCTTTTGATGGACATAATTCAAACAAAGGGGAATCCCAACGGTTCCGTCTGTCTGGTCTTTCAAATCTTCTTACTAGGTCTTCAAATCTGTAAATTACAATACAACAATTAAAATATTGCCAAGCCCAATAGTACCTCTTTCCCTTGCTACCTCCTAGCTGTGATAATAAAAAAAAGAAATACAAAATACATGGATCTAGAAAGTGTCAAGGCACAATGTTTAATGAAGTAAATAAACCTGTAATGACAATTGCATTTATGCTAAGTGGGTTGATGAAGTCAACATTTAGGGCTTTGATTAGAAATGAGAGAATCGAGATAGCAAGAGTAGTCAATGCCTCCCCTAAAAGATTAATACTTGACTGCAACTTATCCCACATATAACCCACTGAAACTAGTATGCAATTCTAGGGTTTAAAATGGAAAATGTTCTAATTTGAGGCTCGTGTCCCAAACTGAATATTATTAATTCGAGTTTGAATTTCTAACCCAAGCTCAACTTTTATATGGGAAAGCCCAACCTGACACAATAGTCAGGTTGAATCTGGCCCAACTTGGCTGCAGTCGATATACACATGACAAGAGTGCAAGACATTGTTTTTATAGCACACATCCTTTTTTAGCAACTCTACATCTTATCCATATTGATTTCTTGTTAAATATCCCGTTTCTACTGCAATTGTATGAATCTAATCCTAAGAAAAAGATTTGTAAAACAGCTTCCAAATTTGTCAATATTGGGCTCCTTTGAGACGATTGGATCAGTCAACCAATTGGACCAATTTGCCCGGCTGAGTTCCTGCATCATTACCACACAACTCGCCACTTTACATTATATAAAAAACCAAGCTAACTATTAGTTATGGAAGGAATATCTAAAAGTAAACATCAAAAAGATTATGGCTGAAAATGAACAAAGCAGCTTGCAAACTCGACTAGATTGGCTTAAGTTCGCAACCTCAACTCAGCTCAATCTCACTTTGTAATTGAACTGAGCATGAATATGGGAATCAGCTCGATTGCCTAAAGAGATGAGATTGAACATGGCAAAACTGGCAAGCTTGACAAATTTCATAGTTACTACTTTATTACAGTACACTCAAGGTTGACTCGAGCACCTTCTGAGCAACTCTTAAGACAAGTCAAACTACTCATGAGCCTACTCGAGCTTGAGCTTGAACACAATGCTTCAAAATCAAGCTTGAGCTAAAAGATAATAGCTCAGACTCAAGCTCAGCTAGATATGTCCAGGCTCAAGCACCAATAACTCAATAAGAACCAAGCTTGAACAACCAACGCTCAACTAGGCTCTACTTGTTTGCGTCCCTAACAAGATATGTGACACCAAGAGAAAGATGAATATATTACTAATGAGAAGAATCAAATTAAATTGCATTAATTGCTAAGAGATGTATGCTGATGCAAAAAGTGACACAACAAGATATCTAGATTCTAGATGTCAAATGTGCACGCATACAAAGAAAATTACCCACATATTTGTGTCATATGAGGATTGGCCGTTTTCCTGACGTTGATTGTTCCATTCCCTACAGTGGTCGTCTACCGTATCACAATAAATCTGAAACATAAACCTTAACAAGTAAAGTATTGTCCAACCTAATTGGTGCTGACCTTATAAATCATCATTAGCAAATTGTTCCTTTTAAGGGCATAATCTGAAAAAAGTAGACGTATGAAATAGAACATGAAAAGTGAAAATGAAACTTATACTGTATGCATAAAATAAGGCACTAGTTAGTAACCAAACCATGTGTTATAACTAAAATGAGGTGCAAAATGTCTAAATTGCCTATGGTTAGAGATACACATAGAAAGCATGGAAATGTCATAAGGATCCAATTTCACATCAACTCCTATATGAAGACCGAAAAAAAAGCTGATATATATTTGTCCCCTATAGAACTGGTTATGAGCAGACACAACCCTGAACTAGAGTGCAAATTATTAAATAAAAATTCAGCATTACAAACTTTACCTTGGAATACGAGTTGTTCATAAGTCAATACTTCACTTAACAGTAGAGAGAAAAAAAAACAAAAACTAAAGCTTGTGAATGCTAATTTGACGGTCCATAATCTCTCTCGCTTCTTCTCAAGTTAATCTACATCTTGTGCATTTGTTTTCTCATTCTTCCCATGTCTTATACTATTAATATTCTTTTCATTTTCTTTGGCTTTTTGCAATTCCTTCTTTTACTAGGGTTCTCAATGTTGTCTGGTGGTTACTGTTCACTTTTACTAGGGTTCTCACTCTTCCCATGGCTTTTTGCAATTCCTTCTTTTTGCAATTCCTTCTTTTACTAGGCTTTTTGCAATTCCTTCTTTTGTGTTTTTTTTCACTTTTTAAATTTATACTTGCATGACAACCCATTTTGAAATAGTATAAAATATTTTGAAGTAAATTTATTTCTAAGGTGAACATTAATTATAGTTGGAAGTGTGTAATTGTTAGTGGTTAGTAATTATGTTAACGGGGGGGGGGGGGGGGGGGGGGGGGGGGGGGTGTTTATAAATTTTATGTTTCACCCCTAGTTAATATATATATATATATATATATATATATATAAGTTTGGAGAAGGGCACTTTTGGAATATGAAATTTCCACGGTGAAGCCTAAAAGTTTTCGTATTATATATAAGAAGATTTGGTCTAGCACATTGATAGCTTTTTTTAATTGTTCGTTCCAGTTGATGATATATCAAATATGACTGCAAAGTCAAATTATTTGTTATTGAATGGAGTGAAACAATGAGTTTTTGAATTTTATTATGTTTTCTATAAGTTTTTCTTTTCTGGTGACACAATTATTGAGTTGAATCTTGAACTAAGTAACTAATGTTGGCCCAAGAAATATTTTAAAGCATGTCGTGAACCGAACAGGTGACCCAACCAGCCCACCCATGTACCGAAAATAAAGACAAGTAGCATAACCGTTCCAGAACCTGTATAATAACCTAAGACATAAGTTCTTCCAAGTAACTATGGTTTAAAATTTTAAATCCCTTCTCTGGTTTTGTTTGGTTAGTTTGGATTGTTGATTTCACTTCGCATAGATTCAGTCATGTGATCTAATTTCCTAATGACATTCAATCTTTTCTTGTTTCTCAATGAGATTCGATCATCTAACTTGTCGTCTTCCTTCTTTTACTGAAAATGATATGGTTGTTTGATCTTGTTTTCCTAAGGGATCCTATTGTTGGTTCCTCACTGCATATTGAGACTTTTTTTGGTTTTCCATTGTCCAATGGGAATATTTGGTTTTCCTTTCCTAGAGGGATTTGGTTAAGAATAGTTTACTAGTATGATATATGAATAGCCTAGTTGATTTGTTGTGGATCATCCCTTAGTTGGAGGTTCCAAGACTTCCAACAGTGATTGTTTCTCTAAAGGTCGACTTATTAGAGTCGATGCTGCAGACAGAGCAGTTTCAGCTAGGATATATCCATTGAAGAGGTGTTTCCACTAAACTTCTAACTTGGGACACAAGGGGTTTCAATTGGTGATTATCTTGGTCAACAAGTTCAAGGTGTTTGCGGCTTCCCTTTTGGACTAGTAAATGATGGTAACAGTACTCCTATTAGTTAGTGTGAATGGAGCACTTGAAGCAATCGTGATTGTTGATAGTTTGGTCACTGAAGACACTTTCATATAAAATTTAGAGTTTATTATAGACTAATTTGCAACTAAATACCATGAACTATACCAAATTGGCAACTTGCTACCATGAACTTTGTTTTTGCAACTAAATAACCTGAAGTGTCGTTTACTTCACAAATGGATCTGACAAAAGACATTTGTGTCCATGTTCATACAATGGCATGAAGGCTATAGGCCAACCCAGAAGGAGCCTAGGGGTAGAGGGAAGCAGAGGATTTGGATGGTCAAGACACAAACGTAAAGGCGGGTGCAAGGAGGAGGGTAGGTTGTGGGGAGGGGTGCAAGGAGGGTAAGTTGTGTGAAGGGGAGGGGTGCAGGAGATCAAAGGGATGGGGAGGGCTGTGGGAGAGGCAGGCTGCGGAGGAAGGGCACGAGAAGAGGGGGTGATGTAGGAGGGGGTAGGCGGGACAATGGGGGATTAGGATTATGGTCAGGGTTATGTGGGGAAGGAGGAGGAAGCAAAAGAGCATGGGAATTTGGAACATTTTTAGGATCAAAAGCACGGTCAACTAATGGAAGGTAGTAAGTTGCAACAACCTAGAAAGTTAATGGTATTAACTTGCACAATTTCAAAGTTCATGGTAGCAACTTGTCAAAGTTCATGCTATTTAATTGCAAATTGGCCTAACTTATAATTAGCGAAGGCTAGTCTGAGTAGTTTAAAGTTCAAGTATCTAGAGTCATTTGGTTATGAGTTACTAGAGTTTTATCGAGTGTTCAGTAGGAATCTTGGTTTAGAATTATCCACGGGCATCTTTGACAGGAATGTCATGGTATCGAGTATCCACCAAGTTGATGTTATAGCAGCTAGATAGACAAGTCATGGTATGGTATATCAACTATAACGACTGGAAGTCTAGAGTTGTAATCAATTGACCAGTCAACTTGCCAACTGGTTCAACAAATAAGTTTAGCTTTTTTTTTTGCAGGAAAAAAAAGTTTATGCTTTACATTTTATCTATGGGAGTGTAAATCGACTTTACGGGAATAATAAGAGTTGTTTTCCTCAACTTGCCTCTCTTTATGTCTTTCTTTCTCTTTTGCTCATGTTAACCTTGGTTTCTTGACAAGATGCAAAGTGCACTCCTTTTTTATCTTGCAACTTATGTCTAAATCCTTAAACATTTAGCATGGACCTTTGGGTTGTTGAGCACATACCTTAAACTACTTCTAGCTGTTAACAAACCAAGCCGAGCATTATGTAGAGCCAGAGAAAGTTCCTCTTTGCAAGTCATGGTTTAGGCAGGAAACAAGGTCAGATGGTTTTATTTTATGATGGAGACAGTTAAATACAAGGGTTTCATCCCAATGTTGCTCCCCATATTAGAGGATCAAGAATGCTAATGGACTTTGGAATATTAGGTTAATGGGTCTAAAGAGGTTTATGGATCCTAAATTCCTAATGCAGAAAGGGGTAAGCTGATCTTTAAAATTGCTTTTCTTTGTACCATATGCAGAAAGTACAAAAAAATTGAAGAATATAAAGGGAATAATTTTAAAACTACCAAAAAGAAACAACTTGGGTTTAGCCTAAGAAAAAAGGATTATGGTTATTTCCCTCGCTTTAGTTTTACTCTTTTCTGATAAAGGATCAAGGGGCTAAGAGAGGATATGTAAAACAGTAAAAGTCCAGACTAATTGTGCCAATAAATCAAAGTAATATATATTACCACACAATATCTTATTCCAGCAGCTCTGGCAAGGCACCACAATTCATATCTATAACCCTGCAAATTGAGAAAAAGAGAACCAATAAGAAAAACTAAATCGGCCTTCAAAATATAAACTCGAAATCTTCAGACTAAAATCACCATTAAATAGAAATACATATATCATATAATTTATATTTAATGCAAAAGGTGGGAGAGAACAGTTTGAAGAAATTATGAAAATAGTATATGACTCCTATAAGAAGAGGGCTGCAAGAGTTGATAAAAATGGAACTCCTATTCATTCCAGAAAAAAATGCATCTCAATTGCAGGTTTGCATCAAATCTCTATAGGCATTCCTTTAAATGATCACAAGCCTAATTGGGTCCTATTTTTGCAAACAACTGATGGAGCCTTATTTATGTATATTAGAAAGAAAACTTCTTAATGGATTTCCAATTTGATTTATTAAAGTGGATAAGAAATTCCAAAGGAGTATTTGTTAGAACCTAAAGGAGTATTTGTTAGAACCTTTTTTTAAACAGGAGTGATATGATATTTAGAACTAAATTATGATAAATATTCTTACAGAAAAAAAATTGAAAGAAGATAAAATAAGGATCCGGCTTGGGATTGAGGCGAGATAAAGGGATAAAATCTATGGCACAGAGAAAGTACTTCCCGTATGCTGCAATGTTTCTTGAATTCTCTCTCCCAGTGGTACAACAACCGGCTTTATCCTATCGGAATATGATCCAATATGATTGATATCTCCCAATCTCTCAACACATATCATAACAGACAGAAAATTTCTCTTAAATTTTTTTTATTTAATACAAAATATCCAACAATAATCCAAAAAGCACACCCAAATAAAAATAAGTTCTGCTAATAAAACAAAATATTAGTTGGGACATTTATATTATATAATACGTATAGGTAGCTTCCGGCTTTGAACCAACACTTATTGAAATTGTTGCAACTTGAGTAGTGGTTTGAACCTCAAACAATAACCCTTGAACCAGATATTAACAACCACACACACGTAATATGAAAAGATTACCGGTCAAGCGGGTTGGCGTTTTAATATGACCATGCGCACAATATCATTTCATGAGAGTTCATAGGGATTAGCCCTAGTCCCATAATCACGACCTCAAGATGGCTCTCATATAGGTTAAGTCCTCCAAGGACACATATGGCCAAGTACCTCGCAATTTTTTTGCCTTGGACTTATTAAGAGTTAAACCCAACCAAATTGGTCAGATATATGAGCATTGCCATCATAAGAATGGAGAAGGAATATGTAGTATGATTCCATATAGGAGTATAACTCCAAGGTCAATGATCTAATCAGTCACCCGTCCACCTTGTTTCTACTCAATGAACCTTATTCCTAGGATATCCAATAACAAATGTTGGATTGCCACTAGCAGTGAACCTCTTACGGGCTTAACCCCATCCCTCTCCCTCTCAATGATTCTAGGACTACCCTCCTTAAAAAAGATCCTTTATTAAGTGGTCACAAGATTTTTTTTCCCTTCAACAATTTAAACTCAATGTCATGTTGAAGCTTCAACAATCTGTATGTGTGGTGTTGTTAATATCGGGCTCAAGTGATCTAGTTCAAGGTTAAGACCACATATTGCATCAGTTAACACTAAGCGTAGATTCAAGGTTGGAAGCTACTTATGCCTATTACATAATATAAATGCCAAAAGTAATATTTCTTTTCCTTTTTCTTTCTTTGGGGGATTGTTGATTACTTTGTATTAAATAGAAAAAATAGTTTTGAAGAGGAATTTTTCGTTTGTTATCATATGTGGTGTTGTGGAGACTAGGTGGTAGAAAGATGCACAAAGTTGGAGAATATTTCTCAACTTTCATAGATTTTTCTCCTTTATTTTAAAGGAGATTGATCCCTTCAAATTTAGGGAGATATAGCAAAATAATTTTATCCACAATAGACTAGAGTTTTTTTACTATCTTAGTGTATTAGGGAAGCAAAGATTAGGTCATATCAATCCTACTGGATCCTGCTCCGATAGGATAAAACCGGCATTGCAGGTTGCTGTTCCACTAGGAGAGAAAACTAAAGAAATGTTGTAGGAGACGGGAACTACTTTCTTAGGGCAGAGATTTTATCTCCACAGCTAATGGTGTACATTAGATATGAACGACCGACATAGATGGTAACAGCTAAGTTTTCATCAAGTTTTCATCATTAGAAAAGGATAGGGTTAAAAAAATCAAAGTTGTCAAGGAAATTTTATTAACAAGAACCTTATGTTGCGTGGACACGGATACCATACATGGTAAGAACACAGCAACAAGGCCACGCACCTGTTTTGGTGTATCCTACTGTATTTTGAAGTTTGGTTGTGTCCAATACATGTCAGACACGACACATAGCACGTGTATGGAGTGTTTGGGCTTCCTAAACAAACGCTAAACTAAACTCAAGGATGTTGCTTTGATGCAGGAGCTGACGAATCCTCTAGAAGATCTTGAAACATTTTCTATTTCTAGTAATATTATCTTTCTTTTGTGGTTAAGTAATTAGTTGAAGTTGATTGGTCCTTAAGATTTGCTTCCATTAAAAGATTGCCAATTAATGCCAACTAATAGTTTCTTACAATGGATGGGTTCTTGATCGTAAGATTTGCCTCCATTGTATGATTGCCCACAATTGGCTTCCTAATAATGGATGGATTGTTGGTCCTTAAGTTTAGTGCCCTCTCTACCCACATAAACAAGCCCCCTGGATCCTTTCTTGTAATAAATGAATTGAAGAACCAAGTTATAATAACTACTGCTTTTGTGGGATCTAGAGTTGTCCCTTTGTTGTGTCCAAGTTGGCGCTTTGGCATGTTGGTATCTGTGGTGAGGTCCTCAACCTCGCCACAATCAAATCAATGAGATTGTCGCTATCCATAGTGCGGTCCTAGACCCCGCCACCATCAGACCAACGATGTCCGTAGCGGGTTCCTACACCTCACCACAATCGGATTTCCGATACTCCCAACGACTCCCAATGTCATGCTTCTTCGACCCAATCGAACTTCTATGAGGCCTCGGTTGGTTCACGGAAGGGAAATTGATTCCCTTGTACTTTCCATGGGAATGGGAAACTAAAATTCCTGTCACATTTCCTTTCCGTTGTTTGGTAAAACAAGGAAACCACCTAGGAAAGACCATTTGATTTCATTTCCAGTGTTTGGTTGGTGCATGAAAGGAAAGCAAAAATACATTAATGTTCCAATAATATCCTTACCTTTTAAAATAAAAATGACATTATGAAAATCCAAAGGGACCCAAAATACGAGGAGTTAATAGTAGAATAAGCAATAACACATGGTTAGTTTTGTCATAATTTTTTGTAATAAATGTTGGGAAAGGAGGAGGGAAAATCAATCCCATGGGTCATGAGTGGAACCATATTCCCTCCCATTTTCCCTCTTGTCAGGAAATTGATTCTCATTGTGGCTACCAAACAAAGGAAAGGAACAACTTTTCCTTTCATGGTTCCTTAAATCCGTGAACCAAACGAGACCTGATAGTAAGCTAACAACTAATAATGTCAGAAAAAATAACAGTGATCCCATAACTCGAATCTCAAAAACTAACACCTTGAACTCGTTGGCGTTAAAGAGATCAAAATTCCGGCTTTTAAGTTGCAATGAAAATTTCAAAGAGATTGCCGGATGGATCATACTTTGAATAACAAAAAGCACAAGACTAAAATTTCATGGGTCTTTTTTTTTCCCGAACTACGAACGAAAGAGTGACCTTGATGTTGTTGAGAGAGTCGACGACGATGATGCTGTCCCTCGACACGGATCGATCGACTTCCGACCGAAGCACGCCCCTCAGGTTCTTCTCCGCCGTCATATCTTCGCATAATACCAAATAAAATATCAAATATGTGAGTGAATTGTTGATTCGATTCGATGAGTCGAGGATTTTGCGGATCACTGACCGGCGTAGCTCTGGTTGCGGCCGAGGTGGAGTGAGGACTCGTCGATGATCCTGACCGTCGGTCTGGGGTCGACGGCGGCGAGGGCGTCCGACAGGCAGGCCGCGGCCGTCGATTTCCCGCTGCATGGCTGCCCGCACATCACCACCAGCGCCATATATTTTTTTGGTCGACTGGTTGATGGCGGAGAAAAATTAGGGTTTTCGATTTGGGGGTTTAATGGGTCGCGACGGGGAGAAGAAAATAATATTTCGTGTGTTGGGACACTGCGAAACTGTTATTAATCATAAAAGAAGAAAACTTATTAGCACCATAAAGCTTTCATAGCTCAGTTGGTTAGAGCACCCGTTTAGTAAGCGGGAGGTCTTGAGTTCAACTCTCAATGAAAGCAGAAATTTAATTTTAATTTTAAATTATTTGGAAAATATTTAGTTAATATTTAATTTTGATTTTATATTGAGCATTCATAGCTCAGCTCCCAGTGAAAGCACTCGTAAAATGTTATTAGACATTTCTTCTTAATTTTTTTAACATTCAAATTCCAAAACTATTTCTGCATTAACATTATTGGCACTCCTAAAATGTCATCATATACTCCTTCCTCCATACATGTACAAATTAATGCTACATTTAATACAAGAATAGATTTAAAATTTTAATGTTAAAAAATTTAAAAGGATGTCGAATGACATTTTAGGAGTGCTAATAGCAGCACCCTTAAATTTTATGAAGAATATTTAGTTAATATTTAATTTTGATTTTAAATTATATGGAAAATATTTAGTTAATATATTTTTTGGTATTTTATATTGAGCTCCCCTCCCCCCCCCCCCCCCCCGGCGACTCCCTCCCCCTCCGGCGAGCTCCTCCTCCTCGAGATCCTCCTCCTCCCCCAATCCGACCTCCTCCTCCTCTTCCTCAGGTAAACCCTAACCTAACTCCTCTCCTTCCTCCTCCTCCTCTCCCACGGACACACACACACGCACACGGACACACACGGACACGGACACACACGCACACACACACACACACACACACACACACACACAGAGACACGGACAGACACACACACACACACACACACACACACACACACACACACACACACACACATATATCATTACCAACCACGCGTGAACACGTGCACGAGACTGCACTGTGTCATTTGTGTTCGTGTGTGTTAAAAAATAATTTGGACACGATTGTGTCCTGTTTTGGTGGACACTTGACACGTGTGACTCTATGACACATACACATATCATTACCAACCATTAGATTTTGCTATTAATTGAATTTGGATTTCGAATTTGGTTTATCCCCAATTTTCTGATACGTAGTTCACTATATATTAATTTTCTGAGATTAACATTTGTTTAAACTGATTTTGAATGATTAAACCATTATGATTAATCCTATATCTTCTCTGAGAATTAATGTGCATGTTAGGGTTCACATTGATTGGGGATTCTTGGGTTTTCGTATGCCATTGACTGTCAAAACTGAGAACAGTTTTTATACACTGTTTTCACACACACACACATTACACTGAATTTTCTCGAGAAATTATGCACTGTTTACACCTATCTACACACACACATAAGTGTAACCTGAGAATATAAACACACACTACTGCTATCTACTGATTTTCCTGAGATTGATACACTGTTTGTGTATACTGTTTCTCTTATAGCTCACTCACATTACACTCAAAATCGAGAATAGCTAATTCACTCACACTATTGATTCCTATGTACACACACACATTGAGACACCTAGCCCATGTTATGTACACACACATGGCACACTTTACCCTATATACACATACCCTATTGTACACACACACTGTTAGCACACCACACACATGACACACACACATATATATACGTGTCAATCTGAGAACAGTTTGTGCATTGTTTCCTCATATTTTATATATATATATATATATATATATTGCAGTCCATATTATCTCTTCATATCAGTCCAGGCATTTATTTAGTTCCAGTCCTATTATTTGTCTTGTATTCAGTTGTTCAGTCCCATGACTGACATATAGATTAGGTATTGTTTGGTTGAAGGATTACCTTTTTAGTTCATTCCACCCTTGCACATCGACATTAGTTATCAACTTAGATGTCCAGCCTGTCCTTAAATCAGTTTTGAATTAATTATTCAGCCCCCAAATTGCTTATTGGTTAGTTCAGTCTCCTATTGAATATGAGTTCAGTTCCTGAGGTCACTTGACTAAATACTTGAGTATCAGTCCCTAACATCAAGTGTCTAGTCACCTACCTACCATGCATCAGTCCATGCCACACAGGTTCAGTCCTATTTTTACAAATGGGTCAGTGTTTGGAGTGTGGCTCGAGTTTGGGGCTTTTGATGATAGGTATTCTTGTATCAGTCAACGGGTGGTCTATTTGAGTAACAGTCCTTGTAGATTTTATTTTCCTTAAACTGTAAATAGGACTGAGATTGGTTTTCCTATTCCTGAGATAAATCCACTGAATGTGTCAACTGATTCCCTTGAATAACTGAAATTGAATTGACTGTTAACCAATAACGATAAGGTAAAGGGTACCAATAGCGATAAGGTAAAGGGTACCAACTTAAGGTATTGGTATTGGGATACCAATAGCGATAAGGTAAATGGTACCTTGGTAGGTAATGACTAGAAATAGGATATTTGACTTAGATTGGACTAAGAGTTGACAAAGTCAACTAAAGGTCAACCCTTGACCTACTTTGACCTTGTTTGACTTTGTTTGACTTAGGTTGACCTTGTTTGACTTTGTTTGACTTAGTACAACCTAGTTTGACCTAGATTGCATATCATTGATATTAGTAACTGTCCGCTACTAATGTGTCCCTAATAAGACATAATATACGAATTTGTGCCTGTTGGATAATGTGTGTCCATCTTTGCAGAATTATTTCCAAATGGATATGAATTACTACTTGCGGAATCGTTCATGGATGTACAATCGTCGTCCTGATGATATGTGTGGTGTGCGGGATGAATACATAGCGGGAGTAGAGCAGTTCCTGCAGTTTGCTAAGGCGTTCCCTCAGTACATGGACGGCACCAAAATTAAGTGTCCGTGTGTGAAATGTCATAACGTGAAATATTATCCAGAAGTGGAAGTGACATATCATTTGTACTCGAGGGGTTTCACGCCTAATTACTATCAGTGGACCGCACACGGAGAACTTGTGTCTTTAGCATCAGAGCCGGAGCCTTATGTTGAGCTATATATGCATGCGGGACCTAATTTTGTTTCAGATAATCATGCATACGACGACGGGTGCGTGAACATGGTTTTCGACGCTGCGGGGCCTAGTTTCGTTCATGATGCACCTGAGGAGGCACCGAACACCTATGCTGCTGTAATGCCCGTGGTTCATATCACGTATTGGAAATACGTGTACGTATTTTTGGTTTGTCATAATTAGTTAGCCTTGGGTTTTATTTTGCATGTTGCATTAGCATGGTTCATCATGGCATTGCATTGGCTTAGTTTGGTTCGGTTTAGTGGGTTTGGCTTGGTTTGGTTTTATGTGGAGGACCACTCCCACCTACCACCACTCCTATCTACCACCACTCCCACCATAAATATCTATCCCACTCTCTCTCTTCCATTATTACTCATTACTCATTTCTTCTTCTCCATCTTTACTTCTCCACCTACCAGGAGAGAGTGGAGAGCTTAGGCAAGTACATCTTGCTTCATGGAGGAAGTCCATTTTTATTGTTCCATTGTTCTCCTCATGTGTTTCTAACCCACTTTAGTACTTGGCATTTTTTATTTCCATGGTTAAATTTTCATGGATCTGGCTTTGTGGTATTTTCGGTTTCCAGAATTTTTTGATCCATCAAACTTGCATATTTTGCTAAGTTGATGATCCCAGGATTGCAGAGAAGTTCGTTAGGTCCAATTTGACCTATGGGATTTTTCGCGGAACCGCATGGACATTTTTTAACTCTCAGCCGCATTGCCTACTAATGCAATAGCAAGCAATTAGTTTGCATGCATTATTTAATGCAATACCAATATTCAGCCGCATGTGGCACTTGGTTGTAGCCGCATGAGCTTGAAATAATAGATGCATTAAATAATGCATGGCCATGGGTCTCCAGCCGCATGCTCATGCCAGAAATCAAATGCTTATAATAATACCTTTTTCCCAAGCACAACCGCATAGCATTTGCTTAAATCAACTTTTTCATGCACAGCCGCATGCATTCTCCACAAATCAATGCAATCGAATGCATATAATAATGCATTATAACCCAAGTATTAATTAATGCCTTGGAGCCGCATATGCTACTGAAGGCTTATTTTTTTTACTTTAGTCCTTAGGAATGCAATTGAAGGCATCATGGCCGCATGGTATTCCAAGGAATGCAATGATTAGCATTAACTAATACATATCTTTCCAAATCCATTTTTTTAAAGCATTAATTAATGCCTTGAGAGCCGCATAGGCTTCAGAAGAATAAGTGTTTATGCATTTAAGTCCATAAACTTTAAGACTTAATGTTTATGCCCATAACTTTAAGACCTAATGTTTATGCATTTAAATCCTTACCATTATTACTTAATGCTTTATGCCTTAAGGCTTGAATAAATTATATTTAATGCTTTAAATGCCCTTCCTTGGCATCAACCGCATGGCCATTTTTTTTACTATTTATTTATTTGTTTGTACTTTCATGCAAGCAAATGTGAGAGTGAGCCGCATGGACATTTATAGTATTAATAGTTGCTTGATGCAGAGCCGCATGGCCTTGGCCATTAAATATTATTTGCATGTTGCAATTTTGCATGGAATCTAAGGTGAGCCGCATAGGCTCCCTTCCTCCACTATTTAATATTTTGGCCACGTGAACCATTAATTAGGTAGCTCACGTGAACCTTTTCTTATTGCATTAATTGTGGGGGGTCCCACATAGCTTCCTTTAGTTGACTTGCTTGCTGAAGTGGGAGTTTGCATTTAATGAGGGTCCCACTGTCTTTTGTCTTATTTGATTTTATGGCCTATTTATTGTTTCCTGGCCGCATGGGGTCCCTCCCACTCTTGGCCGCATGCACAATTGTATGCTAGCCGCATATGGCTTGCTGGCCTTAAATGTTTGACCGATTGTATTTAAATAATTTTGGAGCCGCATGGGTGGCCTCCCACTCTCTTTGACCGCATGTTTTTTCTCCCACTTTTGGACCGCATGGGTCCCACTTTGATTGTTTAAATATTTTATTTGTCTAAATTGTGGTCAGAATTTCTTCCCACTCCCAACATGAAAGTTGTAGAGTTTCTCTTGGGCTTCAAGAATATATATATTATATATTTATTATTATTTAATTGTGCCCGTTTCTCTCCTCCTTGATAAATTAGAATGACTTGACAGTGACCCGTAGTGGTGCACACTTGACAATGAACTTGACATGATAACTTGACAGTGAACTTGACATGATATACCTGACATGATAGTGGCCCGCCGTGGCGCACTCTTGACATGATAGACCTGGCATGATATATCTCGAAATACTGTTGCGACGGCTAACACGACATGACAATATTGAATGACCTGGACACCGTGGACGATTGTGCTTGTGCAAATGAACCCGTCTTGTCTTGCATCATGTCTAGGACGGGGATCCCTGAGTACCACGGTCAGGGGCACCCACTGAAATCGACTAAGGCTAATCACTAGAATAATCCAGTAGTCATGAAGAGATTTCCCAGCTACAGGCAATCCCGTTATCTGGGCGCCCCACTTGGGATCTGTAGCCTGCCGTCGAGTAGGGCACATTTCCAGCACACTGTCATGTGTTGCACCCTCTAAGTCACCTAAGGGTACATGCATTTCGTGGACGATGTACCCACTTGAGTTCAACCCCTAATTGCGTCCGAATAGCCTGGATGGTCTGCAGGGCTTGTGGCTGTGGAATAATCTCATTGCATCTTGCTAGTAATTAGGCCTGTGATAACCCTAGTTAGTTAACTATCAAGCCGTACTGTTTGCTTGGCCGTGATTGATTGGATGGAGTCTAGTCCAGCTTTGTCTCGTCCCAATCCTGTATAAGGTTATGACATGACATGATTACTCGTGCTTTACTTTAATTCAATATCAAGATTATTACGTGTCCTGATTTCTTAAATTATCCTGCCGATAAATTGTGGGAGAATCCAAGTTCTGTTCAGACGAAGGGTTACAACCCCGGTCCTTGTTTGGTTTACGGGTTGTAACCTGGATATCTGAATAGTCCCATGGTTGTCCCATCGTATATCACCTGTCCTATTTTTCTTTAATTGTTGTCTTTATTATATATTATTACTCTTGTGCTGATTGCTGGTTTTAGTTCCTAAGTGAAGCCTCCTTTGTGGCACTTGCTCTTTCTGGGATCTGACCCAGCTGGTTTTGTATGGCCAGATACCAGAGCAGCTCCAGAGGATCTACCGAATCTCCAGCCACATGGTGACCACTAGACGGAATCCTGGCAACGAGTGGGTTATTTTTGGCTCTCCCACTTTATTGTAAAATTATTCTTTTGAGGCGTTTAGCCGCCGAGCAAGTGTTAGCTCGTGTACATTTTACTTACTGTCTGCCTACGGGCTGTAACATGATTGGCAACCTAGGGTTGATCATGTATGACGAAACTCTTGCTAGTCCTCACATTTTGTAACGACTAGCTTCATGATCAGCTGAATATGTAATGTTTGGGACGCCTTTCTATTGTATATTTGGTGATCTTACATCTTGTAACATTTACTTACTTGCTTGTGATTGAGACACTAGGCTTGTTATTGACCCTAAGAGACTGATGGCTTGTAGATAAACCCTCATATATCTAGACAGTCGTGACCGTATAGTGGAGTGGATCTCATTTAATTATACGTAGCTGGCTATGTCTGCCCCCGCTCTCCAGTATTCTGGTTCTGGGGCGTGACAGCTGCACAGTTCATGGAGTTGCTGGAGAATGCAAGGACTCTATTGTATCCTTGTTGTGAGAATCATTCACCGTTGGAGGTGGTTACAAGACTGTTGAGCATTAAGTCAGATTTTAACATGTCGCAAGAATGCTACAACCGAGTGTTAGAGTTGATTATAGAGATCTTACCGGCGGGTGCTAAGTTGCCTAAAGACTTCTACCGGTCTAAGAGGATGGTGAGATCGCTCTGGATGGGATACGAGAAAATCGATTCCTGTCGCAATGGGTGCATGCTGTACTACAAAGACGACAAGGACGCAGATGTGTGCAGATTTTGTGGTGCTGATCGCTATAAGACAACTAGTACAGGAAGGTCTACCGGTGCAAGAAGACCGACCGATTCAATACACTACTTGCCTTTAACGTCGCGGTTGCAAAGATTATTTATGGTGAAAGAGACGGCCGAAAATATGAGTTGGCACATACGAGAACAGATTGAAGGAGTGTTGGATCACCCATCCGATGGAGAAGCGTAGAAGCACATTGATCGAGTGTATCCAGATTTTGCTTCAGATCCGCGAAATATCAGGTTGGGACTATCTTCTGACGGTTTTACTCCTTTTGGTCTTTCGGGATCCCAGTATTCGTGCTGGCCTGTGATTGTCACTCCGTATAACCTACCGCCTTGGATGTGTATGAAGACTCAGTACATGTTTATAACCGTTATAATTCCCGGTCCGAACAATCCCAAGAGGAACATTGACGTATACTTACAGCCTTTGATAGATGAGTTGAATCAGTTATGGAAAGTAGGCGCTAACACGTACGATGTTTCCAGGAAGCAGAATTTTCAGATGAAGGCAACCCTTATGTGGACCATCAACGACTTTCCGGCCTATGGAATGTTATCTGGATGGAGCACTCATGGCCGTCTCTCATGTCCATATTGCATGGACCGTAGTAAGGCTTTCCGCTTGAAACACGGAGGAAAACCGTGCTTCTTTGATTGTCATCGGCAATTTCTGCCAAAAGATCATCCGTTCAGAAGGAACATGAATGCTTTCCGTGCCGGCATTGTAGAGAAGGGTGATCCACCGCCAAGGTGGTACGAAGCCACGATATGGGAGGAGGTTAAAGATTTTTCAAGTGCTATCGAAGATCCTACAACTGGGTACAAGTGCGATGGATTTGGTAGAGTTCATAACTGGACAAAGAGGAGCATATTCTGGGATCTGCCATACTGGAGTACCAATCTAATCAGACATAATCTTGATGTCATGCATATTGAGAAGAATGTGTTTGATAACATAATTAATACTGTGATGGACGTAAAGGAAAAAACGAAAGACAATCCCAAGGCCAGGTTGGACTTAGAAGAAATATGCAAACGCCCTGTGTTGCATTTGATACAGCAGAATGGAAAACAGTTCCTACCGAAGTCAATTTTTTCGCTGGACAAAGAGGATAAAGTGAGACTTTGTCGGTGGATCCAGGGCCTAAAATTTCCAGACGGATATGTGTCAAATCTGAGAAGATGTATCGATCCGAAGGAAAACAAATTGACGGGTATGAAGAGCCACGATTGTCACGTATTCATGGAGAGGTTAATTCCGATTGCATTTCAAAAATTCTTACCGCAGGCAGTTTGGGATCCATTGACGGAGCTTAGCATATTCTTCAGGGATCTTTGTTCTAAGAAATTGCTCGTTGATCGTCTAGAAAAGCAAGAGAAGGACATTGCGGTAACACTATACAAGCTAGAGAGGGTGTTTTCTCCTGGATTCTTCGACTCTATGGAGCATTTGCCGATTCATCTATCCTATGAGGCACGTGTTGGTGGACCCGTCGAATATCGATGGATGTACCCGTTCGAGCGACATTTGAATCACCTAAAAAGAAAGGTGAAAAATAAGGCACGGGTCGAGGGTTCTATTTGTGAAGCCTATGTTCTCGAGGAGATTATAAACTTTTGTTCGATGTATTTCAAGCCTCATGTTGCAACTAATAGAACGAGAGCTTCCAGAAACGACGAGGGAGATCATGAAAGTAATGATACAATACTGAAGGTATTCAATGCTCCAGGAAAGCCATCGGGTAAGATGAAAAAGAGATATCTGAACGATGATGAGCTAAGGGCTGCTCAGGTGTATGTATTACTCAACTGCGACGAGGAGGAAGTAGAGAAACTGGAGGGGTAAGTAATTAATACGTCTATATTATTTTAATAGTGTTAATAATTATACTATTACATTAATTGAACGATGTTGTTTTCAGCATATTTAATGATGATGTGAGGTCGGGTAGGCCACACATAACAGAAGAAGAACTAGAACAAGAAATGAGGCGTTATTTTCTATCATGGTTGAGTGCATATGTAAGACTTGAGAACTCTGTAATTACCTTTTTGTATATGCACTTGATTGAGAATGAGCTTAATTGCTTCTTTCGTGGTATTTAGGTCGATCGTCCATACGCAAGACTTGAGAATGAGTCTATTAGAACGCTAGCCAAGGGACCAATTTATGCTGCAAAAATATGGCCAAGCTACTGTGTTAATGGGTTTAGGTTCAAGTCAACAACTTGCCCGATCAGAGACAACTTTGTGGATCTCGATTCCACCAAAAATAGCTGTTTGTGTATCAGATCTTCGAACTACAAAGATGTTGATGCGGGCAACGATTTCTATGGCGTGCTACGGAAGATCGTGGAGCTGACATATAGTTATGGAATAGAGCCTGCTAAGATTGTGTTATTCAGGTGTGATTGGTTCGATCCGATTGAAGGTCAAGGTTGGAAAGTAGACAAGCACGGTCTTGTTGATATAAACTATCGGCGTCGATATCAAGCCTATGAACCATTTGTCCTATCAAGTCAGGCTCAGCTCGTGTACTTCACAAGTTATCCTAAACGGAGAACAACAAGGTCGGACTGGTGGGCAGTATGTGTAATGCCCTGCTCCGCATCGGTGCATTACGATGAGTCGTTGACTCGAAGAGTTGCGTTGACCCGATGAGGTATCGATGCAAATCGATGCAAGTGTTGCGTTGGCCAAAGGTAAGCTTTGAGTCGGTTGGAATCTATGAATCGAATCGATGCAAAGGATAAGTCCCGTTTGAGCAAGTGCTAACTTTGGTTGATCTGGTGTGCAGGCTATGCTTTTACGCTGGACGATAAGAGGTCGGCATTTTGCCTTATGCAATGAAGTGTCCGCGAAACCAAATCGAGGCCCTGCAACGGATTGTGGCATGGGCGCGATAGGCCAAATCGATCGAGTAGAGCAAAGGAATGGATAAGTCCAAGAGTTAGCTATGCGATCGAGTTATGGAAGCGAGACGCTTCAATCGACGAAACGACAAGGCGTATCGGCTTAAGGTGGGCGGGTTCTTGACTCTCTCTCCCTATTCCTTCACGTCTAATAAAATATGTTATGGTATGCGTAAGATGTTATCGAGTAAGCGAGCGTGGCTCGGCGACGAAAGGTCTAAGTATGTGTCGAACACTAAGATAGAACATTGAACAATCGAACAATTGAAGCGACGTGCATCGAGTGCACAAGTCGCGATAGGGCATGATGGTAGAACATTGAAAGACAACATCGAGATGTGCATCAGGTGCACGGCTCCGAGAACATTGAACTCTAGGCGTAGAACATTGATTATGATGCTGAAGCGTGCCTTTGTGCACTTATGCTACGAAAAGACTAAGTAAATACGGAAGTAGGCTATGCGAATAACATTATGAACGGGACGCGTGATTATGAGTACGAGACGACTAAGCCGTTGGGCGTCGTGCATCAATATGGATGTGTTGGGGCATAACGTCGACGGAGCTCCCCATATGAATGGTGGATTATGTTTATGGCACGGGAAACCGTCTATGGCACGGGGAACCGTTTATGTGCGAGACTATGTTTATGGGATACGAGATCGGTTGGTATGCTATGGATTGTATGATATGGAACGTATTGCATGGTCAATGGACTCGGATTGCCCGTGCACGGGTGTGGCTTCCCTCGAACGGTTACGCCGGGGCGCCGGGACCGTTCGGCCTAGGAGGGAATTATGTGTGGTATTTATGGTGCACAACATTCGGACGGATTGCGACCGTCCAGTGCTGTGATAAGCTATGATATCCGTAAGTTTGGGATCCTTCGGATACTGGGCTAGCAACCCGTATCGAAGCGATTGTAGGCTTACACATAAGAGATGCCAAGTCCATTACGGTACGAAACACCGTGACCTTCATATAGATAGGGCCGGTGGGCTGAGATAAGAGTTGGGTGCAGGCGCAGGGCCTGCCACCCATTATGCATATGTTTATGTTTATGAATGGTCGATTGCGTGAATCATATGTTTGCTTACGTTAAGTTCTAACCACTGCAGGCTAAGGAAATGGGACGGGATGAGCACGAGCACTATGTTATGTTCATATTATGGCTAACTGTATCTGCTGCAGGAACACGGTATGAGACACATTTGAGATATATTGCTATGCATGAGTATTGCCATGTAATGGACCCTAAGGCTAAATAGAAAGATCACAAATTAAGATGCATGCTCACTAAATGAATAAGTGTTTGGTTTGGGTGCGAGCAGGTCTTGATCAGTGCGAAGCGAGGACGAAAGCACTAAACCCCCACTAGTTTATGTGCAGGTTCAGGTTATGATCGGCTCGGGGCGGAGCTTGGCTTGGACGTGTCGAGGCATGGAGTCCTTGGCGTTCAAGAGGAGCTTTCGTATATGCGTTCGGACTTACGACATGGAGATGTTCGGCCGAAGACTACTTGGTGGCTATACAGAGGCATAATGTATGGAACAGTGTAATCCTTTGTAAGCTAGAGAGATCATGAGCGTTGTAGCCAATTGGCATTTTATGTTGGGCTATTCAGAGCCATTGTAACCTTCAGTTCAATATGAATAAAAGAGATTCTTATGTTTCACTTGTTTCCTTCCGCTGCATATGTTATCGATTTGAGATAGTTCTATGTGAACCTGTTATCTTGCCTTGCACGAGCGCAACTCCAGGCTCGTGCGGCATCACGCCCCAGCGAGGACGATGATTCGGGTAAAATCTAGCGAGGACGAGCGATTTCCCGGATCGGGGCATGACAAGTTGGTATCAGAGCGGTTCCATCCTTTGGACCGTGCGTGAATCTCTTTGACCCTCAGTTGCTTTGTTATCGAATTCAGTTGACTCTAAGTTGTTTCCGCAACCGCATGGCTCATGGATCTGCTCGACGCTACATTGGATGTTCCATATAATAAGTCTATATTAAGTTGCGTACGTCTGCCACAAGTATGTCGTGACTATTACGTTATGCTCGAGTACCGTCGGAGAATGTTGGTTGCACGAAGTGCAATGGGTTATGGGATATTGGTTGCACGAAGTGCAACGAGTTATGGAATGCTGGTCGCACGAAGTGCAACGAATATGGAGATGTTGGTTGCATGAAGTGCAATGATATGCGTATTGTTGGTCGCACGCAGTGCGATGAGTTATGTGTTGTTGATCGCACGAAGTGCGAGAGATATGTGTTGTTGGTTGCACGAAGTGCAACGGGTCGATATGTGAGGCAATGTGTATTATGTGGCTATGCGAAGGATTATGTGTTGTCGGTTGCACGAAGTGCAGCAAGTCGTGGATCGTTCGTTGCATCGGTGCAACGAGTTGATACGGTATGAGGTGCGTTGTATGGCTATGCGGATGGATAGCGATATGTTGCGCGGGATTAAGTAATGACCTTAAGTATCGAGACTAAGTTGTTGTACGAGCTGCAACGAGCGGGATTCGAAGATTGCGGATGCGATTGTACGAGTTGAGTTGGTCGCTAAGTCGAATTGTGTGGGCGAACGTGTATGTTGGCCATATGTCGCGTTGAGCTTTGAGTAAGCGAATGTTGCGGGTGTGATCGATATGATCGCCATGGTACGGTTAGATCGAATGTATGTCAAACTTGAGCTAACGTTAGAGCTGGAATCGAAAGGATCGCCATACGGGATAGGTTATTGAAAGATAGATGTCGGACCTATGCGGAATGTGATGCCGAGTAATGACTCGATTTCGAGTGGTATATACAATACCAATTGTGTGATCAATGCAATGAGCATTGTATTGAGAACGATAGGCTCGATCCTGAGTGGTATATGGGATACCACTTAGCGATATCTATGTTAAGCCGTTTGGTGACTTGCGATAGAGTTGTCGAAACGATTATGTTGTTACGATAGGTATGTCCACAACGGACGGAGTAGTACCGAGACTCAAGTGAGAATGACTCGATAGAAGTCGATGCTAGTATGCTTCGCTGAATTAAGTTGAACGAGTATGTGCGAAGTCATACCTATGGATGATACATCGGATGAGGATTCATTAAGTGTAAGTTGAACGATAAGCCGAGCATATGCGAATGAATGTTACGTTGAGGAAATAGTCGACCCAGTCGAACTTATGTTGGGTTAGTACGAAGACTATTCGGAACGCGTTGAGTAGGTACGGAGAAATCGTATGAACGAATTTGAGTTAGCACGAGGAGTCGGTAGCACGATTTGGAAGTACGAGTTAGGGATATGAGAATGGATGTGTGCAAGACTTGATTCGTATTCGAGTTCGGATAATGGCAATGATTGCAACGGGTTTGAGCTTATGAGAAAGGAAGATGTTCAAGTTATGCATGTCGACGATGGTATTGAGGCGTATCAAAGACGATATGTAATAACTCGGGGATACTCTGATCGAATGAACAAAAATTTTGTTGAGCATTGTTGTTGGATGAATAAGATGCAAGTTAAGTTGATGTCGAGTTGGATGATAACGGTAGGGATGCTTCGGAGAAATTGAGAGTCGATGGATACTGCTTGGATGAAAATGAAAGTGTCTGGATTGCTTCGCGGATCACCACTATGTTGACATTCTTGTCTTGAGCGAGCACAACACCAGCCTCGTACATGCGTCACATCAAATTAGGACGATCATTCTGCGTGAGCGCTGGTATGGTGATTCATCCAGCGGGGATGATTAAACTCGCAAGGCGTGGCAAATTCGATATGGACTTGTGGTTTGATGCGAAGGTGAAATTAAGGATTGTGCGATATTATTGACGGTAGTATACGAGTGATTCGAGTAGCAGCGGTGCATCAGTTGCGCGGGATAGATAAATTACGGATTTGTGATGTATGTCGGATTGGGTAAAGTCCCATAGGAAGTATTGCGAATTGATTTGGCTCCGTAATAGGATATAGCATGGTTCGTTGTAACTGTCCCTCGTTGATGATCTTCAATTATCGAGCGTAGTTTCGGGGCAGATGACCCTAGAAGACTTGACCGCCAAATCAAGTGAATATTGAAGTCCCATAGGATGACCCTAAGGAAGTCGCGTAAGAAGGATAAGGAATGATGTAGTGCATGTTGAGGATAAGTCTAAGCGAGTGAGTATCGCGTCTCGAAAGTTAGTGTAATGCCTGTGGTCCGTATTACGTATTTCTGGAATACGTATACGTATTTTATTCTGTATTGCATGATTCCTTGTTTAGCTTGCATCTTGGCTTGCTTATTTCTTGGCTTGGTTCGGCTTGGCTCGGTTTTCTTTGGTTCAATATGAACCAATGTGAACCCCCTACCTACCACCATTGTATTTATTAGCCCATTCTTTTCTCTCTCTTCATTAATCTCATCTTCTTCTTCCTCATTACTTCTTACCTACCAGAGAGAGAAGAGAGAGGTCTAGGCAAGTGCAACTTTCTTCATGGAGGAACTCTGATTTTATTGCTCCATTCTCTTCTTTACTACATTCTAAAGCATTTTAGTACTTGACATTTCTCATTTCTATGGCTGGATTCTTGTAGATCTAAGTTTATTTCATTTTCGGATTTCTTGGGTTTTGATCTATTTAATCTTGTTATTTCCTAGTTTTGATGGTTCTATGTTGTAGAGAATCTCGTTCTACCCCATTTTGACCTATGGAAGTTCGGATTTGGGCTCCAGATAAAGATTTTATGGAGCTTGGAAGATTGGGTTCATGGTGTTCTTCTTCTCTGAAATTTGGGGAAGAAGAACAGTGCTTGACTTGACCGCATGACAATTCATGCGGCAAGTGATTCAGCCGCATGAGACTTCTAGCCGCATGGGCTGAGTCTCATTCTTAAACCGCATGAGGCCCTTGCTTCCCAGCCGCATAAAGTCTGCCTTCATCCTCAGCCGCATGAATATGAATTGAACATGACCGCATGAGTCCTCAGTTCCTTCTTGCCGCATGGAGTCCCACTTGTCTTCAGCCGCATATGTGCCTATCTCCTTGAGCCGCATGAACTCTAGTACTTGCGGACCGCATAGGCTTGGTTCCCCGCTAGCCGCATGTGCCCCTACCCCGAGAGCCGCATGAGTCCAATTCATCCTGGCCGCATGGAGCCTTCCTTCCTGCTTGCCGCATGAGAGCTAGTCCTACTCTCAGCCGCATAGCAGCCATGTTGACTTAACCGCATGCGCCTCCTTCTATACCCAGTCGCATGAACTCCACACTTCCGCTGGCCGCATGAGGCCCAACGTCTTGGAGCCGCATGCGCCCTTGCACTTCCAGCTGCATGCGCCCCCTTGTCTTGGCCGCATGTGATTCAGTGACCCTGGCCGCATGCGCTCTCCTAATTGGGCCGCATGAGTCTACCCTTTCCTGACCGCATGTGACTTAGCCGCATGACTCTTCTATAGCCCTGAATATTGATATTTTATTAGATATTTTACATCCATTTTATATCCTTACGCCTTTTGTCATGAACTTGATAATCATGGATTTGTTTGATATGTTTGGAATCGATAATTGAGCATGACACGATAGTGACCCGTAGTGGTGCACTCTTGACAAGAAAACCTGACATGACCTGATAGTGGCCCGTCGTGGCGCACTCCTGACAAGTACACCTAACATGATTTATCTTGAACAGCTGTTACGACGGCTACCTGACATGACATGACCTGTATAAATTACATGGACCCCGTGGGCGATTGTGCTTGTACAAATAAACCAGTCCTGTCTCGCATCATGTCTAGGGAGGGACTCCTGAGTACCACGGTCAGGAGTACCTATTGAAATGGACTAAGGTTAATAACTAGATTAACACATTAGTCATGAAGAGATTTCTCAGCTACAGGCAATCCCGTTACCTGGGCGCGCCTGGGATCTGTAGCCTGCCGTCGAGTAGGGCACATTTCCAGCACACTGTCATGTGTTGCACCCTTCAAGCTACCTAAGGGTACATGCGTTTCCTGGACGGTGTACCCACCTGAATTCAACCCCTAATTCCGACCTGGGTAACTTGGATGGTCTGCAGGGCTTGTGGCTGTGGAATAATCTCACTGCATCTTGTTAGTAATTAGGCTTGTGACAACCCTAGTTAGTTAAAGTATCAAGCCGTAATTCTTGCTTGGTCGTGAAATGATCGGATGGAGTCTAACCAGTCTAGTCTTGTCCTGATTCTGTTCCAGATTACTACATGCCTGAATGCTTGTATTTATTTTACCGATAAATGGTGAGAATTCCAAGTTCTGTTCAGACGAAGGGTTACAATCCCGGTCCTTGTTTGGTTTACGGGTTGTAACCTGGTTATCTGAATAGTTCCATGGTTATCTCGTCGTATATCATCCTGATGTGTTTTCTTTATTTCCAGTTCTTACTTTTATTTATATCTTGTGCTGATTGCTGGTTTTAGTTCCTAAGTGAAGCTTCCTTTGTGGCACTTGCTCTTTCTGGGATCTGACCCAGCTGGTTTTGTATGGCCAGATTTCGGAGCAGCTCCAGAGGATCCACCGCTTTTCCAGCCCGATGGTGAACACCAGACGTAACCCGGGCAACGAGTGGGTTTATTTTTGCTCTCCCACTTTATTGTAAAAAATATTCTTTTGAGGCGTTTAGCCGATGAGCACCTGTTTAGCTCGATTGTATTTACTTACTGTCTGCCTACGGGCTGTAACATGATTTGACATATCCTAGGGTTGATCATGTATGACTAAACTCTTGCTAGTCCTCACATTTTGTAACGACTAGCTTCATGATCAGCTGAATATGTAATATTTGGGACGCCTTATTATTGTATATTTAATGATCATACATCTTGTAACATTTACTTACTTGCTAGTGATTGAGACACTAGGCTTGTTCATGACCATAGGAGACTGTTGGCTCGTAGTAAACCCTCATGTATCTAGACAGCCGTGACCGTATAGCGAGATGAAATCCATTTCAATATACGTAGCTGGCTATGTCTGCCCCTGCTCTCCAGTATTCTGGTTCTGGGGCGTGACATGGTTTAAGTGGTGGCCCATGCAGGTCTTGTAAATCAAGATATGTGAGGGCTTACCGGATAGATGTCTCAATCAGTATTCGTCCTTGATCTCTGCTCGTATCTTCTGAATCCCTGGATTCTTGTCCTGATCATATGCTTGTATCGTTGATCTGTCCTGGTCCTTCCTTATTGTTCCCTATGTCGTCTTCTTCAGCGGCATTGTTCCTGGACCCGCCGATCAGCAAGGCGGAGCACCTCCCGCGGACCAGCAGCAACCTGGGGATCAAGCCCAGCATTCCGGAGTAGCCTCCAGAGTCGTGCCTTCTGATGGAGAGCCCCCAGTTCAACCAGTTCAGCCTGCCGAACCTGATGACGGCACTTTAGTAGGACTCGTCAGGACCTTGATAGCTTCCCAAGATCGTCGTGGAGATGCCTTGCAACAGGCAGTGACGGATGCTTTGACCAGAGGAGGTCATCAGGGTAACAGCGCGGCCAACAGCTTCAAGCGTCTGAACCCTCCATTCTTTGACGGTAGTGAAGATGCTATTGCGGCAGATGCATGGCTTCAGGACACAGAAGTGATTCTAGAAGCAGCCCGGACTTCAGAGAACGAGAAGGTGGCAGTTGTGCGCCTGCAGTTGTTAGATCTTGCCCGCAGCTGGTGGGCAGCTCAGGCCGTTGGATTAGCAGCACCTATTGCTTGGGCGGTGTTCAGAGAAAGATTCCAGACCAAGTATTTCGATGCCGTGGCTCGGTATGAACTGCAGACCAGGTTCACCAATCTGAAGCAAGGAGGCAGGACGGTCGACGGATATACAGCCGAGTTTTCCAGACTCAGTCGGTTTGCTCCCACCTTGGTGGCAACCGAGTATGATAGAGCCCAGCGATTCCAGCAGGAACTTCACCTGGAGATTTTGTTGGCAGTTGAACAGTTTGAGCATCAGACTTTCGATGCAGTCTTGAGAGCAGCCCGGAGGCATGAGTATACCTCCCAGAGGATTGTGGATAGGACCGGAGGTCGGAAGAGATCTCACGGCCAGATGAATCAGTCTTCAGCGCCAGCCCCGGCAGCCAGGGCTTTGACTATTGGAGCTCCGAGGCGGGCGGCCTCAGTAACGTCGGTTCAGCATTCCACCCCGATGTACCCTCAGCAGCAGCAGAAGCAGAAGCAGTCTTCCGCAGTGGGATGTTCTCATTGTGGAAAGCCAGGCCATGTAGTGGCAGAATGTCGCAGGGCGCAGGGATTGTGCCTGGCTTGTGGAGCAGCAGACCATAGGGTTGGATCCTGCCCGAACAGGGGTGGTTCATCATCGTCCAACCTTTCTAGCTCTTCGGTGAGAGGACCAGCACCGGTCCAGCAGCAGCAGTACCCATTGTCGAGGCCCTTGCCGCCTCAGTCCCAAGTGTTTCAGCAGCAGAACCTCCAGCAGCATGCACAACCCCAAGCCTTGAGTCAGAGCAGGCAGCGAGGATTCCAGCAGAGGGGACCAGCACCCCGAGGGCACGGTCAGGCTATGGTGATGACCGCAGAGGAAGGATTGGCACCAGGAGAGGTAGTGGCAGGTACTATTCTCGTCAACTCATTTCCAGCTTCAGCTTTATTTGATTCTGGTGCATCGCATTCATTTATGTCTGCACGATTCGCGACACGGGTAGGATTGGAGCCCGAGTCATTATCAGTAAGGCTCAATATACTTACTGGTAACGGACTTGTGGGAGTAGATAGAGTGTTTTTCTCGTGTCGGATCGTAGTTAGCGGTAGAGAATTTCCCGCTAGATTGATAGAGTTCCCGATGGCCGATTATGATGTGGTCCTAGGGATGGATTGGTTGAGGAACCAGTATGCTAGGATAGACTGTCACATTGGCAGGGTTATTTTTAGCATTCCAGGCGAGCCAGAGTTTTCCTTTTCCCGAGGTGAAGTTGAGCCTTCTCCTCCGATATTGCGGATGGCAGTAGCAGCAGTGCAGTTGCCCAGGATAGTAGATGAGTTCCCAGATGTTTTCCCAGAAGAGCTACCAGGTATACCTCCAGAGCGGGAGATCGAGTTCACTATAGATTTGATTCCCGGGACAGCCCCAGTGTCAGAGAGAGTCTACAGGATGGCGCCGTCAGAGTTAGAGATATTGTATAAGATGATTGAAGAACTTCGAGCCAAGGGATTCATTCGTGCTAGTGGATCGCCTTGGGGAGCCCCGATGCTTCTTGTGAAAAAGAAGGATGGTACGTCCAGGTTATGTGTTGATTATCGTACCTTGAACTCCGTGACAATCAAGAACAGATATCCTCTTCCGAGGATAGATGACTTGTTTGATCAACTCAAGGGGGCTTCAGTATTCTCGAAGATTGATTTGCGCTCAGGTTATCATCAGATCAGAGTCAGAGAGCAGGACATCCCGAAGACAGCTTTCAGATCGAGGTATGGGCATTGGGAGTTCCTTGTGATGCCTTTTGGAGCAACCAATGCGCCGGCAGTATTCATGGACCTCATGAATCGCATCTTCATGCCTTACTTGGATCAGTTTGTGATTGTGTTCTTGGATGACATCCTGGTCTACAGCAAGAGTGAGGCGGAGCACGAGCAGCATCTCCGTGTGGTTCTTCAGATCCTCAGAGAGCACCAGTTATATGCCAAGTTCAGTAAATGCGAGTTCTGGCTCGATCGCATTTCGTACTTGGGTCATATCATCACCAGAGGAGGAGTAGAAGTGGATCCCCAGAAGATTGTGGCTATTGAGTCATGGCCAGTGCCTAGCACAGTTGCAGAAGTTTGCAGTTTCCTTGGATTGGCCGGCTATTACCGGCAATTTGTTTCAGACTTTGCTCGGATATCAGCGCCATTGACGCAGTTGACCCGCAAGGATGCGCAGTTTGCTTGGACGGCAGAGTGTCAGAGTTCTTTTGAGCAGTTGAAGCGAGGATTGATAACAACTCCTATTCTCACGCTTCCAGATGGGACCGGAGGATTCTCAGTGTATTGTGATGCTTCAAGCAGAGGTTTAGGATGTGTTCTGATGCAGCATGGGAAGGTAATAGCTTATGCATCACGACAACTTCGTGATCATGAGAGGAATTATCCAACCCATGACTTGGAGCTGGCAGCGGTAGTGTTTGCACTTAAGTTGTGGAGGCACTATTTATATGGAGACAGGGTGGAGATTTTCACTGACCACAAGAGCCTGAAGTATGTTTTCACCCAGAAGGATCTAAACATGCGTCAGAGGAGATGGCTGGAGCTTCTTGTGGATTATGATATTAACCTGCAGTATCATCCTGGGAAGGCCAATGTTGTTGCAGATGCTTTGAGCAGGAGAGCCGGAGTTTATTTCCTAACAGCGCAACCAGAGCTGTTAGCAGATCTTCAGAAGATGGGTATAGAAGTTGTTCTCCCTTCCAGTATGCCATTGATGGCCAGTATGCAAGTTCAGTCTACTATAGTCGAGAGGATCCGGATGGCGCAGTCAGCAGATTCCAAGCTTCAGCGACTCAGAGCAGAGTGCGAGGCAGGTCAAAGACCAGAGCTATGCATTCATGAGGACGGTACACTTCGACATGAGAAGCGTCTTTGTGTACCCAGTGGAGATATCAGGCAGGAGATCATGGCAGAGGCGCACAGTTCTCAGTATTCCATCCATCCTGGCAGTACGAAGATGTACCGAGATATCTGTCAGCACTTCTGGTGGAATGGCATGAAGCGGGAGATAGCTCGGTTTGTCTCTCGGTGTTTGGTTTGTCAACAAGTCAAGGCTGAACATCAGAGACCGGCTGGACTTCTTCAGCCCTTGCCGATTCCAGAATGGAAGTGGAAGCATGTGACCATGGATTTTGTGACCGGATTACCTAGATCCCCAGCTGGCAGAGATGCTATCTGGGTTATAGTTGATCGGCTCACGAAGGTGGCTCACTTTCTTCCATTTAGAGTTGGCCAGTCGACGGCTCAGCTAGCGGAGATGTACCTCAGGCAGATTGTCAGGTTGCACGGTGTGCCAGTCAGTATTACCTCGGACCGAGATTCAAGATTCACGTCGCACTTTTGGCGTAGCTTGCAAGAGAGTTTAGGAACTCGTCTCCAGTTCAGTTCAGCATATCACCCGCAGACAGATGGTTAGTCGGAGCGCACGATCCAGACTCTTGAAGATATGTTGAGATCCTGTACACTTGACTTCGGTGGTTCATGGGAAGATCACTTGCACCTGGTAGAATTCTCGTACAACAACAGTTTCCAGGCCAGTATCCAGATGGCACCGTTCGAGGCACTGTATGGTAGGAAGTGCAGATCCCCGCTAGCCTGGGATGATGTTGGAGAGAGACTAATACTTGGTCCAGAAATGATCGCTCAGACAGTTGAGGTGGTCAGGAGAGTTCGAGATCATCTTCGAGTTGCCCAAGATCGCCAGCGCCATTGGGCCGATTCTCATCGGCGTCCTCTCGAGTTTTCGGTCGGTGACCATGTATTCCTGAAGATTTTGCCTAACCGTGGCGTCATTCGTTTCGGCGTGCGAGGAAAGCTTAGTCCTAGGTATATAGGGCCATTTGACATTCTGGAGCGAGTAGGAGATGTATCCTATCGTCTCGCTCTTCCGCCGTCGCTAAGCGAGGTGCATGACGTGTTCCATGTATCCCAATTACGACGGTATATCCCGGACCCGAGCCACATCCTGGATCATTCGGAATTGGTTGTTGGTACCAACCTTTCGTATGAGGAGAGACCCGTGTCTATATTGGACCGGAGAGAGAAGATCCTCAAGAACAAGACTATCAAGTTAGTCCGAGTTGCTTGGGGTCATCACTCTTTGGAAGAGTCAACGTAGGAGCGTGAGGATGATATCCGATCGCGATATCCCGACTTGTTTGACTCGTGAGGTATAATATCTTTCTTATGCCTCCTGCCTTCGATTCTTTGCTTGCATGATTGATTGATTGTCTAGTATAGCTTGCTTGTTATTAGTGTAGCTTGTCATTGCTCCTCTACCCTCTTGATTAAATTCCGAGGACGGAATTCTTTTAAGGTGGGTAGAGTTGTAATGCCTGTGGTCCGTATTACGTATTTCTGGAATACGTGTACGTATTTTATTCTATATTGCATGATTCCTTGTTTAGCTTGCATCTTGGCTTGCTTATTTCTTAGCTTGGTTCGGCTTGGCTCGGTTTTCTTTGGTTCAATATGAACCAATGTGAACCCCCTACCTACCACCATTGTATTTATTAGCCCATTCTTTTCTCTCTCTTCATTAATCTCATCTTCTTCTTCCTCATTACTTCTTACCTACCAGAGAGAGAAGAGAGAGGTCTAGGCAAGTGCAACTTGCTTCATGGAGGAACTCTGATTTTATTGCTCCATTCTCTTCTTTACTACATTCTAAAGCATTTTAGTACTTGACATTTCTCATTTCCATGGCTGGATTCTTGTAGATCTAAGTTTATTTCATTTTCGGATTTCTTGGGTTTTGATCTATTTAATCTTGTTATTTCCTAGTTTTGATGGTTCTATGTTGTAGAGAATCTCGTTCTACCCTATTTTGACCTATGGAAGTTCGGATTTGGGCTCCAGATGAAGATTTTATGGAGCTTGGAAGATTGGGTTCATGGTGTTCTTCTTCTCTGAAATTTGGGGAAGAAGAACAGTGCTTGACTTGACCGCATGACAATTCATGCGGCAAGTGATTCAGCCGCATGAGACTTCTAGCCGCATGGGCTGAGTCTCATTCTTAAACCGCATGAGGCCCTTGCTTCCCAGCCGCATAAAGTCTGCCTTCATCCTCAGCCGCAGGAATATGAATTGAACATGACCGCATGAGTCCTCAGTTCCTTCTTGCCGCATGGAGTCCCACTTGTCTTCAGCCGCATATGCGCCTATCTCCTTGAGCCGCATGAACTCTAGTACTTGCGGACCGCATAGGCTTGGTTCCCCGCTAGCCGCATGTGCCCCTACCCCGAGAGCCGCATGAGTCCAATTCATCCTGGCCGCATGGAGCCTTCCTTCCTGCTTGCCGCATGAGAGCTAGTCCTACTCTCAGCCGCATAGCAGCCATGTTGACTTAACCGCATGCGCCTCCTTCTATACCCAGTCGCATGAACTCCACACTTCCGCTGGCCGCATGAGGCCCAACGTCTTGGAGCCGCATGCGCCCTTGCACTTCCAGCTGCATGCGCCCCCTTGTCTTGGCCGCATGTGATTCAGTGACCCTGGCCGCATGCGCTCTCCTAATTGGGCCGCATGAGTCTACCCTTTCCTGACCGCATGTGACTTAGCCGCATGACTCTTCTATAGCCCTGAATATTGATATTTTATTAGATATTTTACATCCATTTTATATCCTTATGCCTTTTCTCATGAACTTGATAATCATGGATTTGTTTGATATGTTTGGAATCGATAATTGAGCATGACACGATAGTGACCCGTAGTGGTGCACTCTTGACAAGAAAACCTGACATGACCTGATAGTGGCCCGTCGTGGCACACTCCTGACAAGTACACCTGACATGATTTATCTTGAACAGCTGTTGCGACGGCTACCTGACATGACATGACCTGTATAAATTATATGGACCCCGTGGACGATTGTGCTTGTACAAATAAACCAGTCCTGTCTCGCATCATGTCTAGGGAGGGACTCCTGAGTACCACGGTCAGGAGTACCTATTGAAATGGACTAAGGTTAATAACTAGATTAACACATTAGTCATGAAGAGATTTCCCAGCTACAGGCAATCCCGTTACCTGGGCGCGCCTGGGATCTGTAGCCTGCCGTCGAGTAGGGCACATTTCCAGCACACTGTCATGTGTTGCACCCTTCAAGCTACCTAAGGGTACATGCGTTTCCTGGACGGTGTACCCACCTGAATTCAACCCCTAATTCCGACCTGGGTAACCTGGATGGTCTGCAGGGCTTGTGGCTGTGGAATAATCTCACTGCATCTTGTTAGTAATTAGGCTTGTGACAACCCTAGTTAGTTAAAGTATCAAGCCGTAATTCTTGCTTGGCCGTGAAATGATCGGATGGAGTCTAACCAGTCTAGTCTTGTCCTGATTCTGTTCCAGATTACTACATGACCTGAATGTTTGTATTTATTTTACCGATAAATGGTGAGAATTCCAAGTTCTGTTCAGACGAAGGGTTACAACCCCGGTCCTTGTTTGGTTTACGGGTTGTAACCTAGTTATCTGAATAGTTCCATGGTTATCTCGTCGTATATCATCCTGATGTGTTTTCTTTATTTCCAGTTCTTACTTTTATTTATATCTTGTGCTGATTGCTGGTTTTAGTTCCTAAGTGAAGCTTCCTTTGTGGCACTTGCTCTTTCTGGGATCTGACCCAGCTGGTTTTGTATGGCCAGATTTCGGAGCAGCTCCAGAGGATCCACCGCTTTTCCAGCCCGATGGTGAACACCAGACGTAACCCGGGCAACGAGTGGGTTTATTTTTGCTCTCCCACTTTATTGTAAAAAATATTCTTTTGAGGCGTTTAGCCGACGAGCACCTGTTTAGCTCGATTGTATTTACTTACTGTCTGCCTACGGGCTGTAACATGATTTGACATATCCTAGGGTTGATCATGTATGACTAAACTCTTGCTAGTCCTCACATTTTGTAACGACTAGCTTCATGATCAGCTGAATATGTAATATTTGGGACGCCTTATTATTGTATATTTACTGATCATACATCTTGTAACATTTACTTACTTGCTAGTGATTGAGACACTAGGCTTGTTCATGACCATAGGAGACTGTTGGCTCGTAGTAAACCCTCATGTATCTAGACAGCCGTGACCGTATAGCGAGATGAAATCCATTTCAATATACGTAGCTGGCTATGTCTGCCCCTGCTCTCCAGTATTCTGGTTCTGGGGCGTGACAGTTAGCGAGTACTAGAATCGATATGGTCAAAAGAAATTATGTTTGGATCGAATAGATGTCGAGGAACGTGCTTAGCGTAGTGACGCGGTAAGGCGATTGCAAGGATCTTGCAATGCGCGAGAGCGACGGATAGTAGAATGACCCTAAGAGTTGTGTTGAGGATCGGTTTGAGTAACGGTTAGGCTATGTGTGTTGAGCACGCGATTTATGTTACGAAACGAACTAGTCGGGATTGATTCGAAATTGAGTAAAGAATTCGTACTCGGTCGAGAATCGGGGATGAGCGTATCGTAAGAGACCTTGGGTCGGAAAGATTGTTGCCTTTGAGCATCGTAGACTCAAGTTGACCTCTTGTGTCGGAAGAGCGCGAGCATGATGTCTGGATAAGTTACCTAGCGGGGGTAGCCCCAGACTCGATGCGCGGGTAGTTCGAAAACGTAGATCGTGTTGGGATAGTTGTGTGCAAGACTTAGTACGGATGGTAGGCAAAGAAAATGGAGACATATGGACGTAGTCCATGTCGTTAAGGCCAAGTGTTATGAATGGTTGGATGGAAGACTGGAGTTATGCGAGAGATAGGAAACGGTTGGGCGAATAGGCGTTGCAGAGAATTGTTGTGATCGGATGCGCAATGACTCGGTGCAATGCGCGTGTTAGGTGGCCAGCGAGAAACTTATGAGATCGAATTTACGGATTTGAATCAAGTTATGTGCAAAGATGTTGGAAGAGGATCGCATGTTATGGGAGGATGCATACGAGATGTATTTCGAGAATAGGCGCTAAGATTTGGCTAAGTCGAGTACGGATCGATGGATGCTTGAGGATTCAAGTTGAACTTGTTAGTTGTCCCGATATCCTACAACTGAGCTTGGTTGAAATGCATATATTGGTGGGACGCCTAAAATATGTGTATGATCTAGACTGAGTTGTATGATTCAACGATAGTAACACGAGATCGTGAAGCGATCCATGCGAGGCACTTGGATTAAGTGTTGGTTTCGGTTCGAGGACGAACCTGATTTTGAGTGGTATATTATGTAATGCCCTGCTCCGCATCGGTGCATTACGATGAGTCGTTGACTCGAAGAGTTGCGTTGACCCGATGAGGTATCGATGCGAATCGATGCAAGTGTTGCGTTGGCCAAAGGTAAGCTTTGAGTCGGTTGGAATCTATGAATCGAATCGATGCAAAGGATAAGTCCCGTTTGAGCAAGTGCTAACTTTGGTTGATCTGGTGTGCAGGCTATGCTTTTACGCTGGACGATAAGAGGTCGGCATTTTGCCTTATGCAATGAAGTGTCCGCGAAACCAAATCGAGGCCCTGCAACGGATTGTGGCATGGGCGCGATAGGCCAAATCGATCGAGTAGAGCAAAGGAATGGATAAGTCCAAGAGTTAGCTATGCGATCGAGTTATGGAAGCGAGACGCTTCAATCGGCGAAACGGCAAGGCGTATCGGCTTAAAGTGGGCGGGTTCTTGACTCTCTCTCCCTATTCCTTCACGTCTAATAAAATATGTTATGGTATGCGTAAGATGTTATCGAGTAAGCGAGCGTGGCTCGGCGACGGAAGGTCTAAGTATGTGTCGAACACTAAGATAGAACATTGAACAATCGAACAATTGAAGCGACGTGCATCGAGTGCACGAGTCGCGATAGGGCATGATGGTAGAACATTGAAAGACAACATCGAGATGTGCATCAGGTGTACGGCTCCGAGAACATTGAACTCTAGGCGTAGAACATTGATTATGATGCTGAAGCGTGCCTTTGTGCACTTATGCTACGAAAAGACTAAGTAAATACGGAAGTAGGCTATGCGAATAACATTATGAACGGGACGCGTGATTATGAGTACGAGACGACTAAGCCGTTGGGCATCGTGCATCAATATGGATGTGTTGGGGCATAACGCCGACGGAGCTCCCCATATGAATGGTGGATTATGTTTATGGCACGGGAAACCGTCTATGGCACGGGGAACCGTTTATGTGCGAGACTATGTTTATGGGATACGAGATCGGTTGGTATGCTATGGATTGTATGATATGGAACGTATTGCATGGTCAATGGACTCGGATTGCCCGTGCACGGGTGTGGCTTCCCTCGAACGGTTACGCCGGGGCACCGGGATCGTTCGGCCTAGGAGGGAATTATGTGTGGTATTTATGGTGCACAACATTCGGACGGATTACGACCGTCCAGTGCTGTGATAAGCTATGATATCCGTAAGTTTGGGATCCTTCGGATACTGGGCTAGCAACTCGTATCGAAGCGATTGTAGGCTTACACATAAGAGATGCCAAGTCCATTACGGTGCGAAACACCGTGACCTTCATATAGATAGGGCCGGTGGGCTGAGATGAGAGTTGGGTGCAGGCGCAGGGCCTGCCACCCATTATGCATATGTTTATGTTTATGAATGGTCGGTTGCGTGAATCATATGTTTGCTTACGTTAAGTTCTAACCACTGCAGGCTAAGGAAATGGGACGGGATGAGCACGAGCACTATGTTATGTTCATATTATGGCTAACTGTATCTGCTGCAGGAACACGGTATGAGACACATTTGAGATATATTGCTATGCATGAGTATTGCCATGTAATGGACCCTAAGGCTAAATAGAAAGATCACAAATTAAGATGCATGCTCACTAAATGAATAAGTGTTTGGTTTGGGTGCGAGCAGGTCTTGATCAGTGCGAAGCGAGGACGAAAGCACTAAACCCCCACTAGTTTATGTGCAGGTTCAGGTTATGATCGGCTCGGGGCGGAGCTTGGCTTGGACGTGTCGAGGCATGGAGTCCTTGGCGTTCAAGAGGAGCTTTCGTATATGCGTTCGGACTTGCGACATGGAGATGTTCGGCCGAAGACTACTTGGTGGCTATACAGAGGCATAATGTATGGAACAGTGTAATCCTTTGTAAGCTAGAGAGATCATGAGCGTTGTAGCCAATTGGCATTTTATGTTGGGCTATTCAGAGCCATTGTAACCTTCAGTTCAATATGAATAAAAGAGATTCTTATGTTTCACTTGTTTCCTTCCGCTGCTTATGTTATCGATTTGAGATAGTTCTATGTGAACCTGTTATCTTGCCTTGCACGAGCGCAACTCCAGGCTCGTGCGGCATCACGCCCCAGCGAAGACGATGATTCGGGTAAAATCTAGCGAGGACGAGCGATTTCCCGGATCGGGGCGTGACAGTATGCAAGACCAAAGCTAGAAATACCTTTGAGGTTGACGATATAGCTTATCAACAGGATGAACTACCTCTTGTAACAAATATTATAGAAGTGGACACGATGGAAGTTCCCTATTACACATCTAATTGTGTAGAAGAAGTAGAATTATCTGAAGAGGAAGATGCAGATGAAAGTGAAGATGTAGAGGAGGAAGAAGAAGAAGAAGAAGAAGAAGAAAAAGAAGAAGAAGAAGAAGTAGATGAGCTAAACGAACTAGAGAATTTTCAGAAGAGGATTAAATCTGTACGTTTGTTTTATCATCATATTTGACACTTTAGTGACACTTCTATCATATAAATATGTGACACTTCAGTGACACTTTATTGACACTTTTATTGACACTTTATGACTATGATATTTTTCAAAAATCTGTGATGTCTATCATATAAATATGTTTTTTGTTTTATTGTCATATGTTTTATTGTCAGGTATGACTAGACCATCTGGACGACGCGGAGGATTTTATATTAGGCAGTCCCGTCAGCCTCGAGCTGGGGATGGAGAGGGCAGTTCCGTACCCTCATCCTTATCTTCGAGTATGCCAGTGTACCGTTCTGTTCCCGGTCCATTACCGGGACAGGGCAGTTCCAGCAGGTTGGCGACTCCTCCCTCGTCGTCCAGCCTTCCTGATCCCGCGTCCAGCATCCCTGATCCCCCGTCCAGCATTCCTACTGTCGACGGCTCTATGGAGGGAGCCCACGCCGAGCATATAGAGGACGGCGATCAGACTGATCCTGCCCAGGCAGGAGGTGAGAGCGACCCTCCATGCGCTCCCCCGGGCGAGACGCGTATGGAGATTTGGACGGACGGACCTATGAAGTAAGTTAATTAATTATTATATATTTCTCAAATGATTATATGTACATATATATTCATGAAAAATTATTATTGTATAGATATCGGCCTTCTGCAGTACAGAGACAGCTGGGGACATTTCTGAGGCAGAACTATGGTGGGCCTTGGATTAACTACTGTAAGACCCAGTTTTCTGAAATTGGGATATTTTTGAAAATTTATTATTTTTTATTATTTATTAATGGTGATTTAGTCATGTTATGAATTTTGGTGATTTTTAGTTAGATTAAAATTATTTTCTAAGTCATGGCTTATGACTTTGTGATTTTACTAGTGTAACCCTAGTGTAAACCCTAGAGATTTCATAACCTAGAGACCAACCATGACCATGTAAGTCTAACCATGTGATTATGATATCAAATTACCACTTTTTAGTCAAAAGGGTATTTTGGTAATTTTCTAAAAATTATTTAGAATTATTTGGATTTATGTATTTTTATTATTATTTAATTATTGATTAGTGCCATGATTAGTCCCTAACCTAGTCTACCCTAATCCATAGGTTAGCCACTAACCTAGAATGATAAGGGGATAGATATTTGCATTGGTTAAAGGAGGATAAATATCTTGATATTTACTTTGTGGATATTTTCCACAAAATATCCAAAATATCAACCCTTTTGCCATGAAAGTCTTTCCCTTAGCTTGGAAGCAACCCAAGGACACCCCCTCCCCTTGTCATGGCAGCCAAGAACACCCCCCTAGCCCTACACCATTCTATATAACCCCATTGCTTTCATTCATGGCCATTTACATGAATTTAAACCTAGAAAAATCCCATTTCTACAAACCTTGATAACTTGATCAATTTTGATCTAAATCACCTCTAGTTTCTTGCATTGGACTCCCCTACACTAGAGGGTACTAGTTAGGGCCTGCTATCAAGGATTTGTGGAGCTTTGGACATTGGGAGTCGAAGGGGGTTTTCATTCAAAAAGGCCTAATATTGAGGATTTTGCACTCATAGGTAAATACCTATAAACCTAGTTAATATTGTGTTTTCTCTTCATAATTGCATGCATATAGGTATACCCTAACTGTAGGTCAAGTTTGGTAGGAAATAGGCTTGGTTTGGTGTCCGTATCGGACACGTGTCTGTGTCTTAATTGCAGTATTTGGTGAAATACCACTTAGGATTAAACTTTGTTATTTTGTAAAACAAATTACATAACCTAGTAGCCCTAGACTTGCTGATCACAAAACACCTAGACTGAGCACGTTTTCGTGCTGTGTCCGTGTCCAAATTGGACACGAACCTACTGCACGAGACCCTCGTGCATGCCCTGCTACCCGACACTTCGTGCGCACTGCACAGGCCACTAGGACACGTGCAAATTGACACGGACACGGGGGCAATGTCTGCGAACATGCCCCCAAAATTTGGTGTCGCTTCGTGTCGTGTCAAGTGAGAAATCTCACTCGCACTGGACACGGGCTGTCAACGCACACGCGCGCGAGGGCAACTTCGAGCGTGTCGTGTCGCGCGGACACGACACTTGGGTGCCTCGTAATGACACCATCGTGTAGCCCTTCATGTGGCGTACACGAGGACACGAGCACGTGGTGCGTCGTGTCCTGTGTCGCGAGCACGAGGCGTGTGACAACGTGCACGACGCTGTCGAAACACGCGTGTATCAGTCGTGTTTTCACGACTGATACGGAGTTCGTTTTGTGTCCACGAGTGTCGTGGACACGTGTCAGAGTGTCCATCGTGTAGCCCTATGTGTGGGCTACACGTGTGTGTGACCACGAGTCGTGTCGTGTCTCGTGGTGTGTCCACGAGATGCGTGAACACGTGCACGACGCTGTGCACTGTGTTCGTATATCAGTGCTTACCCGAGTGAGGTTTTTGTGTGTTTTGACACATGAATTCGTGTCGTGGTGTCGTGTCAGATACCTAGGACACTAGTATATCTATGGGGCATTAGTTACCAACCGTTTGATACGAGCCATGGCTCGGTTTAGTGTGGGTAATTTGAATTACCTAGTTTCAAGCAACTGTGCACAGGTTTCCTGTTTTGGGATTTTTCCCAGATTTTGAATATGGATTTCAAACCCGATTTTAGTATGATTAATCCATTATGAGAGTGTATTTTAGTATGTATATGTGTAGTATATATGTATATGTGAGTGTGGGTCAATTTTGGGAGTATTTGGTTGGGTATTTGTGGAGTTATGTATATATATACATATGTATGTATATATGTTATTGTGTGTGTGTTAGGGTCTGGAACTTGGTTCCAGAAATCTGGGAACCATTCTCCCCCTTCACTGTCCTGTGTTCACTCCCCCTCTCTCTCACTGTCCTTCACTCACTCTCTCATTCTGTCTCTCTCTCATTTCCTTTCCCTCTATATATATATGTAATATATATAGTTGTATATATATATATATAAATGTATATATATATAAAGGATATATATGTTTGTATTAGGTCTCATTAGGTCACATATAGTGTGTTATGTGTATGAGGGTTTTGTATTATATATAGTACTTATATATTAGTATTGGGTAGTATATAGATATATATATATATATATGTATATCTTCTAGTTATAGGTTTATATGTAAATCCCATGACTATGGCCTATTGCCAAGATCATTAGCCTATGGCTTGGGGCTAGTCCTAATGGTCCAAAACCCAACTTGTTGACCCTTGTTGACTAAGGGTTGACCAAAGTCAACTTTAGGTCAAAGTTGACCTAGTTAACCTAGAATTGACTAGGATTGACCTAAAATGACTAGTTTAACTAGTTGACTAGTAAGACATAGTTTGACTAGGTAATTGACCATTGTTGACCAAAGTCAACTATAGGTCAAACCTTGACCAAATTGACCTAAAATAACTTGGATGAACATAGAAGGACTTAATGACTAAGGTTTGACTAAACCCTAAACTAGATGATTAGGTTGACCATATGGATTATGAGGGTAATCCTATATAGATGAAGATATGTATGGGGTTAAGTGAGATACTTAGAGTTGAGTCATGACTTGAGTTGGAGAATAGGATTAGCTTGATTACAGGATTAAGGTTGGTATTGTACTATAAATATTTCATGTGATATACTTTATTGTAGTATAGTATCTTAGGTATCCTAAGACAGGTTAGCCTATGTTTGGTTTTGAGTTAGCCTTATAGGGTTTGACTGGATGTTGACCATTAGTCAAGATTAACCTAATTACCTTATTGACTAGTCTATGATTAACCAAAACCTTAGTTAGTCTAAGATTGACCTAGACTTTGACCATGTTGACTAGTATCGACTAATCTGACCATTATTGACTAAGCCCTAGATAACTTGACTAGTTTGGCTAGAATGTTTGACCAAGAGTTGACTTTAACCTAGATTAGACTTGTTTAACCTTGTTTGACCTAGTATGACTTAGTTTGACTGTAGTGTTGACCAAGTTTGACTTTGACCTAGATTGGCTTAGAATTCATATAGATTGCATCGTAGATTTCATTTACCTTCATTTTGGACATGTCATAACTGTATTGCTCTATTTTAGGACATTGTGACCCTGGTACAGACATCTGATATTATACCACTCTTTCTAGAGTATCAGGCGAGTACATTCTCTGATAATTCTCTCATTTATTTATCGATTACTGTATTTCAGTTCTAGTTAGTTCTATGTGATTCTCTGTATCAACACGTATGGATATTTCTGGATTCATGTATCGACACATACCTTATTTGCTGGCCTCTATTACTGGAGTCATTAGTATCATTCTGGAATCATTTCTGGAATCATCATGTATTGGCCAGACTCATCTCGATTTTTTTTGTCGATTTTGGATTCACTTGCTGGGCGGGGAAATATTGAGTATGACATGTAGACATACCCCAAATCTGGAATCTCCAACTGGAATCTACTGGAAGCATAGCCATCTCTTGCCTGATCCGTAGGAGATGTGCCTGATACCTACAGCCGTTTGCATGTCGACCTCGGTATTTTAAAACACACTGTTAGATCATAGTTGGACTCACCCTGGTTTCATTGATCACTGTTGGACTCATCTTGTACTGGAAATTATCTGGTATCAGATTATATGGACTGGACTCACACTGGGGTTACATTAGACTTATATCGTACTGTCTGGACTCGTACATATTATTCTAGTTCAGTTAGCTTTTATTACAGTCTTCATTGCCATGATTCTTCTCTTGTTTTAGTTACCTTTCTTTTCTTGTATCTTACTGTCCCTCTATGCCATCATTACCTGTATAGAACTGCCATGCTCATCAATAAAACTGTCTATAACTGCTTTATAGTTCTTTGTCATTTACTTGGATTTTTCTAGATGAGTTGTACTCGTTTTCGTCCTGATTGGACCTGTTGAAAATATTACAGATGATAATCCTGAGGACACATGCCCGGCTTACCATGGACCTGGCGAGGGATTAGCTACCTTTGGTCCCGACTCTCAGGAGTGATTCAGGAGATTAGCTAGTAGACTACTTTAGCTTTCATGTTTTGGCTTGATGTATTAAAGTTAAGATTTTGAGTCTGTATTAAGTTGGTTTGAGATATTGGTGTATTATTTTAGTAGTTAGTTGTTGTTGTCTTTAATTCCTTAGGTATAACTTCTATGTTATCTTTTCGTGTTTTAGACTGTGTTTGAGTAGATCATACCCTTTACTTGCCCTCCATTCGGAGCTGATATCTGGACAAGTACTTTTTATATTCACTGCATGAGATTAGTTAGCAACCTAGGACAGCTTACTACCGCCGACACTGCGGCGTAGGCTGGACGTAACCACTTCTTGTGCCCCTATACAGGGTGCGGGTCGTGACAACTACTCAGATGCTCCCGCAGATAGGAAGGCCTTTTGGTTCGCCCACTTCAAGGTAAAAAATTTGTTTATTTTTAAATTTTAATAATCATTTGTGTATATTATACAACTTTTGTATTTTACTTCTTGTAGAGGACCTATTTCTATCCACCACACCGGGCGGCGAGGATCGAGGGCCAATTTTCTGCCGTCGCAGCCAAGCTCATCCGTGATGCGATCGACGACCAGAAGCGTCGTGATCGCTCCGAACAGCCGATCCAGGGTTGGATTACGCCAGAGCAGTGGACTGCGATGAAGGCTAGATTCAGCGAGCTCAGGTACCAGGAGCGGTCTGAGAAGGCCAAGGTGGCGCGGTCGAGCGCCGGTAAGTGATGTGGTGGCTCCATTCCGATGACGGAGCATTTTCGTCGTCTGGTACGTTTCCTATGACGGACATTAATTTATATGTAGTTCTATAGAATGTTTAATACTAATAATAGATAATATATTTTAACAGGTAAAAAAGGGTGAGGACCCGAACATGGTGACCGTCTTCCTGGTCACCCATCGGAGGGCTGGGGAGTTCATTGACGAGCGAGCGACGCATGCATATGTACGTTCTATCCTTTATATTAATTTACTATAATTTAGAAAACATGAAAATATATATATCAATATAGACTTTAGCAAACACTTACACGTTAGCAAACATGTTCTAGGCCGAGTTTGTTCGGCTACAGGAGGAGGCGGCTGCTGCTGCTGCTGCTAGTGCGCAAGCAGAGGGAGGGGCTGGTACTTCCTCCCAGCCGCCTACAGCTCCATCGTCGGACGAGCTCTGGATGACCGCCGTTGGCGGTCTTCAGAAGGGTACGTACTACGGTACGGGATCCTACGGCGCGTATTTGGCTTCGGAGTCATCCCGGGCCCCCTCTGTCAGTATGCAGTCTCCGGCTACGCAGGCGTCGTCACGAGCTAAGGATGTTCGCCGTCAGATCGAGGAGCTGCGTCGCGAGTTGCAGCAGCAGATTTCTGATGCGGTCGAGCGACGATCCGACCCTCCGATCGTCACCGGACGATTTGATGCGGTCGAGCGCAGTATAATGAGTTGATGAGTCTGCATCAGGCTATAGCTGCCAGCTTGCAGACGCTCACCGAGTCTACGCAGCGCACAGAGCGTAGACAGGTCGAGCTGGAGGGATCGCAGAGGATCATATCTGCCTCACTCGCTCAGTATACTGAGAAGGTGGTGAGTACCCTTGCTGCGCATGGTGAGCGACTGCGAGAGCTGGAGCAGGTACGTCCTCCCGGTCCATCGACGGCGCCGACTCCAGACATTCCACTGCCTCCTACTGCCCCTACGGTGCAGCTCACCCAGGAGCAGTATGAGTACATGCTATCCCAGATGCGCGGCAGGAGTCGTCAGTGATCCAGTAGATATTTTTTATCATCTTTGTATGTATTGGCCCTATGGGCCTATTGACCGTTCTGTATACTGATTTTCATTCTTATTTGCCCTCCATTGTGGACATGTATGTTTGTTGGATATTTACTTTGTGATATTTACTTTGTTGGTATTTTTATTGTGATATTTACTTTGTGATATCTGCGATGGGGATGACAAATATACCTACGCTGGATTATAAGCGATGATCTGATATACAAATGAGGTGCTGCCGAAATTTTAAAAAAATATATTGTGTATTTTTGTTATGATGTGTGTCTGTGTTTACAGTGAATGTGAAATGCAGTGTTCGGAAACCATCGACAGTTTCGATTACTGTTGTATGTGTTATCTTGGATAGAAATAGCAACAGTTCAGGGTGCACTTCTGAGAGCTTCATTTTCACGTCCTTCACTTTCTCGGACGTCGTAAAGGTTCCCGAGAAGGTGAAGGACGTGAAGAGGAAGCTCTGAGAAGTGCACCCTGAACTGTTGCTCTTTCTATCCAAGATAAAACATAGAACAGTAAGCGAAACTGTCGATGATTCGAACACTGCACTTCACACACACTGTAAATACAGAAACACAGCATAACAAAAATATCAATTATATTTTTTTAAATGTTTTTTTTAACATCTGCGACGTATAGCGACGTTCTGCGACGTACTGCGACGGCAGATAGACGTCGCTATACGTCGCTAAATAGCGACGTTACGTCGCTAGACGTCACTAATATGCTGACGTGGGCTGAGGGTGTACGTCGCTAAATCTGTCGGTATGCGTCGCTAAGTTGCCCACGTGGCTGTCATGCCATGTCATCATATATTAATTACAGAGCGTCGCAAGTGGTCGCTTTACGTCGTCATTTTGGCGACGTAATGGTACGTCGCTATATGTCGTAATTTTTGCGACGGCTAGCGACAATTAATTACGCGTCGCCAATAGCGACGTTCGGCGACTAAAGTACCATCTGCGACTTGCCTTTAAACGACGTCCCGTTTTCGTCGCTAAATATGTCGCTAATTGGTTTTAGCGACGTAATTTCCTTATTTAGCGACGTTTCCTAACGTCGCTAAAATGAGTTATTTTAGTAGTGAATTGTGTAACCCACTCTCTCTCTCTTTTATTCACATATATCACTAACAAATTATAACTAAAATATAACTACATCTTTGACAAATCTTCATTAAATATAAATATGTATATAACAAATCTTAAGTTAAATATGTTTAATTTTTTCAATAGCATCCGAGAAAAATAAAATTGAATATTTAATTACTTTTAAAAAATATTATAAATAAACAAAAAATATTTAACGTGCGATCCACATGAGTGGTCGCACGTGAGTTTACTAGTACCTTTAATTGATGGTCAGTTTGAAGTTTACAGCCTTCGACGTCGTTTAATTGTGGCCAAACCTGTCGTGATCGGAAAAGCAATCGTAGTATCCGTTTATATCTGGTTGTATTTTGTTGTGTTCACATATATCAGTAAAATTGAGTTGAAAAGTTTGTTCCACTTCCACGTGATGCCCGGGTTTAATAAATTGAAGTTTGGACCCAAATATTCAATGGTCGAATTAGAAGTTCTGAAAAAAAAAGGGTGAATTTGAAGTTTAAAGAAGAAGAAAAATGTAGCTCATGTTTTAGGTTTGCACTAAAAAAGTTTGGTGATAGGTATTTTCCTCGTTAGCAATCACCCGAATAAAACTCGTATTATACGCGAATTTTTTTCGTATCTTTCAAAAACGTATAATACTTGCGTACTTTTGACAGATTCAAATCAGTACGAAAATTTTAAGCATGCGAAGTTTAAAACATGTGCCGTATAAATTATTAAAAGATTTGGCACAAAAAAAACGTGGTGGGAACATGTTTAATTAATCAAATTTGATAATATATTTAAGAATGTGAAGTTTCTAGCCTCAATATTTCTATTTTTTGAATTTTTGACCAAATTTTTGAATGTATTTTATTTGCACTGAGCCATATTATACTCGCACTTTTGCCGTCTCGAATTTTCTCCGTTTGCCGAATTGCTAACAAGGGGTATTTTATGGTGGTAATTTGACCATAGTTGACAGAAGGTAAGTAGTAAAGTATTACCTTCCAAAATATTGTATGGTGGTAATCTGGCCATAGTTGAAAGAAGGTAAACAGAAATCGAATTTCAAAAGTATTATAAAAAAAATTTATATTTTCAAAACCAAAGTCGAACAGTTTTTTTTTATATATAGATCTTTTTCGGTTTGGTTTTAGAGTAAAAAATTAAGGCAATAATGCCCACCCCTATTAGTAAGAGGCATTTTCACTCAGAAATAGTTTCTAATTAATGCTATGACTACAACCAAATGATTACAATCTTTTTACACTTGCCATGTGGCCGACCTCCATTGGAGGAGAGAGGAAAGAGAGAGGGGAGAGGTGAAATCGGATGGGACCATGTTAGCAGTGGGGTAGAGTAGGTTGTAAGAATGTTATAAAGATTGGTAGTAAACTTAGTATTATTGTTCTAAGGGTAAAGTGCAAAAAATCCCTCGTTAGATATTCGACTATTGCATAAAAAAGATCCCATGCTCTTAAAATTTATTAAAGTATGGAATATGCTCATTATGTCCCATTTATGTTAACTGGTGTTAAGTTGGATATGTAATGACCATTTTATCCCTCCCCCACTTTCTGCCCCCGTCCCTCCTCTCCGGTGGTGTGGGGAGGAGGAGGAGGGGGGCGGGGAGGAGACGGAGGGGGGGGGGGTGCTGGTAGGGAATGTGGGAGGGTAGTTTAGGTAAAAAAAAATTAATTTTTTTTTTTATTAATGGTCATTTCTAACGTCCATCAGACGGTAGGGACCTTTTTGAGCAAGTCGTATATTGCGGATGTCTTTATTTGCTAATTTTGGCTAATAGATCTTTCTATACAAAAGACGAAAATCTAACGAGGAGTTTTTTGCAATTTACCCTTGTTCTAATTATCTATTTCCTAAAGGAACTTCCAGATTCTCTACCCAAGAGAAATTCAACATAGCACCTCTTAATCCTTACATACATAGTACCAGGGTTGGCCCTGGGCCAGGACGGCCAGTGCGACCGTACAGGACCCAGAGATCGTGAGGGACAAAAAAAAATAGTTATATTAATAATTTTGTATCTCAAATAGGACTAATATGTACCAGGCCCTCTTATGACACTAATTTATTATAGTATCGTGGTTAGTACTTTAGACCCTTATGTTAAAAGTTCTAAGTTCAATCGTTGGTTGTTACCTTTTTTTTTCAAAGTTTTTTTAATATATTTTCATAATGTAACCATTCATTTTTTTTAGTTTCTAATAATTTTTATAGTATGTATGGGGATCTATTTTAAAAGTTCGTCCTGAACTTCCACGAGTTCACGAGCAGCCCTACAGGTGGCATCGGATTTCTCGACTGGATGGCTGGAGATCCTAGAATTACTTCCACGGGAAAGCAAAAAAATAAATAAATAATAATAACAAAATAAAAATTATGTTTTCTCGACCTCTCTCGAGAAAAGCCGTAACATTTTCAAACTTCCAATCATTTATACATATACAATTTGATGAAACGTTACTGCGAATCATCGATCGATCGATTAGATGCTTGCTTAATTACTCCTCGTGCACTACAAAGGTTCTCTTACGAGAAGAAACCACTCTTTCCGGCGATCTCCTGCGCCGACACTTCCCAATTCTCGTAACTTCGATTCCGTTCCCAATCGGCAGCACTGCCGACTCGACGTCCCTCCCCTTCCCGCGCAGCAGCGCCGTCTGGGCGTAGGAAGCCCTCCTCTTCCTCCCTCCACGGAACAGGTTGCTCACCAGCACCACCGAGCCGCCGGGGTTCATGTCCATGCGCCGGAACAGCTCCGCGCAGCCCTCGGCCCTCTGGTCGACCACCGCGAAGTCGACGTCCCTCAACGTCTCGATCAGCTCGCACGGGTTGGCGCCGGCCCTGAACTCCACCACGTCGCCGAGCCCGAACCTGTCGACCGCGTCCCTGGCCTCCTCCAGGCCCTCTTCGTCGCCGTCGCCGCCGCCGCCGCAGCGCACGCAGACGAGCCGCCCGCCCGTCTGCCTCGCGGCTATGGCCAGTGCCAGGGTCGAGGAGGACACGCCGGCCGGCGCGACGTCGACCAGGAGGCGGGCTTGGTTTCCGGCAGCCAGGGCTGATATGAACTCCATGCACTTGGGCTCGACGACGGGATCCTGATCGTTGTACTGGTAGTCCTTGCACTGCAATAATGTATTGTGGCAGTCCTTCCATTAGGTTGTCCTCTATAAAAATTTGATCATATAGATAAGGAAAATGCTAAGTTTACTACCAAATTCTTACAACTTTCTTATAACTACTCTCTCCCACTCCTTACACATGGGTCCCACCGGGTCCCACCACCACTCTCACCCCCCCTGCTACATGGGCTCCACCCGGCCCCACCATTTCTTCCTCTCCTCCAATCGAAGTCCGACACGTGTCCGGTTGTAGGAGGATTGTAAATTTTGGTTGTAGGCATAGCAAAGCTCTATAGATAAAGGATTTATTTTCTAAAAAAATGATTTTTTTTTCCTCAGTTTTTATGACGGTTAATTGTCTGTCGTCACGTGACATCCATCCATTAATCCCATATTATAGTGCTGGATCCCACCAGTTTTGAATATTATTTTTTATACAGCCAGCGAGACTTATAGAAGGAAAGACTGATTTGATATATAAAATTGGAGACGGCAGATCTGTTCTGCATGCATTCTTGGCCCCGATCATTAATATAGATGAAATTATTGTCCTTTGAATTGAGTTGAAATATCACAGAGAGGTAGAGCAATATTACACAAGTTAAAGAGGGATAGTGTAAGAATTAATCTTATGCCTCATTTGGCTCACGAAATCATGATCTTGAAAAGAAAAAATTTATTTCTTTTTGGATGTCAAAGGGACTGTCAGAGAAAGAAAAAATAATTTTCAATAGATAAAAAAATAGTTCCCTCGCTCATCAAGGATTGACTTTTTCACCTTAAGTATTCACTCTCTTCTAAATTTCTTGATATTTATTTTTTAAATACCGGAAAAAAATTGATAGAAATTATAATTTCTAAAAGGAAAAGAACAAATTTCTTACCCCGAACCAAACGAGGCGTTATAGAAGAGAGATCGAGAGAGAGAGAGAGAGAGAGAGTATTAATATATATACCAGCTGAAGAGTGTGCATGTAAGCTTTCATGGCATGCAAAGGAGACCAGTGAGAACCCATTCTTAATTTCTATAACTAGCAAGAGATCAAGCACAGAACTAATAGTCCTAAAAGGAAAGTGGGAGATGATGTGCGTACGTTTCCAAGCAGCTATATATGTACTAAGTAAGGGGACTAGTAGTAAAGAAGAAGTGCGTGAGAAGTAGTTGACACGTGCTACCTCTTTATTAATTAATTGTGGACAAAGTCAACACAGCTAGCCCACCTCCCGGTCCCCTTCCCTTGTGAATGAAGATGATAAGCCAGCCTTCCTTCCTGTGAGGAGCTGACACATGTAACCCTCCTTCACTCACCATTGGTCTGTCGACACATGAAGATGATAAGCAGCCACGCGTTGCGTTGCGTCTGACCTCTGCTGGTAGCCTCAGGGCAGGTGTACCGTTGAGGAGTAAAACTTTGATACCGAAGCGGATATTAAAATTTTGATATCCTCTACGTATGACATGTCAAGGTGTTAAATGGGCCGGGCGGCCCGGTGTCCGGCCCGAGCCCGCCCGGCCCGACCTCCTGTTAGCCCGGCCCGGCCCGCCCAAAAACCCGGACCGGCCCAGCCCGAAGAGCCAAGTGGTCCGGGTCGGGCCCCCCCTTCGAGCCCAAGCCCGGCCCGGCCCGGACCGGCTGGAAATTTTTTTTTTTTTTTTTTTTTAAACGGTCGGCCCGGTTGGCCCGGCCCGGTTGGCCCGAACCGGCCCGGCCCGGTCTGGCCCGGTCTGAACCGGCTGACTGATTTTTTTTTTTTTTTTTTTTTTTTGAATTTCAGGGGGGTATTTTACCAAAATACCCCCATCCCCCATAATATAGCTGTTATAATAACGTTAGAGGGGTATTTTGGTCATTTTTCAAGAAAATGACCAAAAAACCACTCCAACAACTATATTTTGAGGGTAGAGGGGGTCATTTGGCATGAAAAAAATTCTATAAATAGCCCATAAAATCCATATTTCTAACACAACTCACTCATTCAATCTTCATACAATTTTCATTAAATTTTCATCAATTTGCGAAGAAGCTCCCAACCCCGCTCAAGGCTCAACTCCGAAATCCGGCGTCCGATTTAATATTTTTTCTTCTCTTTCTCTCTTAAAAATTCAAAAAAAATTTATATTGTTTGAACAAAATTTGTTTGTATTTTTCTTACTCTCTCTCCCTCTCTTTTACTTGCTCTTTTTTTTTCGGGAATTTTTTTTCCGGTGTATTTTTCTTCTCTCCCTCTCTTTTATATTAATTTTTTATAATGGCCGGAGAAGGTTCTAACCCACCTACCGGTGATGCCGGAAATTCTTATGAATATTTTAATACTTATTTTGAGCAAAATCCTATTCCTGATGATATTCCTGAAGATTTAGTAGGATCCCCTCCAGAAATTGCGAGTTCCAATCAGAATGTGCCAAAAAGAAAGAAGAAATCAAAGTATTGGGAATTTTTTACTATTCTTTATCAAACTCATCCCGATAATTCTCTTGTTTTAGATCCGAAAGGAAATCCAATTGCGTACGCGGCACAGTGCAAGAAATGTGCCAACATATACAAATGGAAGACTGGAGGTGGCACGGGTACAATTTCAAGACACTACGAGACCTGTTACGGGAGGGACACAATTTCTGCATCTCAAACTCAAACAAATTTTGGTGGAGGTAGCACGGGATCGAACATGGGTACGTTTTCTTATTCTGCCGCTCGGCATAAAACTGAGTTTACAAAATATTTGATTTCTGATGAACTTCCTTTCACTGCGGGTGAAAGTGATAATTTATATGATTATGTCACATCTTCTTTAAATCCTTGTTTTAGTAAAGTGCCTAGAGGCGCCGCTAGAAAAGAGGCTATTAGACTTTTTCATGAAAAAAAAGAGGCTTTAAAAGAAAGTTTTTTGCATGTTAGTCAAATAGCCATTACTTCTGATATTTGGACAAGTAAGCAAAATTATGCTTACATTTGTATCACAACACATTACATAGATTCACAATGGGTGTTGCAAAAACGCATCATCTGTCTAAAGATATTAGAATTTCCACACACAGGCTCCATAATAGCAAGCGCTATTATAGAACACGTGCGTGAATATGATATTCACCAAAAAATATTTTCTGTTTCTTTTGATAATGCTAGTAATAATACTTCTGCCATCTCTTCATTACAACTATTATTTCAACCCATTTTAGAAGGTAGATTAATGCATGTTAGATGTGCTTGTCATATTATTAACTTAGTAGTAAAAGAATGTCTTGATTATTTTAGCTCACATTTAGATACTCTTAGACAATGTTTACACAGTTTAAACACGTCTCCTGCACGGCAACAACAGTTCAAGGCCACATGCTTACATTTTAGTATTCGTTTTAGAAGATTTGTAAAGGATGTTCCACATAGATGGAACTCAACTTATTTAATGTTGAAGTCCGCAATTCCCTTTAAAGATCCTATTACATATTATTGTAACACGGATCTCAATTTTGAATTTCAAGTAACTGAGGATGATTGGGAAGTTGCTAGTTCAATTTATGATTTTTTAGAAACTTTTTACAATGCTACACGTACTCTTTCCGGTGTTTACTATCCAACTTCTTGCCTAGCTTTACAAGAACTTTGTAACATTTCTTTCTTATTTTCTAAATATAGAACTAACCACAATTTTGCTTATGTTGTACAGAAAATGGAAGCAAAATTCAAAAAATATTGGGGCGATGTACCTTTATTGTATTGCTTGTCTTCAATTTTTGATCCTAGAATCAAATTAGATGGTGTAGATACATTGTTAGATGACTTTGGACAGAACATGAATGTTGATGTTAGTGGCATAAAAGTAGAAGTTAAGGCAACTTTGGATAGATTAGTTATTCATTATGAAGACAAAGCACCAACTCCCCGCCCAACTCAAGGGCCTAGTGGTAGTAGTAGCTCTGGTTTGGTGTCTAAGTTGACACACGCCAAACGTATACTACAACGGAAGAAACAAAGACAATCTTCCCAACCGACCCAAGAGTTGTCTTTATACCTTAGTTCTTATGAGGAAGAAGACGATTCTTCCACTCACTTCACCATTTTAGAATGGTGGAAAAAACACGAGAAAAGATATCCTGTACTTTCTATGATAGCACGTGATCTACTAATGGTTCCGGTGTCCACGGTAGCATCGGAGTCATGTTTTAGTTCAGGTTCAAGAATTTTGAGCAAGAAGAGAAGCCGGTTGCTGCCAGATATCTTGGAAGCATGTGTATGTGTCCAAGACTGGGTCCATGCCGAGAAAAGAACTCAAGACAAAGTAGATGAAAGTGCCGACATCAACGAGCTAGACTTCGAATCGCTTAGAATTGGTGAATCATCTAGAGCGGTGCAAGATAAATTAAAAATATAAAAAAATATTTTTTAACTTCGCCTATGCCGGTCCCAAGCCCGGAAAAAGAAGGAGGGAAAAATGTTTAAAATTTATACAAATATTACTAAATTTAAACTTTAAAAAAACTTTATACACTTAGAATAAACTTTATAAATAATTTTATATACTTTATAAATTTTATATAAAATTTAATAAACTTTATAAATTTAAACTTTATAAATTTAAACTTTATAAATTTATACTTTAAAAAAATGTAAAATAAATTTGTAAACTTTAAAACACTTAATACACTTACAATATATTTATACATAAATGTAAACTAAAATAATATATTAGGATAAATAATTTATAATGAAATTTTAACACTTAATACACTTACAATATATTTTAACATCAATTATTTACTATGAATTTTTAACATAAACTTTTTATCAAATTTTTCAAAAAAAAAAAAAAAAAACATTCAAAACCCAACCCAAGCCCGGACCGGCCCGACCGAAGCCCGGACCCGGCCCGGCCCGCTGGCCCGAACCGGCCCGGCCCAGCCCCTCCTCCGCCGGTCCTGTGGGCCGGGCTGGGCTTGGATTTTCCCGACCGGGCCGGGCCAGGCCCGGCCCGCTGTCAGCTCCGGTCCGGTCCGGGCTTGGCCCGAGCCCGGTTCGAACCGCCCAATGTGGGCTGCGGGCCGGCCCGGCCCGGCCCGATTCACAACTTGAATGACATGTACGTCAACTGTTGAATAAATGGAAAGTAGCTGCACTTCACAAATATATGTACAGAGTCGGCCCACAGGATTGGACTGTCCTCATAAGCTAATTTTGATTATTCCTTGATCTTTATCCGATCTCTTGTGGGAGTCATGCTTAGCCTAGGGCCGGTTCTGGAGGTTGGATCGTCCTAGTCGAAACTAAATTTGGTTGTCCCTTTTCCTTGACTCTCAAAGAAGATATCCAAAAAATCGATGGAAAATTCTGAAACTGAAACAATTGTAAAGACAAGTTTCAAATGCAACACCTTAAAGAAGATGTGCAACAGAGATCCTGGAGGATTCTGAATTACGAGGATCTAAAAAGATTCTACGTAATACACAAAAAATCTAAAGAGACTTTTGTGCAAGCGACTATCGGCAGTAGAGCTTCTAAAAAGAAGTTACTGTGAAAGGCAACAACAGCAATGACAGACGAGAATGAGATGCTGGGGTGAATGAACCACCGTTGCTCAAAGCTTTATTTGCCCCACACGAGCACGATCAGCTTCCAGGAACCAGCAAGTTCACGAAGAACTTCTGGAACGCTCGTAAGTCAATATTTGAGACTTGAACGGGCTTCCTGGACTTTACAGACTCCCTTAACTCTCTTCTTGGTGCATCTTTCAAAGGAGGCCAAGGGGCTCTATTTATAGAGTGGAGTTGAGACTTCACCTCTTCTCCTATCCGATGTGGGACTAAAATACCAATACTCAAAAATAGAGTTTGATATTTTAGATCATCCCACAATCAGCATAGAAGTGTGCCAGTCCACGTCTACCCCCCGAACACTCTCGTGCATGCACGAGACATCCTGGAGTCCGTGTCCGAGTCCGAGTCCGAGTCCGCACAACAAAAATTAACTTGCATCCTTGTTGGATTTAATCCTTTTTTCTTCTAGGAAAATACTTCCACATGGCACAAACTTGTGCCCCACTACACCTCATGTGCACACCTCAACACAAGCAATGCATTATATTGAGATACTCACCATTTGGTGTAGCCGATGTGGGACTATCTTTTCTAGTCCAAAGGCAAAAACACCAACAGATATGTACAGAGTCTGTCACGCCCCTGAACCAGAATACTGGAGAGCGGAGGAATGACTCAGCCAGCTACGTATTACGGGTAGATGAATACCGTATAATACGATCAATGCTGTCTAACCAGACGAGGGGGTGCATACTACATAAAGGTCTCACTATGGTCACTTCACATCTATTGTCTCAATCATTCGAAACAAGAAACAGAAATAGAGAACATGTAAGATAAAGCAGTAAGGCGTCCCAAACGCTCTGTCAAAATGTTCTTGATATCTGACTTTACAAAACATAGCCAGATCTGATGTAGCAAAAATATACACAATTGTTATCAGCTGCAGTCTGACTTTAGTTACAATTATGTAAAAGTAAATACAAGACGATCCGACTAACATGTCGGTGCCAAACGGCAAAGTATAAGGTAAATAACAAAACGAGCGGGGAAGTAAGAAACCCACTCGAGTCCTCCTGCGATCATCCCCCTAGTATTGACCATCTTGGAGGTGGAAGTAAGCTGAGTCCTCGGGAACCGACTCTAAATCTGGCCATGCAAAACCAGAGAGGTTAGACCTCTAATAGCAAGTACCACAAGGAAGGACGATATGAAGGACAAAACCAGTAAGTAAAAGAATATAATGATAATAGATCTCTGCTTTCCACTAGGATTCACATCACATCACGACACTTCGAACCAACCTCCCAACCAAACAAGGACAGAAGTTGGCCCGTCATGTCCTGACATTCTGATCATCCCAGTTAGGTAACAGAGTAATGCAGTACACAAACAAATCATCTTGAACGGCCAATCAACTACTACGGCTTGCTAATGTGAGTCCCAAGTTATCCTGGAATAATGCAATTAGGGATTCCTCAGTTCTTACTATGTGCAAGCAAGGCTAGTCTATCCAGTCGATCAATTGGCCCATGCATGAATTAGACGAGTCCTAGCAGGACGCTCGTCAATATATAATATACAATAATAATACAAGCAGATACTGTTCCCTGCCCGTGTGGCAGATTTACAGTATCTGTGGGAACCAGCCGGCCCGTCGGGTACTACTCATCCCAAGGGGGCTGCCATGTAAGAATTCGGGAATCCATTCTCTCCATGCAATCATTATTTTATTTAACTTAATAGTCTCTACGTTGAGTGAAATCCCATGCCGTGGATCATGGTCATTCAAATGAGTACTTTCGTACAGGGTACGATATGCACAACTCTACAACGATACCCGTGCGGTTAGGTTGTAGGTCTTACATAACGTAATGCAACAATCCAAACTAACCACGGAACAATCATGCCTTGACCATAAAGTACACATGCTTCTTTTATAGTAAAATAAATAAATAAATAAATTGAAGCCTGCATGTATGCCTGTATGTCAATATTCGGGATTGGCCAATCGATTATAGTAGTTCATACTTAATATGAACGTGTCTCATTCATTCATTTCAATAAGACGACTAGCCAGTCTCTTAGTTCCATCTAGGAACGCATGATCAATAATTAATCAAGATAACAATCAATGTTAATTAATGCCAAATTCGGAAAATAAACATTGGGAAATAAATAATGTTTGGGAAATAAAGAATCTCATGCGCTGTGGGAAATGATTGGGGAATAAATAAATCTCATGCACTGTGGGAAAGGTTGGAAAATAAATAATATCATGCGCCTGAGGGAAATGATTGGGAAATAATTAAACTCATGCGCTGTGGGAATGCGGCTGTGAGAAATAAATATCATGCGCTGTGGAATAAGATTGAGAAATAAATAATCCATGCGCCTGAGAAATGAGATTGGGAAATAAATATCATGCGCTGTGAAATAAGATTGAGAAATAAATAATCCATGCGCCTGAGGAATGAGATTGGGAAATAAATAATCTCATGCGCCTGAGGAATGAGATTGGGAAATAAATATCATGCGCTGTGAAATAAGATTGGAAAATAAATAATCCATGCGCCTGAGGGAAAGGATTGAGAAATAAGTAAACTCATGCGCCTTGGCTGTGGGAAGTGATTGGGAAATAAATAACTCATGCGCCTTGGCTGTGAGAAGTGATTGGGAAATAAATAAATCATGCGCCTTGGCTGTGGGAAGTGATTGGGAAATAAATAAATCATGCGCCTTGGCTGTGAGAAGTGATTGGGAAATAAATAACTCATGCGCCTTGGCTGTGAGAAGTGATTGGAAAATAAATAAATCATGCGCCTTGACTGTGAGAAGTGATTGGGAAATAAATAAATCATGCGCCTTGGCTGTGAGAAGTGATTGGGAATAAATAAATCATGCGCCTTGGCTGTGAGAAGTGATTGGGAAATAAATAGATCATGCGCCTTGGCTGTGGGAAGTGATGATTTGATGCGCTGCGGGAATAAAGATTCCATGCGCTGAGGAATGAAGATTTGATGCGGCTGTGGGAATAAAGATTTCCATGCGCTGAGGAATGAAGATTTGATGCGGCTGTGGGAATAAAGATTTCCATGCGCTGAGGAATGAAGATTTGATGCGGCTGTGGGAATAAAGATTTTCATGCGCTGAGGAATGAAGATTTGATGCGGCTGTGGGAATAAAGATTTCCATGCGCTGAGGAATGAAGATTTGATGCGGCTGTGGGAAGTGATTTCCATGCGCTGAGGAATGAAGATTTGATGCGGCTGTGGGAATAAAGATTTCCATGCGCTGAGGAATGAAGATTTGATGCGGCTGTGACTGTTCTTCTTCTCCAAATTTTCTGAGAACAGAACCATGGGAACCATGGAGGCCATTGCTTCCGAGCTCCATAAATCCTTCATCCCAAGCCCAAATATGGACTTCCATAGGCCAAAATTGGGTAGAACGAAATTCTCTACAACATGGAACCATCGAAACTTGAGGATAACAAAGTTTACTAGATCAAAACCTAAGAAATCCGAAAATGTATCAAACTTAGATCTACAACAAATAAGCCATGGAAATTGAAAATGCTAAGTACTAAAGAGACTTAGAATCAAATGAGGAAGATGATGGAACAATAATAATGGAGATCCATCATCAAGCAAGTTGGCACTTGCCTATCTCTTCTAGGTTGGTGGGAGAGTTATGAGGAAGAAGAAGTGAAATGGAAAGAAGTAATGAAGAGAGAGAAATGGTTTTGGGCTTTAAATGAAGGGGTGGTGGTAGGTGGGAGTATTGGGCCGGGTCCAATGGGTCGGATTGCACGGGTCCAACAAGGCTAACCCGAAAGTAAGACTAAAGCAGAAAATAAAATACAGAAAATAAAGTACGGAAACAAAATTTGCAGAAATAATTTATCATGAAAATTAAAGAGCAGCTAATTAATTGACATGAAAATTTAAGAGCAGGTAATAGAATTGCAGAAAATAAAATACAGATAATTAATTAACATGAAGTTATTAAAATTTAAATACAAGATACTACATGATAAATGCTAAATAAATACATTCAGGCAATATACGTATTAAAATACGCATTCTGGGAACGGGGAGTGACATCTCTACCCTCCTTAGAAAAATTCCGTCCTCGGAATTTCAAATCCAAACATGATAGAAACATCGAAGCTAAACTAATCTAAGTACGATCAATTAGAGTAAGCAATCATTCCACAATATTAACAGTAAGAAACATATCCATGCTGAACATTCTACGACACCAAGCAATTCTTACTTACAACGTGACAAGCATGAGGGGTTAAGACAATCAAGGTATACAGAAAGAGATATACCTTGTGAGTCAAACAGGTGCGGATACCGTGATCGGATATCATCCTCACGTTCCCACGTTGACTCTCCCAAAGAGTGATGATCCCAAGCAACCCGGACAAGGTTAATTGTTCGGTTCTTGAGTACCTTCTTTCTTCGGTCCAAAATAGACTCAGGCTGTTCCTCGTAAGACAGGTTGGTACCAACAACCAGCTCAGAATGATCAAGGACATGGCTTGGGTCTGATACATACCTTCGCAATTGAGATACATGAAATACGTCATGCACCTCTCGTAACGAAGGTGGAAGGGATAAACGATAAGCAACATCGCCTATCCTCTCAAGAATAACAAATGGGCCCACGTACCGCGGACTCAACTTCCCGCGAACGCCAAACCTAATGACCCCACGGGTAGGTGAGATCCTCAAGAACACGTGGTCCCCAACAGAAAACTCTAACGGCCTACGATGCTGGTCTGCCCAATGACGATGCCGATCCTGCGCAACTCGAAGTCGCTCTCTAATTCCTTTGACCAATTCAACTGTTTGAACAATCATCTCCGGGCCTAACATCTTTCTTTCCCCAATATCGTCCCACGCTAGTGGCGACCTACACTTCTTACCATATAGTGCTTCAAATGGCGCCATCTGGATACTGGCTTGATAACTGTTGTTATATGAGAACTCGACCAAGTGTAGGTGGCTCTCCCAAGATCCTCCAAAATCTAGGGTGCAAGCTCGCAACATGTCTTCTAAAGTCTGAATTGTTCTTTCTGATTGCCCATCCGTCTGTGGATGGTAAGCCGTACTAAATCTTAACTTGGTGCCCAGACTATGATGTAAGCTCTTCCAGAAATGTGATGTGAAACGGGTATCTCGGTCTGACACAATGCTGACAGGGACTCCATGCTGCCTGACTATCTGTTGCATATACAACTCTGCCAACTTCTCCGTAGATTGACCTACTCTAAAAGGAAGAAAATGTGCCACCTTCGTAAGCCGATCTACGATCACCCAAATAGCATCCTTACCACTTGGGGATCTCGGTAAACCGGTCACAAAGTCCATTGTAATATGCTCCCACTTCCATTCCGGGATAGGAAGCGGTTGCAATAATCCAGCTGGCCTCTGCTGTTCTGCCTTTACTTGCTGACATATCAAGCAACGGGAAACAAACCTAGCTATCTCCCTCTTCATCCCGTTCCACCAGAAGTGCTGTTTGATATTTTGGTACATCTTGGTCCCTCCAGGGTGAATAGAATACTGAGAGCTGTGAGCTTCTGCCATAACCTCCTGTCTGATATCTCCACTAGGCACACATAGACGTGACCCAAACCTAAGTGTACCATCCTCATGAATCTGCATCTCTTTCCTGAGTCCTGACTCACATTCTTCCCTAAGCTTCTGAATCCTTGGGTCTTGTGCCTGAGCTGCCTTGATTCTGTCTACCAAGTCGGATTGAACTTGTAGACTCGCTAGAACTCCTACATCACTAGGAAGTATAACCTCGATGCCCATCTCCTGAAGATCTTCTAAGATATGCCTCTGTGTTGTTAACATAAATGCGCCGCCTCTCCTGCTGAGAGCGTCTGCTACCACATTAGCCTTACCTGGATGATACTGAAGCTCCACGTCATAATCCTTGATCAACTCCAACCATCTTCTCTGCCTCAATATCCTTAAGCCATGCATCTGCTGAAATGGCATCTTCCGTGCCCTCGAAACGACGGGGGTTGTACTTGCAAAACCTGGCTGATGCTCCTGAATCTGGCCTTGCCCCTCTTTCCAAAGCTGTCTGCAATCCTTGGTTAAGTAGTACATTCTGCTCTTGCAACTGAGTGTGCATGCGCTGCTGGGCCAACATCTGATGTTGCTGAGTAGCCATCATCCCTCTCATGATCTCCAGAAGGGCTGGTGTGTCCACTTCCACTGGGGTAGGTGGAACTATTGGTGGTGTTGGAACCTCCGGATACTGCGGTCCAACTGCTGGTTCCACTATCACCTCTTCTTGAATAGCCTCTTGAGGTTGTACTGGCTCTTGTTGCTGACCAACAGGGTCAGGTTGTCCATGTTGCTCCTGCTGTTGTCCAGCTCTGACCGATGCGGACGAAGTGCCCCTAAGAAAAGGGACAAGAGAACAATCAAACAACCGGACAGGGAAGATCAATGAAGTCAAAGGATACCGGAATGTCAAGCTAGAATCGAGAATACGAATCAGGAGATCAAGGGGAAACATGGGTGATTGAGACATCCTATAAATTAAAACACACCACAAGTCTGAAATCAGACCTGCATGGGCCACCACTAAAACCTTGTCACGCCCCTGAACCAGAATACTGGAGAGCGGGGGAATGACTCAGCCAGCTACGTATTACGGGTAGATGAATACCGTATAATACGATCAATGCTGTCTAACCAGACGAGGGGGTGCATACTACATAAAGGTCTCACTATGGTCACTTCACATCTATTGTCTCAATCATTCGAAACAAGAAACAGAAATAGAGAACATGTAAGATAAAGCAGTAAGGCGTCCCAAACGCTCTGTCAAAATGTTCTTGATATCTGACTTTACAAAACATAGCCAGATCTGATGTAGCAAAAATATACACAATTGTTATCAGCTGCAGTCTGACTTTAGTTACAATTATGTAAAAGTAAATACAAGACGATCCGACTAACATGTCGGTGCCAAACGGCAAAGTATAAGGTAAATAACAAAACGAGCGGGGAAGTAAGAAACCCACTCGAGTCCTCCTGCGATCATCCCCCTAGTATTGACCATCTTGGAGGTGGAAGTAAGCTGAGTCCTCGGGAACCGACTCTAAATCTGGCCATGCAAAACCAGAGAGGTTAGACCTCTAATAGCAAGTACCACAAGGAAGGACGATATGAAGGACAAAACCAGTAAGTAAAAGAATATAATGATAATAGATCTCTGCTTTCCACTAGGATTCACATCACATCACGACACTTCGAACCAACCTCCCAACCAAACAAGGACAGAAGTTGGCCCGTCATGTCCTGACATTCTGATCATCCCAGTTAGGTAACAGAGTAATGCAGTACACAAACAAATCATCTTGAACGGCCAATCAACTACTACGGCTTGCTAATGTGAGTCCCAAGTTATCCTGGAATAATGCAATTAGGGATTCCTCAGTTCTTACTATGTGCAAGCAAGGCTAGTCTATCCAGTCGATCAATTGGCCCATGCATGAATTAGACGAGTCCTAGCAGGACGCTCGTCAATATATAATATACAATAATAATACAAGCAGATACTGTTCCCTGCCCGTGTGGCAGATTTACAGTATCTGTGGGAACCAGCCGGCCCGTCGGGTACTACTCATCCCAAGGGGGCTGCCATGTAAGAATTCGGGAATCCATTCTCTCCATGCAATCATTATTTTATTTAACTTAATAGTCTCTACGTTGAGTGAAATCCCATGCCGTGGATCATGGTCATTCAAATGAGTACTTTCGTACAGGGTACGATATGCACAACTCTACAACGATACCCGTGCGGTTAGGTTGTAGGTCTTACATAACGTAATGCAACAATCCAAACTAACCACGGAACAATCATGCCTTGACCATAAAGTACACATGCTTCTTTTATAGTAAAATAAATAAATAAATAAATTGAAGCCTGCATGTGTGCCTGTATGTCAATATTCGGGATTGGCCAATCGATTATAGTAGTTCATACTTAATATGAACGTGTCTCATTCATTCATTTCAATAAGACGACTAGCCAGTCTCTTAGTTCCATCTAGGAACGCATGATCAATAATTAATCAAGATAACAATCAATGTTAATTAATGCCAAATTCGGAAAATAAACATTGGGAAATAAATAATGTTTGGGAAATAAAGAATCTCATGCGCTGTGGGAAATGATTGGGGAATAAATAAATCTCATGCACTGTGGGAAAGGTTGGGAAATAAATAATATCATGCGCCTGAGGGAAATGATTGGGAAATAATTAAACTCATGCGCTGTGGGAATGCGGCTGTGAGAAATAAATATCATGCGCTGTGGAATAAGATTGAGAAATAAATAATCCATGCGCCTGAGGAATGAGATTGGGAAATAAATATCATGCGCTGTGAAATAAGATTGAGAAATAAATAATCCATGCGCCTGAGGAATGAGATTGGGAAATAAATAATCTCATGCGCCTGAGGAATGAGATTGGGAAATAAATATCATGCGCTGTGAAATAAGATTGGAAAATAAATAATCCATGCGCCTGAGGGAAAGGATTGAGAAATAAGTAAACTCATGCGCCTTGGCTGTGGGAAGTGATTGGGAAATAAATAACTCATGCGCCTTGGCTGTGAGAAGTGATTGGGAAATAAATAAATCATGCGCCTTGGCTGTGGGAAGTGATTGGAAAATAAATAAATCATGCGCCTTGGCTGTGAGAAGTGATTGGGAAATAAATAACTCATGCGCCTTGGCTGTGAGAAGTGATTGGGAAATAAATAAATCATGCGCCTTGACTGTGAGAAGTGATTGGGAAATAAATAAATCATGCGCCTTGGCTGTGAGAAGTGATTGGGAAATAAATAAATCATGCGCCTTGGCTGTGAGAAGTGATTGGAAAATAAATAGATCATGCGCCTTGGCTGTGGGAAGTGATGATTTGATGCGCTGCGGGAATAAAGATTCCATGCGCTGAGGAATGAAGATTTGATGCGGCTGTGGGAATAAAGATTTCCATGCGCTGAGGAATGAAGATTTGATGCGGCTGTGGGAATAAAGATTTCCATGCGCTGAGGAATGAAGATTTGATGCGGCTGTGGGAAGTGATTTCCATGCGCTGAGGAATGAAGATTTGATGCGGCTGTGGGAATAAAGATTTCCATGCGCTGAGGAATGAAGATTTGATGCGGCTGTGACTGTTCTTCTTCTCCAAATTTTTCTGAGAACAGAACCATGGGAACCATGGAGGCCATTGCTTCCAAGCTCCATAAATCCTTCATCCCAAGCCCAAATATGGACTTCCATAGGTCAAAATTGGGTAGAACGAAATTCTCTACAACATGGAACCATCGAAACTTGAGAATAACAAAGTTTACTAGATCAAAACCTAAGAAATCCGAAAATGTATCAAACTTAGATCTACAACAAATAAGCCATGGAAATTGAAAATGCTAAGTACTAAAGAGACTTAGAATCAAATGAGGAAGATGATGGAACAATAATAATGGAGATCCATCATCAAGCAAGTTGGCACTTGCCTATCTCTTCTAGGTTGGTGGGAGAGTTATGAGGAAGAAGAAGTGAAATGGAAAGAAGTAATGAAGAGAGAGAAATGGTTTTGGGCTTTAAATGAAGGGGTGGTGGTAGGTGGGAGTATTGGGCCGGGTCCAATGGGTCGGGTTGCACGGGTCCAACAAGGCTAACCCGAAAGTAAGACTAAAGCAGAAAATAAAATACAGAAAATAAAGTACAGAAACAAAATTTGCAGAAATAATTTATCATGAAAATTAAAGAGCAGCTAATTAATTGACATGAAAATTTAAGAGCAGGTAATAGAATTGCAGAAAATAAAATGCATATAATTAATTAACATGAAGTTATTAAAATTTAAATACAAGATACTACATGATAAATGCTAAATAAATACATTCAGGCAATATACGTATTAAAATACGCATTCTGGGAACGGAGAGTGACAGAGTCGGCCCACAGGATTGGACTGTCCTCATAAGCTAATTTTGATTATTCCTTGATCTTTATCCGATCTCTTGTGGGAGTCATGCTTAGCCTAGGGCCGGTTCTGGAGGTTGGATCGTCCTAGTCGGAACTAAATTTGGTTGTCCTTTTTCCTTGACTCTCAAAGAAGATATCCAAAAAATTGATGGTTAGTGGGGTTGCCAGCAACATCGAAGTCTCCGGTTCTGATGATACCGTGTGGCTCGGATTTCGAGTTCTTCTCTTTGAGCTACTCGAGATTTTTCTGAACTCAAAATATGAGCATGGCGGATTGCTAGTTCAACGGACAAAGAAGAGTCGGGGTGGACCGCAGAGGCTCTATTGACAAAGAGGTGGAGATTTACAGGTCTTGGGGTTACCATATCTGGGAAGGGAGGGGGAGGGGTTGTCCAAGTCCGATGGCTTGTCCGGCTTACTACAAAGCCGGCCCTGGTCCCAAGTAGAGTGAAAGATTGTCCAAATTCAAAGTCTTATCTAACTTATCGCTGGGTTGACTATATATATATATATATATATATATATATATATATATATATATATATATATATATATATATATATATATATATATATATATTCTACTATATAATAGGAAAACTTAGATGGTGAAATTTTTGAATTCCGAAAATACCCTTACATACTTATACTAATTAAAAATAGTTCATTAATTTTAATAAGGACAACTTAGTAATTAGGAAGACTACCCTTTGATCTTCCTAAAGAGTCTTCCTAAATTAATTAAGAAATATTAAAATACGTGCAAGGCACGTGCACATATGCTAGTGTATATATATATATATATATATATATATATATATATATATATATATATATATATATATATATATATATATATATATATATATATATTCTTCAATACATCCCACGGAAAAATTTGTATCGATACATCCCAAATCTGAACCATTGGATGTTCATCCAATGGTTCGGATTAAATAACTTTTCTTAGACTATTAATAGAGGTCAAAAGTCAAAATCAGCATTAAATGATGTTCTCTACTCTATTATTCATTTCGAACCATTGGATCCACATCCAATGGTTCAGATTTTGGATGTATCGATACAAATTTTTCCATAAAATGTATTTTATCTATTCTACTATATAATAGGAAAACTTAGATGGTGAAACTTTTAAATTCCAAAAATACCCTTACATACTTATACTAATTAAAATAGTTCATTAATTTTAATAAGGACAACTTAGTAATTAGGAAGACTACCCTTTGATCTTCCTAAAGAGCCTTTTTAAACTAATTAAGAAATATTAAAATACGTGCAAGGCACGTACACATATGCTAGTATATATATATATATATATATATATATATATATATATATATATGCAAATGACCTCGAGCCCCCGTGGAGACGAGTTCGCCACAAGTACCCATTACTTCAAATATATAGGCTCGAGGTCATTTGCATATATATATATATATATATATATATATATATATATATATATATATATATATATATATATATATATGCAAATGACCTCGAGCCCCCGTGGAGGCGAGTTCGCCACAAGTACCCATTACTTCAAATATATATATATATATATATATATATATATATATATATATATATATATATATATATATATATATATATATATATATGGAAGCGGATCAAAAGCCCTCCTTAGAAAGCCTCCCAAAAACCCCCCTCACTCTAATCCGTAATTTAATGTTAATACACACCACACACACACACAACCACTCATACCAAAAAAAAACAAAAACAAACACAAAACCACCACACCACCCCACCCGCCTACTGCCACTGCCGTCGGTCTGCTGCCGCCGCCGCCCGCCGCCGCCGGCCGCCCCATTCCGGCCACCCCCTTACTCCCTCTTCATCTTCATCTTCCACTTGCACAAAAAAAAAAAAAAAAAAAAAAGAGGAAAGAAAAAGAAGGAAAACCTAGGTAATTACTAAATCACTCTTCCCCAATCTCTAAATCAACTCTAAACCTAGGATTAGAGTTACTAACAAAATTTTATTGTTGTTGTTGGGTTTAAAATTAGGAAATTGTGAGAAAAGCTAGGTCAATTCCCAACCCAAGACAAATCCTCCTTTCCCCTCCTCCTCCTCTTGAAGATTCTAAATTTGATCACCTATGTTAGTTTTGACTAATTATGAATTCATTTGAATTTCTGAAATTACAAGTTGAGATCATAAATTGTAAATTTTGGTAGTTTGGAGGATATGCTTGGAAGCAAGACCTCCATCTCTCTTTCCCTCAAAATTTTTGTTTTGTTGCCTTCATGAATTAAAATGAATGATTATTAATTCTGAAATTTTTGTAGGTTTATGATAAAATTGCAAAATCCATATATAGATAGGAGTAGTTGGAATATGATAAGGATATATATATATATATATATATATATATATATATATATATATATATATATATATATATATATATATATATATATATATATATACAAATGATATTTTTGTGAGAAGAGATTAGGACACAACACTTGGACACAACGCAATTGAACCTATTAACTCAATTATGCAATTATACGTGAATTATATAACTATGATTTCTATATATTGAACATGTAAGTTGAATGCAATATGTAGGACACGGAAGAAAATGGACACTTGACGTTAATTCAAGCAATATCATGTGGGCTCAACCCAAGCATTTCACATATATATACATAATTGAACACAATATTGTGGACATGAATTATCTGGAGTTGAATTTTCTATGAACAAATTGAACACATGTGGACATATGAGACTCTCCAAAGGTAAGTCTGACATACACATAGGAACTGAACAACTGGACCGCACACCGGGAAGGTAAAAAGTACAAGGACCTTGTATTTTCCTACTTATAAATAAGTGCTCAATTTTGTGTATTCATAATTAGAAATAAATCTCGTTTCTACATTTTCCTGCTTCGTGCACCTTCAAGGATTGATATATGGATATGGAAGGGTTTTGTTTTGATTTGGTTTTGCATACTATCTACATGACATATATATATATATATAAACATTGTCATTTTAAGCCTTTTGTATATTAACTAGTATAATTTGGATAAACATTAAGTATTGTTCTATTCTGATAAACTGGAAAATAATTCGCAAACCGCAACCCGATTAAATTGCTAAAGGAAAGGTAAAAATTGCATGCTCAGGTAATAGTCTCAAGTTTCCTTTTTGTTCATTTCGTATAACTGCATGGTCCGGTGTTGAGGTTTGCTCCAACGAAAAGGTCGGCGAGCCCATTTTATTTACTGCGTGGTCCGTTGTTGAGGTTTGCTCCACCGAAGGGGTCGACGAACCCGGATTTTTCTTATATATATATCTTTGTTAATTTTCGGGGTTCCTAAATACAAAGGAGACTCTGCAAAATTTTTTACAAAATTTAGAAGATAGTCAAATTTCTGACTTTCGGAAATTTTAGAAAGTTTCTTATATAGGAAGCATTGGGCGGGGAGAACAACTGAATATCCCTAGATATCCCGTAACATAATAACAAAAGCTGATCAGTATTTCAGAAATCTCGTGAATCAGTACATCTATTTTCAAATAGAGGGTACTAGCCCAAGGGAGGCTCGAAAATCTCGGAAATCAATGCATCTATTTTGACAGTAACATCAAATAGATGGTTTTAGCCCAAGGAAGGCTCGGAATTCACAGCCTGATCCCAGGTCAACGGGATTGTTTACGGGAAGTATTTAGAGGATTATTCAGAGTATTGTTCTTAAAACTGCATTGCATTAAATTCTATTTTTTTTTCCAGAAACAACCTATTATAGGTAGGCAACTTTCCTGTTTGCTCAAGGGAAGCAAATCCTACTAAAAGTTCAAGGGAAGCTCGAAAATCTTACTATTCATGGAGTAGGATGTTGTTTACATTCTTTGATTTACTAAAGCAAAGATATATATATATATATATATATATATATATATATATATATATATATATATATATATATATAGTAGTGCAAGTTGGCATATCCCTGTCTTTTCTCAAAGAAAAACTACATATTTCATTATTTTGCTTAACTTTGACTGTTCTTGGCCGAGGACTTGTTTGTCGTTTTCTAAACGACCTAGTATTTGTTCACTAGGTGAACAAGACGCCTCCGCCGAAGTATCGTCGCACTACAACGAGGAGTAAATTGTCCGGATTACCTACAGTTATGACCAGCACTATCGTAGTTATCTTGCAAATTACTTTTGTAATAAACTTGTAAAAGCATTGTTGGAAAAGTTTCCTGTATAATAGCTACACTATATGTAATACCATGTAAACTCCTTGTATTTTTCATTTTGCTGATGATTACGGGCGACAATCGCGATTTCGGTGCGTAGCCTGGGGATGTGTTTATGACGTCACCATTCCATCCGGGAAGCGGGACGTGACAGCATCATTAGTAGTTAGGACTCCCAGGCCCAAAATTTTAGAAGAAATTTTTATTTTTAATATATAATGGGTTTGATTTGTATGACAATGATAGAAAATTATGAAGTGAGCTCCGGTCTCAAAGATTGTGTGGTCAAAAATTGATGTAAAAATAATAATAATAATGTAAATTCTAGAATCTATAAAGCTGGGCTCCAAATTGGAACTTACTATTCTACAAATGAGCTCTAAAATCTAGAATATAGAAATTGGGAGCCCAAACCCTTAACACCCATGGATGAAATGTGACCGAATTTGTAAAAATTAGAACTAGAGATGAGACTTATTATTCTACAAAATGAGCTCCTAGATTCTAAATCTAGAATCTAGAAAATGGGATGAGCCTTACTAATGATGCTCTAAGGCCTCATTTGGTTCACGGGATAAAAAGGAAATAAATTTCTTATTTAAAAAAAATCGTTGTTTCTATTATTTTCTTTTTTTGGTGTTTGAGAAGACCCAAGAAAATTAGGAGGTAAATTGAATGCTTAATGTGAAAAAGTAAATCCTTGTGTTGGTGGGGAACAATTATTTCTTTCTTTTTACCTTTAAAAATCAATTTCTTTTCCTTCCCCTTTACTTCATGCATCTAAACATAGTAAATGAATGACTTCATTTCTCAAGCCCATGATTCGGTGAACCAAACGTGATCCAAAAATAAAAACTATTCTATATGTAGGGTTCAACGTAATCGTTAAATTACATGAAAATGTGTACATGCCACTGAGTATGAAGGGTACATGATAATCCTGATACAAAATAATTTTTTCTCCAAAAGGGGTGTATTATGTCTAAGAAGCACCAACGCTATAAAAATATGTATGCACGCATATATCTAAGAATCACCAACGCTATAAAAATATGTATGCACGCATATATTATACAATTCAGAATATCCAAATAACTTATGTACGTCCCGTGGCTCACCATATGCTCGTAGTGTGCCTGAATTTAGAGATAATACAAGTCATGCAAGAGGTTAACTAGGGACATCATTAATTTTTGTTTGTAATAAATTTTTGTCTTAAATATATATTATTTATGGATTAAAAAAAATTTAGTAATTTTTTTTAAAATGTCCGACGTAATGCATGAAACTTTATACACACGACGTTTGGATATCACTTTAAGTCAACCCTGGATCAAGAGTATTCCGTGACACCTTACCCCTTATGTTCATCAACCATGGTCAATGAACATCAATCTTTTCCTTTTTATTTTTTTGCGGAAACTTGGTGGTCCGCTCCTGACATGAACAGTACTTCCGGAGCTAAGTATACCCAACATATATCCGCCTTCTCCACTCAGCAGCTGACACGCAATGGCTGACCTCTGCTGGTGCTAACCTACGGGCTGACATGTGAATCCATGGTGCACTCACTCATAGCTATGGTTGACCGAGGAAGAAGTAGGTGCACTTCCGAACAAATTATGTTAACTATTCATATAATTTATATTTATTATAAAAACTACTCATATTTTAAAATTATTATACGGATAATTTTTATAGTTTATATTTTTTTATAGAAACTTATAACACTGGTCATCTCTATATTTTATAAAATTTATAAATAAAAGTAGATGGTCAATATAATTATTTTTTTGGGAATATGTAAGTTCCTGTAATATCCATGAACGGGGGGGGGGGGGGGGGGGGGGGGGGGGGGGTTCAGTTTATTTATTATAAAAAAAAAGTTAAAAAAAGTTTGGATTGAAAGATATCATAACTTGTCAGGTTTTGGAAGAAAAGGAGCAAAGCAAAACTCAGTTTGGTCCTTAAAGCCCAGCCCAATCAGAATTGAGTAGCTGCACAAGTCCACATGAGTCACATATAGCCTAAATTGAAACCACAACCCTATATGAGTATCTTAAACCATTGCCACTTAGGGGTGCAACTCGGGCAGGCTATACCCGAACCCGATCGGGTAAACCCGTTAATGGGTTGGATTAGGTTGAAGATATTCGGGTTCGGGCTTGGGCTCGGGTTAAAATATTTGAACCCGATTAAAAATCGGGTTGGGCTTGGGTTCATGTGTTGGGTAACCCGAAGAACCCGAAACCCGACATACATATAATTATATATATTGTTTCATACTACTTAAATAAAAAGTTTAAACTATAATTTTTTTTCAACCCGAACTCTTCAACTCCTTGTCCTAAATCTCATTCCAGTTTATTTTATAAGATTGAGGCTTGATTGCTATTGATTATGCATTTAATATACTCTTGTTTTAAATTATTCAAATATCATATTAGAGTCCGATAAACCGATGGACCCGACCCAACCCAACCGAGCCCAACCCGATCCTCCGGGCTTGATCTTGGGCTTCATATGTTGAACCGAAGTCGGGTCGGGCTTGGGCTTGAACTAGACTTATGATCTATCGGGTTGACCTCAAACCCGACCCAACCCGCCCGAGTTGCACCCCTATTGCCACTACCGGTGCCACCGTCTTTTACATGATAACGAATCTGAGTTGCTTGCCACTGGGGATGCATCAAAGTTGGATATTAATCTTCTTTGGATCATGATTGAATTCGATCATAACTTAGATATGGATCTATTTCCAGATCTAATCGCATCAGAATCCGGAGAATCTAGAAATTAACGATATCCAAAAATATGTTTAAGAAGGTCCTTCAGAGAATATGTATATTAAACGGAAAATTTCAACAGTAGCATTAAAGTTTATCTAATTTGCAGAAAAGGCACTAAGTTTGGAAAAATTTCAGATTCAGCATCGTCGCGCCCCATTTTTGGGCGTGAAAAATTAATTCCCCCCAATCAGCCGATTTTTTATTAAAAAAAAAAAAAAAAAAAAGGGCGCCCCATTTAGGGGCGCCAAATTAAAGTCCCGACAGAAAAAGAAAAAGCAAAAAAAATAAAAAAAACAAAGCGCGCCCCCTTTAGGGGCACCAAAATTCACTACCTCCAGCAAAATAAAGACAAAAGAAGAAAGAAAAAGAAGAAAAAAAAGTAAAGGAAAA